>CM039120.1:43551459-44078130 GCA_022036555.1 Microstegium vimineum | reverse complement strand
CCCTGCACACACTAGACGTAGGCGTTCGTGCCTGAACCAGTATAAACCTCTGTGTTCTCCGAGCGTAACCATCCGAACTCCGACACGCTTAGAAATTTACTCGTTGACCGTCTAGACCCGCCATTTTAGACACTGACAGTTGGCGCTCTAGGTAGGGGACCTTTGCGTGTCACCCGTTTTTTTCGAGTTTCGGATGGCTGATCGCCGCGTTGATTTCGCTCCGGGCTCCATTGTTCGTTTTGGTAGCCTGGACTTCCAGTGCCACGGGCAAGGGGCTGACCTGGCTCTCCGTCGCCCTACGGCATCCTCCGAGGTAGCCATGGACGCCATCACCGCATCCATGGCCCACCTCCATCTGTCTCCCTCGGGGAACAAGTCGCTCGTCGGGCCGTCATCCCGCGGTGCCGATCATTTTCCGTTCGAGCGCCAGCTCGACACTCTCAAGGGACCCCAGCCAACTCAGGAGTCCCTGCGCAACCTCTACTTTGCGTTCGCCAACACGGTGGCGCAGCTCGCGGGAGGACAACCGCTCTCTTCCGGGCGCAACACACCGTACACGAAACGGGAGCTCCGGCGCTCACGCCGCGGGGCGACCCACGGTTCCCAGACCCCCGACGGCTGAACCTCGGAAGGCCCGGCAGCGCAGGACGGCGACCCGAGAATGGGCGGCGACGACCAGTCTGCAGGCACCCCCCTCGCGTCGTCGCGACCTATACGCGGGACGAGAAGGCGACCGACGGGACCTTCCTTTCCAGCAAGGCAAAGCGCAGGCCGAGACGCGGCTGCAGCGATGTGGTCGCATCGATGGATCGCGGGCCCCTTTTCCTCCCACGGCGGGAGGAAGGGAGGCGGCTACGACGACATCCTCACCAAGTTGTGCCCCTACCACAACATGCCGGTCAGACATACTCTTCAGTAGTGCGACAAGATGGATAGATGTCTCTCAATCATCGAAAACGAGGGGAGGGGTCGCGGCAACCTTTCCCCCCTGAGGATAAATGCCTCATGATCTTCGGCAATTCGGGGACCGGATACCATAAGTGTCGGCAGGAGCAGGAGCGGCGCGAGGTCTTCGTGGCCGTCCCGGTGGCCCCTGTCTTCCTCGACTGGTTGGAGACCGACATCACGTTCGGGCAAAGCGACCACCGAAACGTGTCACCCATTCGGGACGCTATCCACTCATCGTGGACCCGATAATAGGGGGCATACGCTTCACCAAGGTACTGATGGACGGGGGCAGCGACCTCAACATCATCTTTTACAATGCCTTCGAGGCCCTAAAGGTACCCCGAGAAAAACTTCGCCTACTGGAGGG
The DNA here is from genome assembly GCA_022036555.1 of Microstegium vimineum. Taxonomy (NCBI): domain Eukaryota; kingdom Viridiplantae; phylum Streptophyta; class Magnoliopsida; order Poales; family Poaceae; genus Microstegium; species Microstegium vimineum. The sequence continues at coordinate 44,076,815 of CM039120.1, read as the reverse complement.
GGTTGCCTTCCATGGGATTGTCCCAGGAAACCTTCCATACCCCTCGGGCAGGTTGACGTGCCGTGATGTTTGGGGAATCAGATAATTTCCGAAACCGAACTCCTCACGTTCGAGGTCGCTCACTACTGTGCGCCCTGCCACGCGGTGTTGGGAAGGCCGTGCTACGTGAAATTCATGGCCATTCCGAACTACACCTACCTCAAGCTCAAAATGCCAGGGCCCCACGGGATCATCACGGTCGCCTCCGAGCTTGCGAAGGCGTACCAGTGCGACGTGGACAGTTGCGAGAAAGCAATGGCCACGGCACGATGCCCGGAACTGGTGGCGGCAGCCGAGGTCGCGAGAGGACGAGAGAATCGACTCTAAGGGCGTTGGGAAACTTCACCCCTAGAAGGGGTAAAAGAAATCTTCCTCGACCTGTCCATGATAGACGACGAGTGCTGCGCATTAGCGCGTCCTTGGATCCGGAGCAGGAATCGAGGCTTGTCGATCTTCTCCGTGCGAAATGGCGATATGTTCGCGTGGAGCCCGGCAGACGTCCCACAGCATACCGAGAGAGTGCCGAGCACGCTTTGATGATTCAATCCGGGGCCCAGCCGATGAAGCAACGCCTGTGCCGTTTCGACGAGGAGAGGCGGCGGGCCATCGGGGAGGAGCTCCATAAACTTCTGGCGGCTGGATTCATCAAAGAGGTATTCCATCCTGAGTGGTTATCTAATCTAGTGTAGTTAAGAAGAAGAGCGGAAAATGGAGAATGTGCGTAGATTACATCAGCCTGAATAAGGCATGCAGCAAGTGAAGGCTTATGAGGTTGCTACGCTAGCTGGAAAACAAATTTTCTGCCCATAAACCAGGGACTAGTGCTAGTTATAGATCACGGGGTTACCACTAGACACGCAGGTGCAGCGGGAAGCGACTTGATGTAGTCGTGCGCGTCGCAGCAGTGCCGTGCAGTTGCGAGGTCGTCCGTCTCAACGTCTTTTACTCGTGGTTCGTCCTTGTGCTCCAAATGCAGCACCTCCGAGGAATCCCACACGTGCAGGGAAGAAGCGTCACGTCTCTGGACTGCTAGGTCCGCGAGGAGTACTAGGCATGAGCGTGGGGAGGGCGCGGCGGCTGCCAAACGATGTGAGATCAACTCGCCCGCGCCACCCCTTGCTTATATAGGCGTCCTAACGAGCTCCCACGTTGGAGGCTCATTAGTAACCCTAAACATAGTCTAATTTGGGTCCACCTGAATTAGGCTTCCAGCCCCTTAAGCGTGTGACCCTATGGGCTCACGTACACATAGAAATGGCCCAAGTACTCTTACTCGACCAATAGTTGATAGCGGCCTCTAGCAAGGCGTGTCAACTCCTATGCATACGCTACGATCATATCAGACGAACCGCACATTACAATATACATGTTATTCCTTTGCTCATGATATTTGGTTCAACTCGTGGGTTAACACTTAACCCAAGCACGGCCATGCATTTCATGATGTAATCATTTGAGTGATCCAGTGATATCTCTCTCTCTCTCTCATGGAGAGTGACAATTCATCTTGATTGACTATGTCTCACAACATGTTTCCTGACAAACCCGAAAGTCACCTTTATAATACCAGTCACGGAGTAGCGTTTGGTAGTCCCAAGGTAGGTCATTTCACATCTTGAGTATATACGACAATCTCAGGTCTAAGGACATAACGTACATGATGTGTATAGATACAATCTCATGTCGGGTCTGTCCAGCACCATGTCCTACATGTGCCCACATTATTAGTTCGACATCTCCATGTCCATGACATGTGAAACATAGTCATCAACTAATAATGTGCTGATCTAATATTCATGTACATTCTAGTACGAACTTCGATCAGGGACAACTTTAGAATAACCATACAAGTAAAAGAGTTTCACAAACAATTCACTATTTGCTTATCGATACAAGTTGTCTTTATGGATATTCATTGAAACTCATATATGTCATGGATACAAGGAAATACAATCAGTTAATGGGCGAGCCGCTTTTGGAAAAGCCAAGTGATGAAAAAATTTACCCAAATCCCTTCCTTTGAGGGGGAAAGAAGCGGGAATTTTATGGTTTTTTGTAGAATGGTTAGTCTTGTTTGGAAAACTCTTCCAGTTAAAGGCAAATTTTATTGTGAAAAAAAAATATTGAGTTTGTAAATAACGTCGTTTGGAAGCTGGCTCGGTGTAACCTTTACAAGAGCTCCCCCTCCCCTATAGTTTTGGGAAACCCTCTTTGCCCTTCTCAAGTATTTTAAGGGATTTTTTTAAAAAGCTTTCCATTTGACTCTCCCCGGGAAATTGTTGGTATTTGCTGAAAAACTTAGGCTTATGAAAATTTGGGGGAAAGGGGAAATATATGGGTACATAATGGAACCAAGGGAAAGAAAAGGAAAATTACTCTTGCGTTTTTGTCTTTAGGTCTTTAGGAAAGCTTCTCGTTTAAAACTACCATGTGAATGGGAAAAACCCCTTCTTGGTTTGTTTTTTTTAAAAACCGTTTCAACCCCTTTGTCAATGTTGATCTTGGTTAAACCTATAACCCTTTTGATTATCTCTATGATTTAAATCCCCAAAAATTTTGGGTTGTTTTTCCCCAAAAACCCTTTAAAGAAAAAATTTTTCCCGTGAAGTCTTTAGGATTGAAAATAGGAATGTTTTCCCCAATAATGAGGGTCTTTTTCCACAAAAAAAATTTAGAAATCCCCAACAAGTCCCATTTCCCTCTTGTAAACAAAGGTTCTTTTCATTTGAAAAAGAAACCCTTTGATACTTATAAAAGAAATTCCAACTCCGAGATGCTTTTTTTAAATCAAAAATGGTTTTCTTTAGTTGATTTTTTTCCAGCATTTTTAGGATAAAAAGTTTGGGTTGTTATATACAGCCCTTTTCCCAAATTTTCCATTTAGAAAGGTGTTTTAAAACCATTCCCAAATTTTCAAAATAAGTAAATTTTTAGAATGTAAATAGTTTTAAAGCTGTTTAGGCGAGAATGTTGGGTCGTGTAAATTTGAATTGGGAAAAACCCCTTTGCAAAAGTCAAGTTTTTATAGACGTGAACGTTTCCACCCATTTTTTTTTTTTTAATAGACCTTTGCACTCTATGGGTTTAAACCCCATAGGGGGTAACCAATTTCCCAAAATTTGATTTTTCCCCAAGGGAAATTATTGGATCTCATGGCATTTGCCTTTCCCTGGGAATTTGGGCCCTCTTTGTTTTCCGGTATGTGCAGGTTGTCATGTTAAAAAACACTTCCCCAGTGCCTAAAGGAATTTCTTGCGACCTTCTTTGGTAGTGGTGGTGTTTCTTTCCCACGGGTATTCAATTTTTGCTACTTTAGCATCATCTTTGAGTTATCCCCTTGGTATTTAAAATTCTTAAAGATAATTTTGTCCCTTTTCTTTTTTGGAGAAACTCTTTCCTGAAGACCCCGTTCGGCAAAAAAACACTTTCCCCTTGGGGGTTTGTAGAAGAAATCCCCTAAAGTTTTTTTTGGATACCCACAAAAGTTTTTGGTCCTTTTTTTGGGGGTGTTATTTTATTGAATAAGTCGTTTGACAAAAACTTCAAACCCCAAATTTTAGAAAAGAAAAGGGGATCTTCCCATTTCCACATTCATGGGTGTTTTAAATGGATTAGACGGTACCTATTAATGTGAAAGCGGTTGTTTTTTAGAGCATACCCCAAAACGAGAGGGGTGGTTAACGGGTATATAGGGGAAACCTTTTTAAACAAAGTCCGATTACTGGGGGTTTAAGGTTTCTTGGGGGGTTTTGGTTTGGGTAAGTTGGGGAACAATTCAAATTTTAGATGATTGCTAAATAGGTAAATTTTTTCCCCCACGATCGATGAAGGTTTAATTTTTTCCCACTTTGTTTCTTACTTAAATTTAAAATTCTTTGAATTTTAAATGTTTAAAATTATTTTTATTAAGTAGATATTATATTATAAAATCATCAGTAAAGGGTTATAAAGGGTATTGAAATCCCCTCTAGTGCGTAATTGGTACATACACGTATGTAAAGTTCAATAAGTCTGCCCCCCTTCAGGAAACCTGTGAAAGGGATTGGTATCTTCCCCAAATAAAAAACCCCCAATGTTGTATAAATTCAAAATCAAAAAATTTAAGAACCCCATCGAATGGACCCTTTATGGATTCTACTTATTGATAAACGATAATGACAATAAGAAAGGATTAACTCATTAAGCGAGGCCTTTTACTTTAAATTTAATTACGGATAGGTTCATCATCAGATTTAAAAAAACCCCATTACAAGGATGAAAAGCCCCCAAAATTTCTTTTTTGGATCACAAACCTTGTTTTACCGCAAATGAAAACATTTATCAAACATAAAGGGTGCCCACAAGTTTCGATTTAAAAAATGGAAAAAAATAAAATTTTCAATTCATGAAAAATTTGAGGGGGGTGAAGTTGCTCGCCCAATGTCAACGCAAAATCTTGATTTTTGGGAAGGGAAAATAATTTTCCCCTCTTTTCACGTTCTTTTTTATCTTCCCCGCATGTATTGAAAATATGAGAAACCCGATGGGGAACCCAAATCCCCAAAAATTAAATTTAAAAGAATCGGAAAAAAAAGTCTGTAACAAAAAAACAAGTGTAAAGCAGGGGGGAGTATTTCCCACCCCCATCCTTAAGGATTCCAAGTACAACTTGCAGTTTTTTCAGTGCCCTTTCCCCCATTACAATGAAACCCTTTAGTTAAACGCTTGTAAACCCTTGGGGCAAAAGGGGGGTTTGGGGGAGAGATCTTTTCTTTCCCATCCCCTTTTCCTTAACCCCTTTTTTAAAAGTTAGGTTTTTTTGGGAATGCCATCACATGGTCGCCAAACCTTTTTTATTTTAGTTTTGTGTTTTAACCCTTTGGCAAATTATTAACCCCTTTTCCCCTTTGCAAAAGGAAAGTTCGAAATGAAGTTATAGCAAAGGGGAAGAGACAAAGTATAAAATAGGGGCCCAATTTCGGGGCCCCATTGGGTTTTTAGCTTTAAATTCTAAGTGTGCCCAAAATTTGATACATGTGGGCCAAGGTCCCCTTCTGAAGTTTGGGTTTGAAAAAAGTTTGGAAAACCATTAAACCTTTAGCCCTGGTTGGTCTGAAAAAAATTTTAACCCCAACATATTTGAAACCTGCATGATTTTTTTAAATTGATCTGGAGATCGGGCCCCATGAAAGGAGCTAAGGCCCCATCAAGACAGCATCACATGTTTTTTTTGTAAGCGTTTTTTGCGCAGGTGCATTTAGCGGCTCTTTGGGGAAAGGGGGTGTCTAGAAATTTCCCTTTTTCTCAGCCTGAGAAAATTTCAGGTTGGGACCCAATCCGTTTGTTCATTAACTTATCTTTCAATTTTTTGAACGAAAAGTAAAGGGTTTTGTTATTGGGAGATCTACAAAAAAAGAAATGCAAAATAAGACAATGTACCCAAGAAGAGTAAATTTTAAAAAATTTTAATAGAATTACTCCACTAAATCAATACCCCTTAATTGAAATTAGTGATTAAAGCCGCAACTCAAGTTATAGTGAGTTTAGCATCACCTTAGGAGAATGGTGATCGGTAAGAAAAACCCCTTTGAAATAAATACTATGACTCTTGTTTTTGGGGGGATCTCAATGTTGTGTTAAAAAAAAATGTAAAGGCCCAAAATTTAGGAAACCTTGTTAAGTAAAAATTCTGTTGAAAGTTTTGGGAAAAATGTTAGTAAAGGGAAAAACCAGGGGCCCCCAAATTTTATAGACCCCCCACGATTTAGAAAGGGGGTTGAAAGGTTTTGGGGGAAGCATTATGACTTAAAATTTTTTAAGGGGAACGTTTAAATTAAACTCCCATTGTAGAAAAAAAATTTAAGGAGGAAAGTAGAAATAGTGGAAGACTAAAAAAGGGTTTATGGGGAAAATACCCCTTGTTCTTTGGGGTTTCCCCTTTTCCCCAAAAATTGTTATATGGTGATCACCATTATGATTCAAGTATGTATTTTGTGATGAGTAAAGATATCTATCACTACGCAGGACAAAAAAGATAAAATTAAAGGTGGGAATGGAAAAATCCCAGATTGGAAACCACCCATTACTTTTAAAGGGAACTATTGTGGCCCCAACCATTTGTTTAATATGAGGGTGAAGAGGAATTAATTACAAACTTTTGCATAAAAACCAAAAGGGTTTCCCAATAAAATCCCTTTAAAAAGAGTTAACAAACGATTTCTAAACTTAAAACGCCAAAAATTTTTTGGGAAGGTGTTTTTCGAAAATTAATTTTCCCAAAAACCCAAGGCGGTTTGACGAAGGGGAAAATTTTTGGGCAGATTTTCTTTTAAGGTTTTTTTTTGGGTGTATGAAAAAGTTTGGTTTTCCCAAAACAAAATTTTCTGAAAAATTCCCCCCGAGGCGGATAATGTCGCCGGCGCATCGAAAGCCCCGGGAAAACTTGTTTAGGCGATTCAACAATTTTTGATCTCCAATAAATAATTGGGTTTCATGAAATATTTAAATTGGATGGGGAAATTTCCCAAGGTAGAGTAAATCGTTACAATCCCAACAGGAAGGAACGAAATGATCAGGATTGATTTAAAAAGGATTACATATGCTCGTACCGAATCTAAAACGAGGCATCTAAGGGTTTTGTCCCATGTGGGGTTATGAGGTTGCTACGCTAGGGGAAAAACAAAATTTTTTTGTTTAAAAGGGAAACTGTGTAGTTATGATCCGGGGTTAACTGGGAGGAGGGGGAGGGAAAAGGTTTAAAGAGTGGTGGCTCGAACATTGCCTTTGAGTTGGAGGTTTTTAAGTTTTTATGGGTTGTTTTTGCCCCAAATTGCAGCCCTGGGGAACCCAAAGTGGGGGAAGAAGGTAAAGTTTGGATGTAGGTGGAGGAGTATGGGGTTTTGAGGTGGGGAGGGCGGGGGTGCCAAAGGAGGAAGATAAACCCCCCGGCCCCCCTTGTTAAAAGGGCCCTCGGGGCCCCCGTTGGGGTTTTGTAACCCTAAATATTTAATTGGGTAGGTTACCCCAAAAAGGTGGATAGGGCTACCCCAAAGAATGGCCAAGTTTTATGCCAAAAATTTGGGGGTTCTAGAAGGTTTTCAACCCCTATGCTAGCTGATATTTTGGGAAAACCAAAAAATTTAAAATTATCCCAGTTTTTTCTTTGTTATGTTTTTTGGGTTTTCAATTGGGGGTTTAAACATTAAACCCAACCCGGCCCATGTTTCCTGTTTAAATTTTTGGTGATAGGAAATCCCCTTTCTTTTCTGGAGAGGGAAAATTCCATTTTGTTTTGATATGTTAAGCATTTTTCCTAAAAAACCAAAAGTCCCCTTTAAACCCCCGGGTAGGAGTAGCGTTTGGTAGCCCCAAGGTAGGTTTTAAATCTTGATAATACAAAATTATTTTAAAGGGGCCATAACGTCATGATGTGTATAGAGAAATTTATTTGGGTTGCCCAGCACCTTTTAAAAGTGCCCAATTTTAGTTGGGACCCCCATTTTAAGATTGTAAAAATAGTCATCAATAATAATGATTGTCCTATTCATGTAAATTTGAACTTCGTGGGAAATTTAGAAAAAACCATAAAAGTAAAAGAGTTTACAAAAATTACAAAATTTGCTTATCACACGCTAAAGGTCCAGCGATCCGGTGTACTTCATCAGCGATGGTACTATCTGAGCCAGACCAGGTACCTCAAATCCAGAAGCTCCTTTACGCGCAGTTCTTATCACACGAAGAAAGCTGGCCACTATTTCGACGGCCACCACGTCACCGTCGTGTCATCTACCTCCTCGGGGAGGTGATACAGAGCCGCGAAGCTACGGGAAGGGTGGCGATAGTGGGACTGAGCTCATGGGGATTTTATCTCTTATGAACCATGGTCGACCATCAAATCCAGGTCCTCGCGGATTTCGTCGCTGAGTGGACTGAGATCTAGCTGCCACCAACGGCGGAGAACAGGAGTTCTGGGTCATGTATTTCGACGGATCGCTGATGAAAACCGGTGCCGGCGCTGGGCCTGGTTTTCGTTTCCCGTCGGGGTCCAGCTCAAGTACATGATCCGCATGTTCTTCCTAGCGTTAACAAGTCGCGGAAATGGAGGCCTGGTAAACGGGTACATAGCATGGAGTTGGGCATCAAAAGGCTCGACGTGCGAGGCGGACTCCAGCTCGTAGTCGAACAGGTTATGAGGAGTCAAACTGCACGACCCAAGATGAAACATATTGCCAGGCGGTCCACCGCCTGGAGAAAATTTGACGGTTGGACTGAACCACGTCGCTAGAAGATACAACGAGGGGCGCGGACGTGCTCGCGAAGCTGGATTCCAGCGGGGTACGGTCCTGCCGAAGTCTTCGCCAGGACCTTCACAAGCGTCATCACCTAGCATGTGGAACCGAGGCCGAGACCCGGAGATTACCACGGCGGAGGTCATGGACATCGAGGAGTGTGCGCGACGCCGGGGACGACGCACCGATCGATGCGTGACCCTCCCCGACTGGGAGGGTACCAATCCTAGATTGGTTGGTTCGGGAGCGCTCCCGACGAGAGGAACAAAGCACGCCGCATCGCGCGGTGCGCCAAGTCCTTCATCATTATCGACAAGAACTCTACAGACGCGCCCCACGGGAATCTTGCAGCGTTGCATCCTACGGGCAGGGTGTGAGCCTGCTGGAGGACATACCGCGGGGGATGCGGACACCACACAACCCCCTGTACGATGTCGGAAAGGCGTTCGCCAAGGTTTCTACTAGCAACGACCGTAGCAAACGCCACAGAGGTAGTACGTGCCTGTGAAGGGTGCCAGTTCTAGGCCAACAAGTCTCATCTGCCCCGCAGGCTTGCAGACCATCCCCTCACATGGCCTTTTGCGGTCTGGGGTCTGGACCTAGTGGGACCGCTGTCCAGGGCGCCGGGGCTTCGACCACCTTCTCATCGCCATCGACAATTCTCGAAGTGGATCGAGGCACGCCCCCTCGCCCGGATCAAGTCGGAGCAGGCAGTCATGTTCTTCACAGACATAGTATATTGATTCGGAGTTCCCAACACGATCATCACCGACAACGACACCCAATTCACTGGCAAGAAGTTCCTGGACTTCTGCGAAGGAACCACATCCGGGTGGACTGGGCCGCCGTCGCGCACCCCCAAACGAATGGTCAGGTCGAGCGCACCAACAGGATGATCTGCACGGGTTAAAACCAAGGATCTTCAACCGGCTTAAGAAGTTCGGTGGCCGTTAGGTCGCGGAATTGCCAGCCGTCCTCTGGAGCCTCAGAACGACCCATAGCAGAGCCACCGGCTGCTCCCTTTCTTCATGCTCTACAGAGCGGAGGCCTTGCTCCCCACCGACCAGAGTACGGTTCCCCGTGGGTCAAGGCTTACGCCGAGGAGGGCAACAAGCCAACATGGAGGATGCGTGGACCAGCTAGACGAAGCAAGGGACATCACCTCCTACATTCCGCAAAGTACCAGCAGGCCCGCGGAGGTACCACGATCGCCGCGTCCGCAAGCGCGAATTTGACATCGGCGACCTGGTGCTTCGGCTCAGGCAAAGCAACAAGGACAAGCACAAACTCACGCCGTGTGGAAGGATCGTACGTCGTGGTGGAGGTCCTCCCCCTGAAGCTACAAGATCACCACCATGGGCCTGACAGCCAAGTCTTCTCCAATGCCTGGAACATCGAAAAGCTACGTCGCTTCTATCCTAAACGTTCCCCCGAATCACACACACCGCGTTAGTATCTTTTCTTTAGAAGAGATTCGATATACGCCACGCGGGCAAACACGCAGCCCGAACGGTAAGCAAGACGCGCCTCCCAGCATGGGGGTCGCATGTTTACTCGGGGGGCTGGATAAAGGGGCTGCTTTTCCTCGTTTTTTTCAATAAAATTTGCCCGTCTGATCTCCCATGTGTTTCGACCGTTTTCGCTCGAATTCTGTCCCCACTCGGGGTGCGAGAACTTTTTTTCTGACATTCGTAGGGACACTAGGCTCGATGCCACGCTTACCCTCAAGCGCAAATAGGGCTCGGCCGACCCGACACGGTTCACCCAACGCATCCAGAGATCGGACGAGACGCGCACGCGCTGACACCAACGGGGAGACCTCTGGGTCTAGGTAAGCTAAAGGGATAGGGTATAGACGCCCGACGACCATTATGGTCCAGAGATACGAAGGCCGACCCAGCGGGGTTCAAAATGGCCGTCTCAGGGACAACAGAGCGAGGGGCGAATAGGAATGGACACACTAGCGGTCATTAGTCTGGCAATCGGATGCTAGGGTCATTCTTAGATTTCGTATTTGAGTCTGTCTTTATGGATGATTGGTCATGGTATTCCCACCGAAGGAAGGCAGCAGGCCCCGGGACCCATCGAACAGACCGGCTACTAGATAAACCGATTTTGGGGTGAGCCACGGACATGGGCACAAGCCAGATCCCCAGCAAACGGGAACCGAGCACCCCACTCAAATTTTCCTGTTATTACCTCGACGAGCATCCATGGTTCGTCGCCTCGAGGATAGCATGGTCCGACTCATACTCCCCTCCTACCGGCACAGACCCGAGACATTTCTTTACATCGAGTAGAGGCTCGGGGGCTGCCGCCGCCACCCTCCTACCGGTTCAAGCAACTGGATAACAGAGAGGGAAAAAGGCGCACCAAACTCACGCGTTAGAGGTCACACAGGTAAAAACGACAAACGGACATCACATTCTTATACGCTAACCCTTGCGAAGGTTTCATACTTTTCATGGTACCACAAGGGCCAGACCAAATTGCCATACACCTAATCAAACACAAGGTGAACTGAAGAGGGATCCCGATCGAGGGCCAAAGGAAAGGGAACAGGGCAGCTTCAAGCCACCTGCGCACACCGGTAACATCGCTCGAGGGTTGCCTATCAGGCGAACGCCCAACGAGCCAACTGCCCTGCTTTGTCTCTCGTGACGGGGCAACGACTGCACCACCGTCACCAAGACCTACGCGGTCGGCTGCATCCCCAGAAAAAGACATGATGAGTTGGTCAAGCATTTTTCTGGGTCACGCTTCGAACACCGGGCCGCGGAACGCCCGTCGATCTGGCGACATGCCCGCCCCACTCCGGGAGGGCGTTCACCAGCACCGAGGGGCTTCAGGACCACTCCCTCGAAGCCCAACTAGGCATGCAGCACCAGTGTTTACACAGGTGCTCCATGATCAAGGTGACCCCGTGCGCTTGCGCGGACAGTCACCTTCTGATCCCTAGGGCTTTCGGGGGGCAACATTGACACGTCCACGCCGGACGCGACCGGGCTCACCAGCCGTAGGTCCACCGTCTCCCAACGGTGGCGTCTCCACTAGTAGGCCAAGGAACGTCTAGCTTACGAAAGCTGTGCGGGGGGACCGCACAGTCTTTCCGCTAGACGCACCTTGGCCCCTGCTACAGGGAGACGACAAGGGAGCACGACCGTCCGTGGGACGAGATGACGGGGAGAACTGCGCATGCCGCAAAACTCCCTCTGATATCTCCGTCCGATGATACGGACGGTGGCGCTCCCAGCGCAGAACTTCCTCTGAACCGGTGCTGCTCTCAAAATGCCACCCGCCAGGGCGGTCAAGGGACTCTCGACGAGGCCTCGGAGGAAGAATCTAGGGCAGGCCATACTGTGTGGATATGAATCTCCCACGGGCGGCCGCCCCTATTTATAGCCCACCAGGGCACTCACGTGGCAGTAGGCCGTGAGGACTACATCAACTCCTCCCAACCACGCCGCACTGTGCGACAACACCCACTTCGAGAGGGTGCAGCAAGGCTATAAATGCCAAGTAGAGGGGGGGGTCGGGGGGCCCCTTTTGGGCTTAACTGCAGAGAAAAGCAGTGCTCTGGGCAGCCCCCTAAAACGGGGAAGGGACATGACATGCCCATTTTTGGGGTAAGGGGGGGGGGGGCCCAAATTCAGCCCCCTAAAACCGAACAAACTTATCTTTGACCGATCAATCTTTTCCGTAAAACCCGAAAAAAACAGCATGGGCATTTCCCCGACATCTTTAACCGGGAAACGTCACCCGGGGCCAATAGTGAAAACCCGCAGAAGGGCGGGCTTGAAAACCGAGTTTTCTGGCTCTGACGTAAAGAGCAGACCCATTTTCCCCCCCCGCCTCGTGAGGGAGGCAAAGGATCAAGCACTGTGAAGGTTTATAAAATAACCCCTTTGGGGGGACTTTTTCCCTCCTAAGGCCTGGGGGTTTAACCCGGCGGGTGTGCTTGCGCCCCCCCCCCGGGAACCCCAAAAAATTAAACCAAACCCCAAAGGGGCTTCGGGAAACCCTCCGGTGTTAGCCCTTTTAAACAACCCCATGGGAAGGCTCGGGGGCTCTGTGGGGATACCTATAAATAGGGTCCCCAAATTTACCAAAAAACCCCACAAAAACAAAATAAACCCCATCGGGGGCTTTTCCCGCCTGGGCCGGCCAAGGTGGGTCACCGTGACGTACCCCCCCCCGGGGGGGCCTTTTTTCCGGGCCTCCCCCCAAACCCCCAGGTGGCATCACCGGACGTAAATCAACCCTCCGGGGGCTTTTCCCCGCCTCGCCCGAGGGGAAGGTGGCGTCACCCTGATTTAAAAACCCCCTCTGGAGCTCTTTTCCCCGCCTCCCCCAAAAGGCCAATTTGGCGTCATCCGTGACGTCGTCAACCCTCGGGGGCTCTTCCGCCTCGTCCGAGCCAGGGAGACGTCCTCACCTTCGAAGATCTCACCGCCACCAACAACCTACGACACCATGTCCACATAGTCAAAAGGTCCACAGTACCCTCCATCCTCAGGGATGGGGTTCAAGGCATGAGTCGCCCTGCCAACCTCTGTTCACCCTGCGGTACAAGTCCTGTGCTGCCTATCCGGCGACTTTTGCGCACTACAACCCACGCCATGCCTCATACGGACACTTCAACAGGGATTAGGGCATCATCATCCCTGTATGATGGAATGCGGGGGTGCTCGGTCCTCTGCGACCAGCCCCAGCCCATGCCCAGGTAGTGGAACAGCGAAGTTCCTGGTCACAACACGCATGGCTACAACGCAACAAGGACGAACAGGACCCGGACATGTGTCTACTGGCGCAATCTTCCTCAAGAAGGAAGACAGAATGAGGACAAAAGCTCCCCCTCGGCAGCAGCCCTAGAGACGGGTCTACGTCACTCCTCTCTCTACTGTACTCCTCCATCTCTCCCTACGTATAAAGGGAGAGAATGGACCCCAATCTGACTCTCTCGACATCCCAACGTTCATTCACCACACACTTAAACTTGCACACACGCGAGCCACACACCAGAACTAAGAACCTCATAACGCACGAGACCTAGGAAGGAGCTTCCCTCTCTCACCAAAGCTTGTAGCTCCCCTCTACGAGCTCTCCACGCTCGGTAATAACGACCGCGCAACACACTGGACGTAGGGCGTTCGTGCCTGAACCAGTATAAACCTCTGTGTTCTCCGAGGGTAACCATCCGAACTCTGACATGCTTCGAAATTTACTCGTTGGCCGTCTAGACCCCGCATTTTAGACACTGACAAAGCTTCCTCCGTCGCCTCCTAGGATGCATCTCCACCACATGTCAGGTCAGTTGTATCCAAGGGCTACGGTCGATCCACCAGGCTATAATAGAGGGGCAGACCCCCCTGAAGATCATCATCTACCCACAGAGCAAAAGGTAGGGTTTCATTCTCCATCCAAGTAGAAGTAGAGGTCCCTCTAGTTGTCTAGTCCTAGTTCTTCTAGTTCTAGTTCTATTTCATCTAGTTGTAATTAGAGGTGAGAGAGGAGGAGAAAGCTAGGAGGAGCGGATATGTCAGATTTTCCTCTACATTGTACTTTTGCAGCATCGGGTTCGTCTTGAGCAATCTCCATATTCTTCATTTATTATTTTTAAGTATTTTATTTCAGTTCTTACTTTATTCTATTTATGAGATCTCTGCTCATAACTGCTCTAGTTTGCAATTGGAATTAGAGTAGTAAACGTTAGTGTAGACGTGGTGTCTACACTAGGGTTTACCTGAGATGCGCCCAATCTCACAGATAGTTGGTGGTAGCCCCAGAGGTGACAGCTCTGTTAGCCATTGTAGTCCACCACGTCCGGGTTGGTGTTTTTGTAGAGCTTTTGCAGCCCCCGACTACCTTTTTCCCAGTCTTATTCGAGTGTTGGGAAGATATTGTTGCTCCAATATAAGTAAGTATAGTTTGACTTTGATTAGATAAAAACCCCTTAGAAAAAATCTAAAATCTCTCTACCCATTTAATCACTATTTCTTTGGATGTTCTTAGTTCTCTAGTACACTTCACGTTCCCGCTGGAAATCGATACTCTGGAATACTCCCGGGTGAAAGCGATTTCGGTATCCGTGCGCTTGCGGATTTCTCTGTGTGCGTTAATTTATACCCAAAAATACACATGTTGTAGCATTTCACCTAGGAAATTTCTAGGTATCGTTATTTAAACTTACCATCAGAAACTTAATAGGGTTTAATTATAAGAGAGTAATGGCTAGAGATATTGATAAATAAACATACTTTTGGTAAAACCTCAAACAACCTCACTTATCTTGGTAGCAGTAAGACAAAGGATAAATGATATATATAATTGGAGATAACAATGGTAATTCTAGAGATAGAGAGTGTTAGATACATAATTTAACGGTAACCTTTCAAAAAACAATCAACAACCAAAGACCTATTGATAACCGTCCGAGAAAGGATAAGATGCCCATCAAGTTAAATCGCAGCAGCCAAAAGCCCATGAAGGAAGAGGTGCGGGGGTCGTGGTCCAGCCGGCCTAGGTAGGCAGCCGTGCCTCGGGCAGACGTGACTCTGCCTCGCCCAATGTTGAAGGCAAGGCGACTTCGCAACCGGGGAAGACATGCCCATATCTTTACCCGTAACGACGTCCTGCTAGCCTAAGCCAGCCTAGGTTTTCACAGTGAGGCCATAAGCCACAGGAGGCGAGATAGGGATCCCCGAAGTAGGGAAGGACCCTTTGCCCCTATTCAGACAACAGAGGCCGCTAGTCCTTAGCCGCTGACGATGCACTCTCCACAAGATAAGAACGGAGGTACAAAACCTGGAAAATTTTCCCCCCAAATGAAACCCCGGGGCCTCGGGATAACCCCTCTGGCTCTGCCCGAACAGAGACATCCCGGTTTTCCCCCAATCGGAAAACGGGGAACGGAGCAGGGTTTCAGGGAAACAAGGTAAAAAATCATCCCTTTCCGCAGGAGGGGATTCATCCCACCCCGCCCCCCACCCCCTACGGGAACCCCCTCGAACGGGGGTCCATCGGGAAAGGGGGGGCCCTCGGAGAAAGGGAAAAATCCATTGGCCGACGCAAGGGAATCTTCGCCGAATACAAAAAGAAGGGGGAAAAAGGGTACAACGGTGTGCCCCGGATGGACCCCCCTGACTCGGCCGCTACCCCCCCGGTACAACGGGAAAAAAAATTCCTCTATCCTACCGCAGTCTAAACCCGGACCCCCCCTCTCCAGGGGAAAGGATGAAGGGCCAACGCCCCCCCAATACCGCCCAAAATAAAAGGGGCCAATAGGATTATAGTTTATAAAGTGCCCCAAAACCCTTCCCCTAAAGGAAGAAAGGAAAAGGAAAAACCCTCCTGCAAGATCCTTCTCGGCCCAGTTTTGAAAACCCCCCTGAGCTCCTTGGGACTTTTAAAAGGGAAAAACCCAGGGGAACGAGGGCCGATCACCCAAACAATAGAGCTGGGAACACACTCCCCATAAAAGCACCCACCGCCCTTGGGATCGCACTCCCTCTCTCGACCCACTTTTTATACCCCCCCCAAGAAGAGAAAAGGGAACACGGGGGCGGGCTAAAACATGGAACGGGATTTCTTCCCCCGAACAGTATAAACCTCTTGCCTTTTTGGGTCTCACCATTGGGGAACCCCGCACGCGAACAAATCTACTCTTTGGGTTTAGTTTCAAAACACGCCAAAAGAGAGACTTCTATTCAAGTGGGGTTTAAAAAACAAGAAAAAATTTAAAAAATTTAGTTTCCTAAGTCTTTATAATTACAAAATTTTTAATTTTAATTCTAGTTTTATACATTATCTTCTATATTTATAATTAAAAACTTCATCTATGCAAAAGAATTATTATTTTTGGGAAATCAAAAACCCGAGCAATTTTTTTTCCCCTGTAACAAATAAATCTGCCAAGTATTATTTTAAAGGGGGAGGGGACTAAAGAGGCCCTAAAGGGAAAATTGTCACCCCCGTGATTCCCAACAGGGCCCCGGAACTGGGGGCCTTTGCAGGAAAATATAGCCTGGCACCAATCCCCTGATTTTTTTAAAAACCACTTAATCCCACTCAAAGGGTTTGGTTTAAACCCCACACCGAAGACACCAGCTAAAAATTCCTGCTCCAAAGGGGTCCGAGGTTGATCCCTTAGTGCTTGCTTCTTTTTGGGTCTTCCCCTATACAGAAGCCCCCAAACAGCCAGGGGCAGTGGTTCTAGGACAAAAGCCGTCCGTTTGGCTCCACCCGAGTCATTGGCCAATGCTACAAACTTCTACTTCTGGGGAAACCGTTTCCTTGAAAACTCCCCTTAAAGCCCCCGCTAAAAAGGGTCAGACTGACGACCGACTCCAGTCCGACTACGAGCAGTTGACCCCCCGTGCTGGGGAATGGGCTCCCCCCTTGCGCCCAAACGCTTAGTTTTGGTGCTTTGTCCCCAAAAGGGGGGAAAGGAGGGGTGAAGTACCCTAGTGATGGGGGGGTTTTGAGAGAGAAATTGGTTTTTCTTTTGTTTGTGCTTACTTCTTCGTACTCATGCATCATTTTTACCCTATCCCATACATTTTTTTTTGTGTGATGATACACTTGATTGTGACATTTGTGGTTCCTCTTTTAAAATTTTTGTAAACTTTGTTTTTGGGCCCTGATATGTTTCCCAATTTTTTACTTTGTTTTTAACCCTTTGGGGTAAAGCATATCTCTTGTCCTTAAACAAAATTCATATCCTCATACATGTTGTGGTTTGGGATTTTTTTTAAAAAGCATTTTTATCATATTCACAAAAACCCATGTTTAAGATAAACCAAGTCACCTGAAAACCCAAAATAAAACTCTCTTTTCATCTCTATGGGTTTTTGTCATAAAATCACCAAAAAGGGGGAGTTTTGAAAAGCATCTGGGCCCCCCTAGAGTTTCGATGAAAACGACAATCAAGATTACTATAACAAAGGGTTTTTTTGGCGGGCAAAAAAAAAGTTGGGAAAGGTAATGGATGGTTAAAGGACTACAGGGGTATATTGTCCGTTTTTGGAATGTTTTGGGTTTTTAAAAGGATTGGCAAAAAGGGTTTAAAGCACAACTGGTTAAGTGTTTTTGGTTTTGCGAGACACTTAAAAGTAGTTTACAACTTTTTTTTTCCCTTTGGCCGTACTTTAAAGGGGGGTTCTATCTAGTATTGACCTGGGAAAAGGCTTAGGGTTTAGGGGTGGTGAACACTTGTTATGCTAGCACTAAAAGTTTTAAAATTAGTCCTTAAATAGTGTAGAGCAACTTCCAGTGGAAGTTGCTGATCCGGCTTAAAAAAAGGTGTGGAGGCTAGAAAAACCCCAGGGTCCGGCCCTTTGGGATTTTCCGCCCGGGATCCCTAGGGTTTAATTTTCTTTTTTAACCAGAGCGACCGGACGCGATAAACCCGTGCGGGCCCCGGCCCCTTTTGGTTGCGCCCGGACCCACACAGAGGGGTTCCAACCCCGGGGTTTTCAAATCCGGACGCTGTTGGTGTGCAGGGTCCGGCCCATTGTTGTTTTTGGGAACCCAAAACACAAGGGTTCCAGAGAGGGTTTTTGTTTCCAACACGGTCGGGTGTTTGCGCCCGGACAAAAGGGAGACGTTCGGACGTCTGCGGTACAGAGATGAAAAGGGAAAATTGAGGGGGTGGACGCGTGGGGGTTTGGGGTCCGGGACCCCCTAGTTGCATGCGTCCGGGGGTGAGCAGGGGAAAGTGAAACTTGAGCCAAACACCCTTGGGGGTTTTGTTGGGGTTTATTTATATTTCCCCCATAAAAGCCCCATGGAGACTTTTTTTCCCCCATTCCAATTGATTAAAAAACTTTTTTTTGTGAGAGAGAAAGTTGGCAAGACCCCTAGTGGGGAAGTGAATTGAAATTCCAGGTGTTGTTTCCCTCATTTAGTTGCTTAGAGTTGGGAAGTGTGCATCAATTAAATTTCACTGGGGTTTTGATTCGCACTTACCCCGGCTTGAAAAATTTTGGGACGCTATTTAAAACCCGGGGGGGGGGGTTTTCCGGACCATTGGATTGGGCCGGATCCCTGGGTTTTAAACTCTGTTTTACCAGAGTAAGGGACGCGATGAACAGTGGGGGTTTCCGGACCTTTGGTTGGGTCCGGCCCCTACAAGGGTGGGGTCCAAAACCCGGGGGTTTTTTGATCCGGACGCTGTCGGGTGTGCAGGGGGGGAAACCATTGGTTGCTTTGGGGCCCCTACCAGAGATTTTCCAGAGGGTTTTCCGGGGAGGGCTTACTTGGGATAAAGAGAGGCCCAATTTACCCCCTGCGGTAAGAGCGGGAAACCGGGAATTGGGGGGTTGGACGCTGGGTTGGTGGTTTACGGGTTGATGGGAAAAGAGTGAGAGAAAAGTAAACCCTTTGGGCCAAACGTCTGGGGGTTTTTCCCGGGGGGGGTTATTTAAACCCCCCCAAATCACCCCCAGGGGAGCCTTTGTTTCCCAATGCAAAAAACACGGAGAGACCCAATTTGGCAAGACCCCTAGTAGAGTGTAAAATTGAAATTTCCCCATGTGTTAAATTTCACTTTTTTGCTTAGAGTTAGCAAGTGTGCCCCATAATAAAACTCCGGCTAAAATGGGGGGGGGGTTCAGGAGGGGGGGGGGTTGGGGGGGGGGGGGGGTGTTTTGTTACTTTTGGTGTTTGACATCCCCTAGCGGTTCGGGAGGTTTTTTGGTGATCTCCATTGGTTTTTTCCCTTTTGTGGATGCCCCAAGTTTGATTTTGGGGGGGGGTTTGGGGGGGCAAATTCACCACCCGGAAGTGGCGAAAAATCACCCCGTAGGGGAGCACTTAGCCCTTGGCGGAAAAGGGTGGAGCAATCCCGTGAAAGGTGCTCCAACGGGACGGGGGGGGGAGTGTACTCCTCGATCCCCGGAAAAAAGTCCCGTGAAAAATTCCTTTCCCTCCTCTTTTTAACTTTTTTGCAATTATTTTCAAGAAATTATTTTGCATTACATTTTGTTTTTTTATAGAATTCGGGGGTTTTAACCCCCTTTCTTTGTCTTTGCCTTGTTTAATTTTAGCAAAGGAAACATTTGGGAAAAGATGGGGGGTTTAAATTTGCCCTCTTGATAGGTTTAATTATTTAGAAATTTAAAAGACCCCAAATTTTCAAACCCCCCCCGTTTTGGGGGAAATTTTTGGGATCCTTTAAATTTGTAAAAGCGTTTGCTCAAATTTTAGGCTTAACCACCTAGAGCAAGATGCCCCAATGGGGATGGTTCGCCCCCCCATGTTTGATGGGCCTTTCCATTTTGGGAAAAGTGGGGTATGGAGGCTTCCCTCAAAGCCTTAGTTGTTGGTTTGCTCAAAGCCTTCTCAGTTAAATTTTTTATAGAAAAATTGAATGTTTTTGGGGCTAAAGAAATGGTTGAAGAAAAATTTTTGGAGGAAGATTTTTTGTGGGGGTTAAAAATTTTGGCCCCAAGTTTGAAACATTGTGGGGTTTTTGCAAAAGGGTTTTTTCCCCAACAAACCCCAAAAAAATTTTTGGGGGAAAAGATAAATAAAATGGGGGAAACATGCAAAAAAAAAAGAAAAAGTTTTCATATCCCCCAAGAAAAATTTTTGGGGCCTTTTAAAAGTTACCATGCCCCCGGGGGAAAAAAAAAGGGGGGGTTTTATGAAAGCTAAAGTAAAAAATGAAGCCCCCAAAAATTTTGGGCCTAAAGGGGTGGGGAAAAACCCCCAAGCCCCCAAAGGGGAAAAAAAACCAGGGGGCCCCCAAGTTTGATTCAAAAAGAAAAGTTCTTAAAAGAACCCCAAGGGGAACCCTTTGTGGGAAAAAGTTGCAACAATTGCCCTTTGTTTCCCCATCTAAAAAAACCCCTTTCCCCCCCAACCCCAAAAAGGACAAGTAAAGAAAAAGTAAAGAATGGCTAAGAAACAAAAAAAGTAAAGTGAAAAAGAAATTTTGAGAACCCATAAAAAAAAAATTTGGACTTCAAGAAAAAGGTTCCCCAAACCCCCCCAAAAAGGGAAAAGGATGGAAAAGAAAAAATTTTTGGGTTTTTTTGGGTTTAAAAAATTAAAAACCAGGGGGACCATCCTAAAGATAGTGATGAGGGGAAAGGGGCCCCTTTTTTAAATTGGGGAAATTTTTTTGCCCCCTCCCCCATGCCTTTTCTACTAGAAAAATTCCTTTACACACCTATCCCCTTTAAAAGGGTAAAGGCCCCCGGGAAAGGTACCCCCCAAAGGGGTTAGGGAAAGTGATGATGGGGGGAAAAAAGGAAAAAGTAGGGAACCCCTTTATAAAAAACCCAAAAAAATTTTGCTCACAAAAAAACCCCCAAAACTTTTTTAAAAGGGGAAAAAAAGCAAAAAAAGAGAATTTAAAAAAAAAAATGATGAGGGATGCAAAATTTGAAAAAAACATAAATTTGTAGTGTTTAAAAATAGGTAAAAAAAAAATTTTTTCCCACAAATTAAGGGATAAAACCCTCCCCCCTAAAGGGGCAAAAAAAAAAAGGGGGGAAACCTAGAGGGGAATCAAAAGAGCGGGGGAAAAAGGTAAAAAATTTTTAAAGGGGAAAGAAAACCAAAAAGGAAAGAAAAAAAAGGAAACTTCCTTAAAGCTAATAAGTCTTGAAGATGTTTTCCCTTTTGATGAAACCCCCCTTTGTCAAGAAAAAAATTGGCACATTTTTAAAAATTAAATTTTTGGGGAAAACCCCATTGAGAAAGGGGGCCAAAGGGAAAAAAGGGCCCCAAAAAAGGGGGTTGTGGGGAAAAAAAAAAATTTTAAAATATGAAAAAAAAGAATAAAAGGGGGGAAAATAAAAAAGAAAGATTTATAAAGCCCCAAAAAAACCCAAGAAAATTTTTTTTTGGGCAAAAAGAAAAGATAAAAATTAAAATTTGATTTGCTTAGAAAAGAGAAAAAGTGAAAAGAAGGGAAAAACCCCTTCCCCTTGGGGAATTTTGGAGGGGTTAAAAGGGGGCCAAAATTTTTAAAAGTGAGTTTTTTATAAACACCAATAAAAAAGAAAAAGTTTGGTTTTTTGGGTAAAAGCCCGCTCAAGTAAAAAGGGCCCCAAAAAAAAACCCAAAGCCAATTAAAAAAAAATTTTTTTTAAAATCAAGAAAACCCAACCCCCCAAAGGAAACATGCTTTGATTGGGGGAAAAAAAAGGGGCCCCTTTTTGGTCATTTTTTTTGGGGGATTTCCCCCCCAAAAAAAAACCCTTGCCCAAGCACTCAAGGTTTTGAAAAAATTTCACAAAAAAACAAGGTTTTTGGGGGAAGGGCCATTTGGGTTTTTTGGAAAACCCCAAAACCAAAAAAAAAAAAAGACATTTTGGGGTTTGGTAAGTCACTAGTAGAGAAAAAATCCCCCCCGTACTCGGGGGTTTTCCCTAAAAAAACAAGCTTAAATCTCTTTTTTTTTTTTAAAGGTTTTGGAAAAAAGGGAACCCGGGTTGGGAATTTTTGGGGTGGGGGGTTTAGGGGATGCACCAACATACCCCCGGGGTTTGACCCCCGATGTTCCCCTTTTTGGGAAAAAAATTCAAAACCCCAAAGGAAAGATTACATTTGGGGACAAAAAAAAGGGGAAAGGTAAAAGGAATTGGGAAAAAGGGGGGCAATCTCAAATAAAAAAATAATATCAAATGCTTGCTATTGAATCCCAAAGTTTAAAAATTTAAAACTGGGGGTTGGCCAATTGTGTGATCTTTCCCATTTTTAAACACCCAATTTTAAGTCTTGTGTCAAAGTTTGAAAAGTCAAAAATTAAAAGGGGTTTTCCCACAAAAACCCCCCTTGGGGGATTTTCACAAATACCAACCCCAAAATCTTTTTCCCTTTCCTTTTTTGGGGGTTTTTGGGCAGAAGGTAGCCATTGAAGTTCTTTAAAACATTAAAAAGGAAAAGGTAAGGACAAGGTGTTGTTTTTGAAAAGGAAATTTTTAGGGGCAACCGGAAACAATTTGCAAAACCCCCCCAAAAGCTTCATTCAACACAGAGTTTTGGCTTTACACAGGGTTTTTTTTTGGACCTACAAATATCTATTTGGGGGGGAACCCTCTTTTGTTTGTGATAGTATATTTTTCAAATACCATGGGTTTTTTTTCTGAAAAGGGGAACCACAACTTTTAAAGAATTTTTCCAAAGAGAAAATGATTTGATGGGAAACGAAAAAAAAAAAAGGAAAAGGCACCGAGTTATCAAACAAAGATCGAAGATTTGTGAGAATTTTTGGGGAAAAAAGCATGAAGGTCCCAAATTAAACCCCCAAAAAAAAGGGGAGGTTAGAGGAAAAACCAAATTTAAAATTAAAATTGCAAAAACCCCGCTGGGGGAAAAAAACCCCCGGAGAAGTTTTGGGGCCCGAAGCAAAAAAAATGATTTCCAAAAAAGTTTTTATCCAAAATTCTTGAAAAGAAATATGGTTCTCAAGGGGAAAAGCGGGATGTTATTTTTTGGGTGTTTGGGGAAAGGGTTACATCCAAAAGCGTAACATTGGGGGAAAAAAGAAGATGTGATATGGTTTCCTAGTTGGTTATTATTTGAAATCCAAAGCATCCCGGTATTTAAACCAATCCACCGGCTTAGTTGAAGAAACCTATGATTTGGGGAATTTGATGAGACTAATGGCCCCCCAAGGAGCAAATGAAAATCTTTGTGATGTAGGTGATGAAAACCATTGAGGAAAGCTATGAAGAACATGCCTCCCGGGTTTTGCAATCAACCCCAAGAAGAAATCAATGGTGGTGAAGTTGATGCAGTGCTCAACCCTCACATCACCAGGGCCTCAAGATGATGATGATAAAATGAGGGAAACAAATGAAGATACCTTCATCCCTCAAGATCAAGAAAGGGCCCCCAACTCAGATGTTATGCACCAAACACCTCCTCCTCAAGTGGTTGATAAAAGATCCACACCCATACTACAATCCCACCCCACAAGAACTCATCATTGGGAGCCCTTAAGGGGGAGTAATGACTCGGTTCCAAAAGATTGCTTCATTTATTGAAATCACTCTTTTGTCTCTTGTTTTTGAGCCTACAGTGAGAGGAAGCGCTTTAAAAATCCAGATTGGGGTGAATGCTATGCATGAAGAATTGAACAACTTCAACCGCAATCAAAATGTGGACTCTAGAAGAAAAGCCACAAGATGCAAGAGTGATAGGAAAAATAAGTGGGTGTTCCGCAACAAGCAAGATGATCAAGGTCAAAGGTGGGTTTTGAAACAAGGGAAGGTAGTACAAAAGGGGTTCTCCCTGTTAAGGCTTGGATTTTGGGGGGACCTTTGCCCCCGATTGCAAGACTGGGAAACCTTCGTATCCTCCTTTCTTATGCAAACGCATCATGGGCATAAACTATATCAAATGGATTGAAAAATCATTCTTAAATGCTTTTATAAATGAACTAGTCTTTGTAATCAACCCCCCGGTTTTGAGGACCCTAGATATTCTAACCATGTTTATAGGGTTTTCCAAGGGCTTTTATGGGCTAAAGCAAGCCTAAGCTTGGTATGAGCATCTTCAGCTTCCCTTCAAGAAGGATTCACTATTGGGAAAATTGATACAACTCTATTTACCAAAAAGCAAGATGGAGTATCTTTATTTGTCAAGTCTATGTTGATGATATTATCTTTGGCTCAACAAATGAAGATCATTGCAAGGAATTTGGTGCCTTGATGTCAAAGGAATTTGAGATGTCCATGATTGGAGAGCTTACTTTCTTCCTTGGGTTTTAAGTGAACAATTGAGAGAAGGCACATTTATATCTCAAGAGAAGTATACCAAGGGGTGTGGGTAAAAAGTTCAAGATGGAAGATTGTAAGCCAATCAAGACCCCAATGCCTACAAATGGACACCTCGACCTTGATGAGGACGGTGACTCTATTTATCAAACTCTCTATCTTCTATGACGGAATTTTTTTAATTCTTACCGCATCAGGCCCGACATCATGTTTAGTGTGTGCATTATGCTAGATTTCAGCAAAACCTAAGGAATCCCCCCCTAAGTGCCGTAAAAAGAATCCTTAGATATGTAAAGAAACACCCCAAGCATTGGCCTTTGGTATCCCAAAGGAGCTACTTTTTAAAATAGGGGGCTACTCCGATTTGGATTATGCCGGTTGCAAAGTTGATAGGAAAAGTACCTCCGGGGGTTGCCATTTGCTTGGAAGATCATTATATCATGGCATCTAAAAATAAAATAGTGTGGCTTTTGTCTACCGCGGAAGGGAATACATAGCCGCCGGGCTTGTTGTGCACAAATCCTATACATGTCCAAACTCTTCTAGACTATGGTGTTTAGCTTAAAAGTGTACCACTTTTTTGTGATAAATTTAAAATGTGGTAAAACATGCTAATAACCGGTTCAACACTCCCGCACTAAGCACAAACGATACCCGTCATCACTTTCTAAGGATCATGTTTCAAAGAAAGATATCTCCCTTGTTGGTGTAAGAATTGAAGATCAACTGGCGGATATCTTCACAAAAGCTCTTGATGAAGTAACCTTTTGTAGGTTGAGAAGTGAACTAAATGTGCTTGATCTAAGTAACTTCACTAAAAGATGATCTTGTGTTGGTACCTTGCATTCATGTTTAAATTATGTACGTGCACATAGGCTTGTCTAACTCGGTTAAGATAACTGCCCTCAAGCGTGTGAAGAAGCTTAATTGAGGATTAAACTTGACAAGCAACTAGATTCAAATTCAAGTATTGCATTGCATATGCATGTTTGTTGCTTGTTCGTTCTTTTTCGATTAAGTTTAAGCATCCTCTGAGTTCGTCCATTTTAGGGGAGCATTCCATGCTCAAGTTGTTACTATACCAATACTAATGTCCTTACGGTGCTTCTCGCCCTTTTAATTGCCTGTGTTGATTAAAAAGAGCTAAGCCAAAGGCTAAATATTTGAAACTCTTTGAGGGTTTGAGTGATGGTTCTCACACTTTGTCCAACATGTGTTCTTTTGGTTCTCCTTGATGTTGGAAATGATGTGGGAGAGAGCAAAGGGAGAGATAGAAAAATTTCAATGGATTTTGGGCTTCGGATCAAGGTCCGGACGCTACCCTCTCTCTGATCCGGACCATTGCCTGCGTCCGGATCCCCCTCTGTTCTCCAATTTTTGCTCCGGACGCGAGGTCCGGACGTGCGTTTTCAGCCGTCCGGACCAATGCGTTTGCGTCCGGTCAGCTCCCTCCCTCTGTGCCCCTTCTCCGCACAGTGCTCCGGTCGACGCCGTTGTCAGCATCCGGACCCGCTTTAGCGTTCGGACGAGTCTACACAGAGAGCTTGTCAAGCAGTTTTTACTCCGGTCTTGTCCGGATCCTTGCGTCTGGACACAGATCAGCGTCCGGAGTCCTGAGTTTTCGCGCACATCCCCCCCTCACAGCGCGCTCCTGTACCCGCGCACCGCCGCCATCCCGCCGCTCCCCGCGCCGCACGCGTCCCTGCTCGCGCTGCCCTCGCCTGCGCCGCCGCTGAGCTCCTGCTCCGCCGTGCGCCGCCCTTGCTCTGCTTCTCATCCCGCCGAGAAGATCCCCCACCCCATAGGGTTTCCCTTGCAACCCTAACCCCGCCACAACAACCCCCCTAGGGTTCCCGATTCTCCAATCCATCCTAGGGTTTCTCCGTCGAGTCGTCGATCGTGCGATTTGGCCGTCGTCAATTCGTCTTCTTCGTGGTGGCCCCATTCCGTTGCCCGACTTGCATTGGATCGACGCTTCTTACCTCAGGTATCTGGCAGTTTTCATTCTTTACATATCTATATGCTTGCTTCCGATAGGCTTTTCGCACCTCTAGATTATTATATTGCTTATATATTACTATCTATTCTATCTCTATGGCAGTCGGGTCAGTGGTTGTGACAGAGAACTCGGGGTAAAGCCCGCGAGTATGGATTGAGCAAAAGCCTCACGAGTTGACAGTGGCATATGGGCCTCTTGCAGTGATAGTGGTTTTCTTGTCAGAGGCAGTGCTTTCGTGACAGTGGGGAGTTCACCTGTGTTTTTCAGTTGCAGTGACATCTCGGGCCTCTTTCTGTTTGCTTGCTTGATTGATTGATATGGCTCGATGCAATAATGTTGGTGGTGATCCTGGTGACGATGAGCCGCCTCGCCGTCCCCCTCTCACCACTCAACAGAAAGGGAAGGCCAAGGCGAAGATACCTGGCAAGAAGCGAAAGTTGGTTGATAGAGACGCTCTGGCAGCGATCGCAGTGGCAGAGGCAGCTGACAGGGCAGAGCGTGGTGCTGGGATTCGCATTGGCACCCGTCCTCGCACTAGTACTTCTACAGCCAGAGCTCCGCAGACCCATTCCTCACAGGCAGCAGAGGCTACCAGAGCAGCAACAGATGACACAGAGGCTCCAGAGGCAGCTACAGAGATAGCAGAGCCAGCTCAGCACATTCCTCCGCTCAGACGTTCCACTCGTACCCGTGTTGAGGTAGCTCCTCGCCCTGAGGGTCCTCGCCGGGGTGCCAGAGTCCCCAGAGATGCTCCAGCTGCAGCCCCACCACCGTCCATGGCTGGGCCTTCAGTGATGCCCACACACGTCGACCTCAGTCTAGCCACTACACAGCAGGTGTTTGTGCTACGGTTTGTGGACCTCGGGCAGTGGTGTCCAGTTCAGCGCCACCCCGACGCTTCTCTAGGGTGGTGGCACCCACATCACCAGAACTTCTACGACGCAACCATCGCGATGAGGATTCAGCTGCGACCCCACCATGTGTGCCCCCTTGAGCACATCTTGCAGACCGGTGGAGAGGCGATTCAGCCTCTACTCATGTATCTTCCCAGGCTGATAGACCTCCTAGGCCGCTCGGGGACCTACGTCGAGTATTGGGTCCGGGAGTTCTACGCGTCCTTTTGGATAGACCCGGACCATGCCTACTTCCAGTACACGTTCAGAGGCGAGCGCCACCAGACCTACTTGACAGACTTCAGGGCTCGTTTTCACCTGACAGAGGCTCCGCTGAGGCTACATGAGTAGTGCTTTGGGACAGTTGACCCCCCCCCCCCCGCAGAGCAGTTGGAGGCACTACACCAGACTCAGACACAGTCGCTCCCTGCTTCCGTCCTCCGTTCAGCCCCGGTGCTAGTCGGCATCCTAGTGAGTTGCACTCTCATGTTTGTCTCGTCAATGATGTGATGAGGCGCACTCTTCTTCCCCGCACCGGGTACCGTGACGCGCTCACGAACCTTCAGCAGTACCTCCTGGCACCGATAGCTATGCAGACTCCGTTCGACATTGCCGACTTCATTCTGTGTGAGATGGAGGATACAATTGCAGATGGTATGGTCTCTAGGAGGCAGCTACCCTACTGGCACTGGATCTGTATTGGCTATGTCACTTCGCGCCAGTGTGCCCAGGATTGCTAGTGAGCTTGAGCACTCTTCCTTAGAGTTTCCGATCTACAAGATGAGTGCAGTGGTTGATGGTCGCCGAGGCAACCGTGCTCTGAGGGTGATCCGCCATGGAGTACCGACCCGAGAGATGGCCGAGGTTGATGCCTAGGACGAGGCGATGCGCTCTATTACACAGGTAGAGCTTGAGGCACTTCACCAACAGGAGGATCTGGGTCAAGGCACTGAGCCGATCCCCACTAACAGCGACGACGAGGACTATCGTCCGCTACCTCACCATGTACCTATAGCTCACAACGCAGAGGCCGGTCCCTCGAGTGTCGCTCGTGCTCCAGCTCTGACTGACCCTGCTCTTCTTTGAGTTCTGGACAGGCTCAATGCGTCCCAGCACCAGATGGTAGCCATGATGGGCCAGGTTCAGACCCGACAGGATCAGTTCCAGGAGAAGCTGCTAGCGAGTCAGGCGCAGACTTTTCAGTTCATGGGATACATCCTACAGCACACTGGCGCTCCACCTCCTCCGTTCCTTCAGAGGTCGCCGCGGTTTCAGCTTGGAGCGCCACCTGGCCAGTTTGCAGGTCCGTCAGCTCAGACTCAGTTCAGACCGCACCCAGGGTTTTCACCGCAGCCACCTCCGCCTGGAATGACCTACTACGTTCATCACCTGGCACCGTCGTCCTCGTACTTCATAGCACCAGCAGTTTCTACTTCGCTGTACGTGTGCTGGTTAGCTTCTCCAGTACCGACTCGGCCAGTGACTCCCACTCTAGCTACACATTCCTCTGTTGGACCTCAGAGTGTGAGTCCTTCAGGTCAGTTTCAGTCTTCGATCAGGCATATCAGTCAGTGGTTTGACACCATGGGGCAGATGACGTAGTTTTCACCGATCACTACGGGGTTTACCCTATACTCAGCGTCTGTCGGCTTGGATAGTTCAGGTCCTGCGTTCTCTGCTAGCTACAGTGCCCTCACCGGCCTTGCTAGTCCTACAGACTACCAGCCGTCTCCGCCGGAGCCCGTTCCACAGACTGGAGGTACCTTTCCCTCCTCAGTGGCTTCGTCCGAGTTAGCCCCTCAGGACCCACCTGCTATAGCTACTACTACTCTAGAGGTCCAGCCCGACGTGACTCCAGTGGCTGATGAGCACCAGGGATAGGCAGTTCAGACCTCAGTGTCAGAGACACCAGATACAGTTCCTGATCCAGAGTCCGAGGTTGCTCCCTCAGTGCCTGCTTCAACTCCTGTCTTGCCTAGTACAGAGGCACCGGCACAGCCAGAGGCAGTGGTTCCAGAGACACAGCCGTCCGATGCTCCAGCCGAGTCAGTGGCCGATGCTACAGCTTCTACTTCTGTGGCCACCGCTCTTGTGACAGCTACCTCTACAGCTCCAGCTACAGCGGGTCAGACTGACGACAGCGATTCCAGTACAGACTACGAGCAGTTCGACCTCCGTGCTCGTGACCCGGCTGCTCCTCCTGCGCCCGATGCTTAGTTTTTGGTGCTTTGTCGCCAAAGGGGGAGAGAGTGAGAGTATGCTAGTGATAGGGGGAGTTGAGAGAGAGACTTGGTTCTTTTGCTGTGCTTACATCTCTCGTACTCATGCATCATGTTTACCCTATCCCATACATTTGTTTTTGTGTGATGATACACTTGCTTGTGACATTTGTGGTTCACTCTTATATATTATGTCACATGCTTTTGGCCCTTGATATGCTTCCGTGCTTTACTTTGATATATACCTGTGGTAAAGCATATCTCTTGTACTTGATCTAAATTCATATCCTCAGTACATGTTGTGGCTTGGATTATTTAAGCATGCATCTTTCATTCATATTCACTAACCCATGCTTAGATAAGCCAAGTCACCTGAAAACCCAAAATAAAACTCTCTTTTCATACTCTATGGCGTATTATCGTCAATCACCAAAAAGGGGAGATTGAAAAGAATCTAGGCCCCTAGAGTTTCGATGATTAACGACAATGCAAGATTACTATGACTAACGTGTGTTTTGCAGAGGCAATAAGAAAGTTAGGTCATGGTAATGGATGGTTAATTGGACTATCATGGTATATGTGCCCCGTATTGGAATCGTTTCGGTTTTCAAAGGATTGGCGACAAGGTTGAAGCACAGACTAGGTCTAAGTGTCGTTTGGTGTTGAGAGACACTTAGAGTAGTTTAGCACCTTTATTTTTCCTTTGGCCGTACTATTAAGAGGGGTTCTATCTAGTAGCTTGACCTAGGAGAGGCTTAGGGTTTAGGTGTGGTGCACACTTGTTATGCTAGCACTAGGAAGCTTTATAATTAGTCCTTGAATAGTGTAGAGCAACTTCCATGTTGGAAGTGTGCTGATTCGGCTTGAAAAAGTGTCGGACGCTAGTTAAACCCAGGGTCCGGACCATTGGATATGCATCCGGATCCCTAGGGTTAACTCTGTTTTACCAGAGCGACCGGACGCGATGAACAGTGCAGGGTCCGGACCATTTGTTGCGTCCGGACCCTACACAGAGAGGTCCAGAACCGGGGTTTCGATCCGGACGCTGTCTGGTGTGCAGGGTTCGGACCATTGGTTGCGTCCGGACCCTACACAGAGAGTTCCAGAGAGGGTATTTTGATCCAGACACGGTCCGGATGTTTGCGTCCGGACTAAAGAGAGCGTTCGGACGTCCTGCGGTACAGAGATGAGAACAGAGAATTGAGGGGGTCCGGACGCGTGCGCGTTGGTCCGGATCCCCTACTGTTGCATGCGTCCAGAGTGACGCAGAGAAGTGAAACTTGAGCCTAACGTCTAGGGTTTGCTTGGGGGTATTTATACTTCCCCATCAGCCCCATGGAGACTCTCTTGCCCATTCCAATTGATGAGAAACACTTGTGAGAGAGAAAGTTGTGCAAGAGCCCTAGTGAGAGTGAATTGAAATTCCATGTGTTGATTCTCACTAGTTGCTTAGAGTTAGTAAGTGTGCATCAATTCAATCACTAGACTAGCCTTGGTCAAGTGAGAGTTAGTGCTTGTTACTCTTGGTGATCGACATCACCTAGACGACTTCGCGGAGGTTTGCTTGGTGATCATCCGGTGGTGTTCCTTGTGGATGACCCAAGTTCGATTGTGATCGGTTGTGGGCGATTCACTGAGCCGGAGTGGCGAAGAATCAGCCCGTAGTGAGCACTTAGTCCTTGCGTAGACTAAGGGGGAGCGATACCGTGCGCGGTGCTCCAACGAGGACTAGGGGGGAGTGTCGACTCCTCGATACCTCGGCAAAAAGTCGTTGTGTCAATTTCCTTTGCCTCCTCTCTTTACTTATTGCAATTACTTTCAAGCATTACTTTCCGCATTACATTCTTGTTGCTTGACTAGAATTGCATAGGGCTTTACCGCTTTCATTGCCATGCATGGCTTGTTTAGAGAGGACACACTTGGGAAAGCACTAGGGGGTTAATTGGCTCTTGATAGGTTTAATTATCGCTTAGAAATTTAAAAGAGCCCAATTCAACCCCCTCTTGGGCATCTTGATCCTTTCACCACACTACTTTGCCCTTGCAGGAATATTTCTGGATGGGGAAGAGATGTGGGAGTCGATGGTGGAGGCACCGCGGGGATGGCCGACTGTGCCCTCAAACCCGAAGTGGCTATATATATACACGTGTACACGGATATCGGGTCAGCTTGGGCCTGGGCCTTTTCTATGGCGGGCTTTTAACGTTGTCCGCTACGATAAATGCCCTATTTACTGTAGCGGACACATTAAGATATCCGTTTTGGTAAATCGATTTACCGTAGCGAACAACAATGCCCGCTATAGTAAATAAAAAAATACCCGCTGTGGTAAATTAATGGGATTTTCCACAGCGGGAAAAATTAGCGTCCGTCACGGAGGGCTTTGAGGCAACGCTGCAAAAGCTCGATTTTGACGTAGTGAATGAAGAAGTTATCTGAGATATGAAATTTGTCTTTAGGGGGGTCAGGATCATTATGTATACCCTGGTTGGATGCACAGTGACCCTTGGATTAAACCGACTAAATCAATGACTTAGATGGAGACTCTAGGTTGGTTAGGAGATAATGTGCGAACGAGGGACTCTTTCCCTCGGGTGCCAGGCCGACCGGCTTAGGGGTGGGGCCGGCCCCACCTGGTGGCCCCTTGTCTCCCGGCTCTTTTCGTTGTCGCTGATGGGTAATGGAGACATGTGACCCGTAGATGGTGGTGGCGCACGCGGAGAGAGAAGGCCTGTTATTGTGCGGTGGGGGAGGAGAGAGAATATGAAGTGTTATATAATCGTATGCGTGTGTGGTAGAGGTGTGCTGTGACCAGCTGACATGATAAATAATAGAAGAGAAAGGAAATAAAGAAATAAGAAAAAAATAGAGGTTGTATGTCATTTGATCCTTCTCATCCATTAGTTGTGTGTTTGGATTACGGGATATCCCGGGTTGTCCTAGATTGGACTCAGATGGACCTGTGTTTGGATGGAGGGTTGGGTGATAGTGGGTCGACCCGGGTTGGAATATACATGTGATATCCAGGTTGAGCTGATACCTCCAAATTAATCGAGGGACGAGGTCGACCCGGTTGCGTGGCGTCAACTTTCGTCTCCTTCTCCCTCCCTCTTCGTGGCCGGGCAGGCGAGCTCGGAGCGAGCAGCATCCAAGGCGGGCGAGCTCGTGCTCTAGCGGCCGGTCGAACGAGCTCGGAGCTCAGGCTCAAGGCGGGGCAGGACGGCCGCCAGGGCGCGACGTGCCCACTACAAGACTCGCACAATTTTGCCACACTACCCTCCATGCAACGCCTGAAAATCTGTGGTAAAATGGGGATGTTTTGCAACATTGGTCCAAACCGTGGCAATATGTTATCCATATAGCAACCCTTTTTTATAAACCGTGGCCATAGGTTTGCACGTTTGTCATGATGACATTTCGTGGCATTAATGTTGATTAGCGTTGCAACTATTTGGTGCTCTTGCAACATAAAGTACATAGTTGCTATTCATTCATTGTATTGCCACAGTCTTGGTGAGTTGCAAGGTTGCTCACGACCATTGCAATTAAGGTGTTGGTTATTGCAACTGAATAATACAACTATGGCAATATAAACCTAGAATTGCCACACATTTGGTACGTTGTAAGAAGTTCTCAGGACCATTGCAATTAGGGTGTTGGTTATTGCAACTGATTAATAAAACTGATGCAATATAAAGCTAGAATTGCCACACATTTGGTATGTTGTGATAGATAGTTGTTAATTGCAACATGAGTGTTATAGGCGAGGCAAAAGTGTGTACTATTGCCACAAATGTATTTCGTTCCAAATAAATCTCGGTTGTCGTTGTGATATACTACTATAGGAAACGTAATATATTTGGCCTCTTTAATTGGGTAAATAGAAAACTAAGGGTCAGGCCCATCATCAATCCTCCGCGCCCCCCTGCAGAACTTCATCCGATCCGTTCTGGCTTTGTCGACGGCGGTTCCTCTCGCGGCTTGACGTGCGCGACTCCATCGATCGATCTAGACACATCGATCAAGGGCATCGATCAGCGGCCAGCAAAGAGAAAGAACATCGCCACTGCTTCACCAGTGGACGACGTACGCCGGTGATCGACGTGCACGACAACAAAAATTAGGTACGCGTGTGCATGGCCAATCTGTGACATCGTCTTTGGTATGTAATCTTGGATTATATTTGTGTACATACATGTGATGATGAGTTGTACTTATATATGCATGCATACGTTTTGCAGTTTTTTGCTAGGAGGAGATCAATCACAAGATAATGTCACGGCAATATGGGACAAGTTGGATGCGCATGGACAGGTCTGATCCTGTTTGGCAAGAGAAGTTCAGCAAATTTATGGACACCATATTTGTTGGGACAACAACTGCAAAGTGTCCATGTGCTAGATGTCGTTGCATGGTCTACAAAACGCGACGTGAGATTCACCGACATGTTCTGACCAATCAGTTTGATGAGGGTTTCATCAAAGATGGAGAAGTACAATATCATCAAGGTGGCAGCCAGCTTGGAGGATCAGTAGACGACGATGATGCCGGTGAAGGAGAAGGAGGTAATAATGAGCTTGATGAAGGCGAGGAGATGGTTGGAGCATTAATCAGGGCTAGTATACATGGGGACATCATCCAAGGTGCAGATGAAGAGCCAAATGAGTGTGCCAAGAAGTTCTATAAATTACTAGAGGAGGCAAGAAAGGAATTGTATCCAGGCTGCAAGGAGGCTACTATGGTTTCTTTTATTGTGAGATTGTTTCATATTAAGTGCATGCATGGTATGAGTAACGCTTGCTTGAGGAAAATCCTACATCTGTTCTCACTTGTGCTACCTGAAGGTCACTGTGTCCCAAACACATTGGAGAAAGTGCAAAGTGTAGTTCGAGATCTAGGTTTGGACTATGACAAGATACACGCTTGTGAGAATGATTGTGTACTATTTTGGAAGGAAAATGAAAAAAAGGACAAATGTCGAGTATGTGATGACTCTAGGTGGAAGGATGGTGTAGGTGGTGCAAAGGGTGGTGATGATGACGATACTAGTGACACCAGTGATACACCAAAGAAGAAGCGTTTTGCACGTAAGATCCTACGTTATTTCCCACTAATTCCTCGGCTGCAGAGACTATATATGCGGGAGACCACGTTAACAGAGATGAGATGGCACAAGGAAAAATTGCCTAGTGATGGCAGAATGCGTCACCCAGCAGACTCCCCGGCATGGAAGCATGTGGATGAGAAATACATATTGGCAACACAAGCTGAACTAGTTTTGTATGCTGACATGCCAAACAAACCTCACTGGTGTTCTGTTGTCGCAACGAAGCCTTGGAATTTGTTTGCCATGCCAGAATCAAGTGAAAAAGATGACGGTGACATGGACATATCCTTGCTCGAAGTGGGTGTGCAAGACATGAGTGATGAAGCACGCAAACATATGGATTTGTCAAGTTGGAGGAGAAAAAGGATTGGAAGGCTCTATTGGAGATTCAAGTGTTATTCAACTGGCGGTTGCCCAATCTGTTCCTGAACCAGATCAATCAGCAATTGTTGATGCAAAAGACGATGATGTTGATGAAGAAACATATATTGATGATGGATTCATTGCACCAGCTACAACTGTTGGCGATCTCAAGGAGGAGGATGATTTCTTTATTTAAGTCTATTTTATTATTAGTGCAGAAACATACTGTATTAAGGCATGTATTTTTCTTGATGTGGTTTTAACTTGGATATTCATGTATTATGGCTCGATTTTAACTTGCATATTCATGTATTATGGCTAGGTTTTATATTTCATGTACCTTTCTATAAGTCTACTTATAAAATAAGATCCAAATATAACATCCAAATAGATACAACCATATATTCAACCGAGATAACATATAACATCCAAATAAGACCGACAACCAAAATATTCAACCGAGATAAATAGATAAAGGATATATATATATATATATATAAAAATATATATATATTTAAGGAGTGCTTAACACAGTACTACTAACTAATTAAGGAGTGCTTAACATAGTACTAACTATTCACAAGTGCTTAAGTCATGCTACATAAGAACAACCATCCTAGCTACTGAGCATTTGTTGACAGTCCACTATCCTAGTTAATTGCCAATGGAGGGGGAAGAAGAGCCGAGGGTGACGACTCATTGAAATACTTGCGCTTCAGGAGGACACGAATGTTCTCGCCCTTTTTTCTTATCTGTCAATTCACAAAGGTGTCCGGCTGTTAGCATATGTATATATATTTCAAATTTAGGAATCTTACGTGCAGGAGCCAATGTCACCTCCTTGGCCCTAGGCCACGGCCAATCCTTTGTCTCATCATCGCTGTCATGAGAAAATGTACAATGGACTGTCATCTTCTCGTTGATTTTGAACACGTTGGGGGAACCAGCTTTCTTCATTAAAAAAACAGAGTTATGATTAAAAAATGTGACATGGACAAGATCATTTATCAACATTTACCATATATGGCTATTAGAAGAAGGCAGATTAAACACATAAATATGTTTATCATATTTGCTATCAAACTTAGTTGATGATCAAAGATCCTTGACAAAAGTGACACACAATCTTACCAAAATAACAGGTTGTAGATCAAGAATTAAGAGCCTAGAAAAGATAGAAGTAACCAGCAATATATCAGTACTCAAGATTAGTACACAACAGTAAGATCACAAGTTTCACAGGTTGTATGCTCACAGAAACAACACAG
Organism: Microstegium vimineum; assembly: GCA_022036555.1. NCBI lineage: Eukaryota > Viridiplantae > Streptophyta > Magnoliopsida > Poales > Poaceae > Microstegium > Microstegium vimineum. Next base: position 44,040,929 of record CM039120.1, on the reverse strand, counting down.
GTTATCCGCCCAATATATAGTGCAATAATCACAAGTAAAAATATCTCAAATGTAAACCCAGCAAGGCAATTCATTACTCACAGCTACTCAATGACTGGAATTAACAGATAGGCCGAGAGCCACTGATTGCAAAACATATATGACATACTAAATCTAGGCCGAGCCACAGATTGCAAATAAATCAATAGCCACTGATTGGAAGTGCTAAATCAATCTCAATCAATTCAAAACATACTATATCTAGTCAGTTAATGAATTTAACAAAAGAAAACCCTAACCTTTGGGGGGACCTCCTCCGCCTGTACGGGATGCAGCTCCTACGCCTGGACGGGATGCCTCTGGCGATGGTGTTCCTGGAAGCCAGGAGGCACATCGGGAATCGCCGCTGCATCCTTTTGCGCCGATGTAGTGGTCCTCGGCCGGTTCGCTGGCAGCAGGATCCTTCCCCTCCTGTCGTGCTTCCGCTTCGGCGACTCGTGCTTCCCTGCCGGAGTTGCCCCAATGGCGGCAGGGAATGGCGAGCTGTCCGCGGAGGAGGTTGCACCGGCCATGTGAGCGGACGAGGGCGAGGATGCGGCGAGCGACGGGGAGAGGATGCGGCGGTGGAGGCGATGAGGGCGAGGATGCGGCGGTGGAGGCGAGGATGTGACGGTGAAGGAGACGGGGCGAGGATGCGTCGGTGGAGGCGACGGGGTCGAGGATGCGACGGAAGTGGAAGTGACTGATGATATTGGGGACTGGGGAGACGAAGGGGCGAGACGTAGGAAGTGGAACCGCCGCTCCTGATTTCATGCATGTATAAATGACATGTGTGAGAGATGTGCGCGTAGGCCTGCTAATGGGTCGGGTTGAAACCGGATTTGTGGGTAGACTTTGGTCAATTTATTTTTTTTGGTCAATTTCGATAATATTTTATAATGTGAACGTGAGCTTTTATCTCTAGGGTTCGGCTTGGAAAAACTAAGTCACATGAAAAAACAACATGACTACAAGTTGTACATCTTGATGAACCTAGCAACTTTCCTTGCTACGACATTTTCATCTAAGGTCATTTGCTGCTCTGAAAATGTGTTTTTATAATATGTAAAACAAAGAATTACTAGCTCCTCATAAGCAATGTTGGAGTATCCATTTTGAACTCACAAACACTTAGTACAATGGAAGGCCGTTCTGCCTTTGACTCTGGAGGTCTTGGGGTTGAGCCTTCACCAACACCTTTTTTTTGCCTTTCTTTCATTTTTTCCTTTTTCTGATCCTTTTCCCTTCTCATCCATCTGCAAACAAACTTGATAGTGTTTTAACAAACTTGATAACAGTTTGATAACAACAACAATATAGGTATATAATATAGGCAAATTGGCTTCATCACAACCATTATTTGTACAACCATAGAGGCTAGATTGTCTTCACCACTACTACTACAGCTAAATTAAAGTGTTTAACATGTCTACCAACTTGATCATACATATTTGTACAGCAAAAGTGTCATCGGTTCACTTCCTAGTGCTTCGGAGGCATGGCACTATCCACCAGCCTTCTGGGTTGCCGCCTCAGCCTGCTCAGAGGCAGAACAACCTTCCATTGCCTCCTCAGCCTGCTCAACCTCTTTTGATGCTCCTCAGCCGTTGTTGCCGCCTTCTAGGCAATGGTCTTGGCCTCTTCAACATCTTCTGCCGCCTTCTCTACCTTTTCCTTGATGTCGTCGACAGTCCACTGTAGAGCTCTGAGCTTGTTCATTATTGGTTTAGTAACCACTGCATCCAGGGCCTCCATGAGGGTGAGGTTATTCACTGGTGGCTACATATATGAAACCAAAGAGCTACATTCAGAATATTATCACATTGACAGTTTCAGAGCACATTCATAGTAGTAATAGTAAGTACTAGTTCATGTACACAAGATTTCAGCTACTCACAGAGAACTGAAACTTGCAAAGAAAAAAGGTAATATCATACATATTAGCATCAAGATTAATAGCATGATTAAAAGTTCACAGAAATGTTTACTTCACTATCCATTGAAAATCAAGATTGTTCATTGGATTGTTCATTTAAGCAAGAAGGCAAAATCATATTACTAATACTACACTGGATTGTTCATTTAAACAAGATTGGAAAATCAGCTGAGAAGTAAACACATTTCATGAATACAGTTCAATTGAGATCGACAAAATCAGAAAATATATGTTATTACCCTGCTGGTGGTGGCGCCAACGTTGGTGGGTTGTTCCCCGGCACTTGGAGGGCACTTCTCACCTCTATGAAGCCAGTAATGGCAGAGGTGCTTTCCCTCCCAGCAGTTGCGGCATTGGCCCATGACGTAGCCTCTGTTGGTGGTGTCGACTGAGTCGCTGCTGGTGGTGTCGACAGAGGCACTGCGCTCCAGGGGCTCCTCCTTTATCTCCGTCGAGGACTTGTTCCTCCCCATCGCGGATGAGGCGGCCACGCCCTTCCTCACCGGTGCGGAGGAGGCGCCCACGCCCTTCCTCGCCGAGGCGGCAGCCACGCCATTCTTCTTGATGACCCGTGCAGAGGAGGAAGGGGCGAACCTCCCGGTACCTGCCTCCCTTTGGCAGTGGCGCCTCTCTGGCCTCGTCATCAGTGTAGGTGGCGGCGGTGGAGAGGATTGCAAGCGGCAGAGCGGAGGCAAAATCCTAACCTAGGAACGGCGATGATGCGGCGGTGGATGTGGGGAGGAAGTCCGTGCTGCGAGGATGCGGCGGTGGAGGTGGGGATGAGGTGAAGGGAAGCGGCAGTGGTACAGAGGCTGCGGGGTGAAGGAGACGCGGCGGCGGTGGAGAGGATGCGGGGGAAGAAGAAGGGTCAGCGGCGTAATAGGTGTAACCGGCGTCCAAAATGAGGAAATTTTGCATTTGAGAAAGATTTATTGATTGAAACTTTGAATTTCGTAAAAATGACATCTTAAACCTTATTTTGAAATCCTAAAATGTTTCAAATAGAAAAGTCATGAATACCAAGTCTCATCAATTCATCAATATATGTATTTGTTACATGGGTCATTTTTGCATTTAAGAAAGTATTATAATAGTTTACTTCTAAATTCACAAGTCTCTACTACTACTATACCCTTGTCACTCAACAAGAGATGTTCATCCTTGTGGGGAATGTGTAGTACGACTTTCTCCGAATCATTTGAAACTTTTTTGGGATGATTATGGAGGCATACCATTATGTTGTGTGCATTTGTGAAATTTTTAGAACTAGTTTACCTATTAATGTGATTAAATTTTGATTTAATGAAAAATAAATGAAAATTTTGGGCTGCCTTTCTCCCCGGGCAATTTTTCCCGCGCATTGTGTCCCGAAACTTTTTCGGCCTCCCTGATATCTCCGTCCCTTCTCGACTTGTCACTCCAAATCTCAATTAGCGCCGCCACTAATCTATTCCCCAGACTAAGCAGCCGCCGGTGAGGGTTTACAAGGGAAGGAGATGGAAACCTCCCCGACAGCTCAAGGACCAACGGAGACGGCGCGGAGTCATCCATCCTCGGAGATGGCGCGGACTCATCCATCATCGGCGGCGGCGCGGACTCATCCATCCTCGGTGACCCCAGCATACACGAGGCCACTGGGAGCAAACAAGACGATGAATCGTGGTCGCGGGGCCTCGGCGTCGCTTTTCGCCGACGAGGAGAGGACGCCGAGTCACCATGCTTCCTCCGACCACACCGACTCAGACGACGACGGCCGTCAATACTCTAATATCAGTGCAAAATCACAGGGTTTCAAGCCATTTTATGAGTCGCAAAATATGTACGTAACCACTGACACTGGTCACACCCAGCATCCTTCATTCTTGTACTTGTGAGCATGTCTCTATCAAAATAAGATCGTTGAAACTGTTGATTTTCTTCTTGTTCAGGAATCAAGGATTTAGGCTTGATTTTATTTTTATAAACTTAGAGGCTTGATTTTTTAGTATATATGCACTATTGAAATAAGTACGTTGTTTTTTTCTTTCATTTTTATCATGCTCGCAATTATATTCATATTCTTTCCATTAATCAACAAATGTCAGGGTTGATTTGATGCCAGAACAAGAAGAAATGTGGTCTCTGTATATTGACCTCCAAGGGGCACCAAAGGGAAAGGATTATATTAAAATGGAAATATGAAGGATCGATCTCACCTTTGGAAACTTGCTAACAATGAAAGGACGTTTTGGGTACTCTTTGAGGATTTCTTATACTATAAGAAACGAGAACGTAAAAATATTGCAAAACTAGTAGAGATTGAAAAAGAGGTACATGCATGTAATATGATAGTAGAACACGATGAGGAGTGCGAAGTTAGATTTGTTCTAAGCCGTACTAAAATTACCAACCTGACTGTAAACATAACACCAAAGAAAGTACCACCAGGTACAACATTTCATGAAGACTTCTCAAATGACTCAGTTGATGAATACAAGTCATGGCTTGAAGAACTGCATGAAATGGGCGAAGGCAAAGGTAAGTGAAATTTATAAACTCTTGTCCATAACTGTATCTTAATTAATTCATTGTTATATCCAATTCATTCATCTATACATGGTTGCAGAATTGAAGGATATCTTCAGGACTGATACGGTCAAAGTATATACCGAGTGGCTACGAGATCAAGGACTATTAAACGAGATCGGTAATTTAATATCTCTCTCTAATTTGTCAGTCATTTTACTGACCAATTTTAACTTAAGTTTTATATTGTGAAGAGGCATATGAAGGAATGAACTGTAGTTAGTCAAGTGTAGCCAACAATCCAACAACTCCAACAGAGTGGCCAAGTCATGCTCGGCGTTTAACGCATCAGGACAGTTCTGGTAAGTTGTTTTTTTTCTAAAACCATTTTTTGTAAGCCTCACAATTAGGTTTCACAGCGTTAACGAGAACATATATTGCATTTCATTGTATGTTGCACGTACAAGTAGGAAGTGCAAAGAGGAAGTACAGAGCACGAAAGGTTTTGCTGCATCAAATAAGAGACATAAGCAAGGCACTCGGAAAATGAAAATCCAATTCTCAGAAAGACTAGGAGGGCACGTAGGTAGTAACCAATGAGCTTTTGTTGACGAAATCGTTTTGTTCACAAGAATACATGCTCCACTTATTGGTGTCAAAAAATGGAAAAATATTGATGATGATGTTAAAGAAGCGATAGCCACTGATGTAATGGTAATAAGCTTTCATACTTTCTTTCCACCATACCCATCTTACTTATTCTTACATATCAAATAGTGTAAGAATTGATTCTTTGTGTGTAAATTTCTTTTGAACAGGACAAGTGGGACCTTGAGGAAAATGATGAAAACAAGAAAATTATATGGACCATAGCTAATGAACGCTATAAAGGTTGGCGGTCAACATTCAGTGCCACATATAGGGCATGGGACTGTTACGATTTGAGAATGAGGCATAAGCCAGAAAACCTCCATATTGTTGAATGACACTATCTCATATTGTATTTTGGCACTTCAGACTTCTAGGTTTGATGCATTTCACTTCTTAGTTTGCAATAGCAATTGTAGAAAGAATTGTGTTGTTTTGAGGATTGTTTTTTAAAACAAACTAGTATATATGCAGAAAATCAGCACCATGAATTCTGAAAACCGTGCGATGCAACAAACACAACATATAATGGGATCAAAACCTTTCTCTCAGATTAGCTATGAAATGGTAATGACTTAGAGAAGCACATGCATGCATGCGTTGTTTGAATTTAGTACTTGTTGAAATATTCATTTGTTTTTTTCTGGGCAAAATTAGAGAGACCCAGATACTGGTGAAGAGCCAAATAATTTGGATCTATGGGTGCAAACACACAGTAAGGGAGAGAAATGGTCAAATGCTGCATCTAATGTTGTCTATGTAAGTATAATCTACTTTCTAGAAACCTTACTAATAAATGTATCATAGTCGGCCTCTTAAATTCCAAGTTTAGTTAAGCACTTTCGAATGTCTTATATGTGTCAGGAAATTGCTTGTACCCAAATTAGAAACAAGGAAGTAGACTCAACATAGCACTTTGTTCCTTCAACAAAGAGAAACCATATTTTCCAAAAAACATACAAGGAAACTATTAGATGCAGACCATCCAAGAAACTACTAGATGCAGATCATCCAAGGTTCACAGCAATGGTATATGGCAAGGTATCCAAGTAGAAGGCAGCTAATGCTAGAACAAAATGAGGAACATGCCCGTTCTGAAACAGCATCACACAAAGAAAAAGAAGAGCTGAAGGCTCAACTACTGAAGGTCCAAGAACAACTCCAAAGCCAAGTTACTCAAATGGAAGTTGAGAAGGAAGAACACAAGCGTGTGATGGAAGAGCAAAAGCGTGAGATGGAAGAAGCACTACAGAAAGCTAGGGAGGCTGACAAAGAAGAGCTTAGGAAAGAGTTTCTAGAGCTGCTAGAAGCACGAGGGCATGGAGCATCAACACAGGTAATAGTAAGGATCGGTTTTAACTTGCATATTCATGTAGTCATGACCCTCATATAAGTTTGATCAAGATCATTAAAGGTATTGTGTAAAAGCTAAACAACAGTACTAATGAGATTTTATTGCAGGTTAACCAAAGTACAAATGCAACAGCAGCTGATCAAACAGGAGCGAACGAGCCACCCTTAGGAGCTCCGGAGGAGAACCAAACAACAACTGAGATTGAAGCAATAGTAGAGCAGGTAATTTTTTATTCAAAAATGTTTCATTGTTCATGAACTAGTGCATGGTATGAGTCGTATCTTAATTATTTGGCATGTATTTTTTTGGTTTTGTAGAATAACCAGGTAGTTACCAACAATCAACTACCTACTGGTAAGACGGGTGCAGCGGCCAGTGTGCGCAACACCAGGAGTAATAACAAAAATCAAGCACTTCACAAAGACAGGAATGACACTATTCCACAATTTGTGAGTACAAAACAATTGATGGAAACTTTGAATAACAAGAAGCGAGCAGCAGGAAACAAAAGGAACTGATAAATGGAGTGGTTGGGGTCATGACAAAAAAGGAGTGCTGCGATCAAGTTTGAGATGTCATGAAACAGAGTAGCAAATTTAAACTTTGTCTGTTATCTTCCAAAGTCTTTCATGAGACCATTTGTCTTTGTGGTACGACATACTATATTACAATGGGTTGTGTTGTATTTAATGCATGGTTGCCTATTCTCATTAAGTGGCTATATATATTCTCATGATTTGCTCATTTTAATTATTGATTTCTAAATTATTAAATGGCGTTGAAATATTACCTGGCGGTACCAAACAAATGGCGTTGTAAAATAGAATATTTGTAACCAAATTTAGTGTGGCAAAACATACTATAGCAACACACATTCCTCGTAGTAATAACATCTGCCCATGTAGCCACCAATTTTTAGTGTTGCGACATAAACTGAATTGCCACAATGTTTTTGTGTAGCAATAGAGAAGTCACGTATAGCAACACTATCTTGTGCATGGCAAATCAACATGTTGCCACGATTTCTTGGTGTTGTGATACAACCTGACTTGCCACACCAGTTATACATAGGAATAGCAAAGTCACGTATAGCAACACTATCTTGGGCGTAGCAAATCAACATGTTGCCACCATTTCTTGGTGTTGTGATACAACTTGACTTGCCACACCAGTTCTACGTAGCAATAGCAAAGTCACGTATAGCAACACTATCTTGGGTGTGGCAACTCAACATGTTGCCACGAGTTCTTAGTGTTGTGATACAACCTGACTTGCCACACTATCTTGGTGTTGTGATACATTGTCTTGCAACCCTCATCATCGTTGCGACTGTACCATTTGCCACGACATGATCACGTTGACATTGCTTGTTCTAGCAACGTCTCAAGCGTTGTATTAGCTGTTGTTACCACACATGAAAACATAGCAACAACAAAGGTTGCAACACCCCAAGTGTTACGATTCAACGTCTGAATTTGTAACACTACAAAGAAAAACGTTGCGGCAGCCTCTTGCCACAGTTTGTCTTGCGACGCCTCGCAACGTTTTTCTACCGTTGTCATTCCGGTTATAGCAACGTTTTTGGGTCTTTTACCATAGTTTTGGCGCATTTAAATTTTGTGTGAATCTTGTAGTGGCCATGGTGACGGGGAGGCGGGTCCGCCAGCGAGGGAGGGGCTTGGAGGTGTCGGGCACCATGGCACGGTGGGGAGGCGGGTCCACGTGTCCACCAGCGAGGGAGGGGCGGGTTCGCCATGGCGCGGCGGGGAGGTGGGGCCGCCATGGCGTAGCGAGGAGGCGGAGCGAGGGAGGTGCGGGGACGGGCCGGCCGCCAGCGCGCGGCGGGGAGCGGGTCCGCCAGCGAGGGAGGGACGGGGACGGGCCGGCCGCCAGCGCGCGGTGGGGAGGCGAGGCCGCCATGGCTGGTTAGTTGCGAGCAGAGGAAGATGCCGGTAAAAAAGGGAAAAAGGGAATGATAGGTGGGCCCATATTGACTGACGTTAATGGTGCCAAAAAATCACATCTATTATTTAATCCCTCTTCATTTCTGCAACCAAACAAAAAAATAGGTTCAACCTATCCCTACAACCAAACACTAGGTGGGTTCATTCCATCCCAGAAAACTGGGTTGAACCTAACCCAACCCAGTTCATCCCCAAACCAAACACACGGTAGGAGAAGTTGTTTTACCAAACAGTTTCTCAAATCCGTTTCGCCCTATCAAAAGAGTTGTACGGCTTGAAATATGTATCTGCGACTGCTCATGAATCCAAAATTCCAAACACGCAAAGCTATACACATGACAGGAGCCAGGTCGTTCAGAACGTCGGAGCACCACTGGGTTGTGGTGGTGCAACATTATGACAGAGGCACCGATTGGGGTCCAGGTTGCATGGACGAGCACACACAACGAAGGCTATGATAAGGAACTGATGAAGGATGATCACAAAAAAGTTGTGAGCTCGTGGATATTAACTTTTTATATATAAAACTAATTGCCGAAGAAGTGACTTCAAGAGATGAATCTATTAAGTCCAATTAATTCATCATTACACTATTAAAATGGTGGACTTCGATCTCCTAGTTTTTTTAGTAGTAGTACATGTTCATAGCACATGCGAATTTTCACTAGAAGATATTTAGTATGAAAAGTTTGTACTAAATTTTGAATACCAAAATACTAGAAGAACTCAATTTTACTAAGCGAACTTTAGATTTTCGTTGTGTTAGCACATGTTTACTGTTGCAAAACATTGTGAAATCATGAACTAATTAGGTTTAATAGATTCCGTCTCACAAATTAATCTCAATTTATGCATCTAACTTTCTCATTAGTCTATATTTAGTAGTCTAAATTAGTAGGACTAAAATTTTAGTGGGTGATGACTGATGAGATATGCAGCAGGTACAGGTTTGTTGTGCTAGTGCCACTACGTCAAAAATGATTTTGCACAACACTAGCAAAATGCCCTCCGTGGCGGACACCCAACCTGCCCGCCACGGTTATTCGCTCCACCGGCTCTGCTCAACCGGCAGCCTAAGCGCCCGCTGCGGTTAACCGTTTACCGCAGCGGGCGGCATAAAGTGACTGCTGCGGTTAACACTAATTAACCGCAACGGACGCTATAAGGTGACCGCCACGGTAAAGGCATTTACCGCAGCGGTCACATTAGGGCGACCGTTGCAGTTAATCAGTGTTAACCGCAACGGTCAAATTATAATGTCCGCAACAGTTGTTTGTTTTATATATAGCTACAGTTCGACCTTCTTCTTCCTCAAGACTTCTCTCTTCCAAACTCGTGGGGGGAGAGGCTTTGCCCGATTTTTGAACCAAACCATTAGGTTGAGGTTTTGAGTGTTGTTTCGGAGGAGGAGGACATCATAAGAGGTATTTCAAAGGTTCCCATGGTCTACTTTCTCTCCTTTCCTTGCTTTTTGACCTCTTTGGATCTAGATCTAGTTTAATGGATGAAGGAGAGAAAGCTATTATTTTTTATGTAGAATCATAGTATTAGATGACTAAAAGCTTTTAGAGGGTTCCCATGTTATTTTCTCTCTTTTCTTTGCTTTTTGAGCTCCTTAGATATAGATCTACATCTAGATCTATATTAAGGGAGTAAAGAGAAAGCTTGTGCCTTTTAATCTAGTTTCATAATATTATATGCCTAAAAGCTTTTGTTGTTGATGTGTACGGTTTGCAGGCAATATGGATATGTCAGAATGGATGTACAAGATTAATATGGTACTTGATCTGCGATATCTCAGCGAAGTGAGAAAGTTTATTGCCGCTGCGAGAGCTCACCTTGACCGATCGAAGCGGATGACAATCGTGTGTCCGTGTTCTCACTGCAAGAATCTGACAGCCTTCACCGATGATGGCAAGATGCAATCTCATTTGATTCGGTTTGGTTTCGTAGAGAATTACACGGTCTGGACTCAGCACGGCGAAAGTGTCGATCCCAGTGGTGGGGGTGCATTTGGAGTGAGCTCGGCATCGACGACGGCGCACCAAGAGCCACGTGCACCACACGTCTCATGTTTAGCCACAGTAACGCCAGCCTGCAACGACAATAACGATTGTGATTATATCACGGTGGAGGATCTAGTCGAGGACATGGAGGATGATGATGGTGGTCAGGAGGCCACCGTACAGGAACCCGAGGATGTGCAGCTTTTTGATGATTTAGTGAAGCACATCGATGAGGACGACATTGTGTATGGTTCCCCGAAGTGGTTTGAAAATTTTAGAGAGATGAAGCAGGCGTCACTTGATCCTCTGTATCCGGCTGGTGGCGAATGTCCGAAAGAGTGCATCGTGCTCCGTTTTATCCTCCACATGTTGATGATGAATGCCCGACATGGTTGGTCTGACAACAGCTTCAATGAGCTATTAAGTTACCTTGCTACAACGTACCCGAAGGGTAACAAGTTTCCCATGAATACTTATTGGGCAAAGAAGTTGATTCGTCCAGTGTCGATGAAAGTTCGAAAGTTTGATGTCTGCCCTAACCACTGCATCATGTATCGACCGGGCACTAAGTACGAGAAGATGACGAGCTGTCTGCACTGCAACGTGAGTCGTTACAAGAAGAATGCTGGTTGTCGTGTCGATGCAGACGGCTACTAGTCGTTGCGAGGTGGTCCAAAGAAGAAGAAGGGGGGCAAGAAGAGCACTATTGTAGAGAATCGCATCTTGGCTCAGCAGGACGAGGAGGAAGAGGGCTACACGCAAAGGAGAAGTCCAGCAATGTCGGTGTGGTATCTGCCTATGATCGACCGCCTGCGTGCACTATTCGGGAACCCATAGGATGCCAAGCTCATGTCCTGGCATGCATCAGATGATCGTAAAAAGGATGATGGAATGTTGCGGCACCCATTTGATGGCCAACAATGGAAAGATTTTGACAAGGCATATCCGGAATTCAGCAACGAGTCAAGGAACATTCGGTTTGCGCTCAGTACTGACGGGATGAACCCTTTCGGCGACCTTAGCGGCTCGCACAACACCTGGCCCGTCATACTCACCATGTACAACCTGTCTCCCCATCTGTGTCAGAAGCGCAGGTATGTCATGCTGACCATGCTGATCTCAGGACCGAGGCAACCCAGTAACGATATTGATGTTTTCCTAGAACCGTTAATGGAGGAAATGCAGGAGCTATTTGATGTTGGGGTCAAGATGACTGATGCGTACCGCAAGGAGAAGTTCACCCTAAGGGCCATCATCTTTGTCACGATCACCGATTACCCTAGTCTCTTCTCACTGTTAGGGTAGATCAAAGGGAAGACTGGCTGCGTAAAGTGCATTGATGGGACATATCACACTTACCTTAAGGCATCCTACAAGACAGTTTACATGAAGCATAGATGGTTCCTTAGCAAAAATCACAAGTATAGAAGACTTGGTATGAATCAATACTTTGACAATCAGGTAGAGCTGTAGGGTGAACCACCATCATCGATTTGCTGGGGTCCAAAGGTGTATGAGATGGTAAAGAATATGGATGACATCGAGTTTGGCAAGAAGAAGAAGCCATCAGAGGAGGGGAAAAAACAAACAAGAAAACGAAAGCGGGACAGCAAGACGGAGGAGGAGGAGGAAACACCACATGTTCCTTTCAAGAAAAAGTCGATCTTCTTCAAGTACCTGTCATACTAGAAAACACTAAACACACCCCATGACATCGACTACATGCATCTCAAGAAGAATGTATTTGAAAGCACGATCGATGTATTGCTCGACATCAAAACCAAGACGAAGGATGGTATCAAATCACGGATGGATCTTCTCCACCAGGGCATCAGACATGACCTTCACCCGGGACCGCCTCATAATGGTAAAATTGACATACCAGGAGCAACATATAACCTAAGACGCGATGAGAAGGTATCTATGCTCCATTTGTTGAGGGGTATCAAGGTACCGGTCGGTTTCTCCTCAAACATCAAGAGCCTCGTCTGCATGAAAGACCTCACAATGGTTGGCTTCAACTCACATGACTGCCATGTCATACTGACGGTGTTCCTTCCCATCGTTATTAGGGCTATCGGTCCAGAGTACGTGAAGATGGTAATCACTAGGATGTCATACTTTTTTAACCGTATCACACAGATGGTCATCAACAAAGCTGAACTGCATTCCCTGAAGGAGTTCATCACAGAGACCCTTTGCCAGCTTGAGATGTGTTTTCCCCCTTCTTTCTTTGACATTATGCCTCACCTAATGATACACATGGTTGATCAAATCGAGCAACTGGGCCCCGTGTACCTGCACCAGATGTGGATGTACGAGCGGTTCATGTCCACCCTCAACAGATATGTCCATAACTGTGCTTACCCGGAGGGATCTATGATCGAGGCATACACAACCGAGGAGTCTGTCAATTGGTGTATGAGGTACATAAAGGATGGGAGGGCGATTGGTTTGCCTGTTCATCAGCATGAGGGCAGAACTACCGGGAGGGGGTGCACGGGATGACAAGTACGCACCGATATACCATACAAAGATGTGGAAGAAGCTCATTACAACATCCTTCATCAGTTGGCATGCATGGACAAATATGTTGAAAATCACCTAGATGAGATTCGCGCTGCACATGACGGACAGTGCATGGAGGAATGGGTCCAAAAAAAACACAAAAGCAGTTTCATAGAGTGGCTTAAAGAGCAATGCATCCCCCTGGAAGGATGCCTTCATGAAGATACAGATACCGTTAAAAAGCTGATACAAGGGTCGTCCACTCAAGTTACCACTTGGCAAGTGTACGACATGAAGGGGTATAGGTTCCACACGAAAGACAAGGACAAGAAGAGCGCGTCACAGAATAGCGGTGTTCGATACGAAGGAGTCGATGGGGCCACAAACACGAGGACACAATGCTATGGATAGGTTGGCGAAATATGGGACCTTGACTATAGAAAGGACCTTCGCCTAACTGTCTTTCTTGTCGACTGGGTTAACTCGAAAACAGTTGTTGTGGACAGATTAGGGTTAACCACAGTGAACCTCAAAAGTACCGGATATAAAGATGATCGGTGAGTACTTGCTACAAACGTCGCGCAAGTGGCTTACTATATCTATCTAGAGGACACAAAGAAGCACGTGGTCGTGTCTGGAAAGTAGAGGATCGTGGGAGCTGATGGTGTCCAGAGTCCAGAACAATACAACAACTACGAAGAGCTCCAACTTTTCACCGATCTACCACAGAAGGTCAAAGCCGTCGAAGATCGTTGCAACAAGAGCGGTCTAAAGCCATGGGCCCGCCCCAATGGTGAGGTGCGATCCGTAAAAGCGCCAATACCAAAATGAGATGTAATAAAGTAGTGGACAAGTCATTTTTGTAATAAACTAGTGGACAAGTGTACTAAATGAACTCATGAAACTGAAAATTGAAATGAACTAAATGTACTAAATGAATATACTTATATATGAATATCAAGTGTATTAAATGAAGTCATGAAACTGAAAATTGAAACGAACTGAACAGAACTTGGTTAACCGCAGTAGACATTATAAGCCGCCCGCTGCGGTTAATATTTATCGCAGCGGGCATTATAATGCGCCTGCTGCGGTTAATATTAACCGCAGCGGGCGGCTTATAATGCTCGTTGCGGTTAAGGTTTTCTATATATATGGGGCGAGGCCCCACAGGTCTTCTTCATCGCTGCGGTTAGGGTTCTTCTCCCCGAAGAGCTGCCCAAATCCAACGCCGCCGCATCCGCTGTCGGTGCTCCTCCCCGCTCCCCGCTCTCCGCTCCGCTCGGTGCCCCTCTCACCGGCCTCGGTGCTCGCCCTCAACGCTCCGCTCTCTCCGCGTCGGTCGCTCGTGGTCTGCTCATCGGTGCTCGCCCTCCCTCGGTGGTCCGCCGCCGGTGCTTGGTGCTCTCGGTGGTCCACTACACCCTCGCCGCCCCACCATCGGAGGTCCGCTTGTCGGTGCTCGCCCGCCCTCAGCGGTCCGCCGCTGGTGCTTGGTGCTCTCGGTGGTCCACTACGCCCTCGCCGCCCCACCCTCGGAGGTCCGCTCGCTAGTGCTCGGTGCTTGGTGCTCTCGGTGCTTGGTGCCCTCGGCGGTCATCTCGCCGGTGCTCGGTGCTCCTCTCCCCCTCAGTGATCCACCCCCTCGGTTTGCTTGAACTACCTTGTCCTCGGTTCTTGGTGCGATTATTGTGGTCTCTTTTGAATTCATGCATGTGATGCTATATGGTCTCTTTTGATATACACTGAGCATATATATGCCACTGCATGTGATGCTATTACTGTGGTCTCTTTTGAATTGGTACCTGTGATGCTACATGGTCTCTTTTGATATACACTGAGCATATATATGCCACTGCCTGTGATGCTATTATTGTGGTCTCTTTTGAATTGGTACCTGTGATGCTACATGGTCTCTTTTGATATACACTGAGCATATATATGCCACTGCATGTGATGCTATTACTGTGGTCTCTTTTGAATTGGTACCTGTGATGCTTTATGGTCTCTTTTGATGTAAACTAAGCATATATGCCACTGGGAATGATGCTATTACTGTGGTCTCCTTCTATTACTTGTCTGCCTACTTACTACTTATACTCTACTACTTTTACTACTTCTCTACCTACTTACTACTTTAACTGAGGAAGTGGCATATGAAAGGATGTGAAATTTTACTTTTCTACTTCTACTTAGGCAGTGGCATATGCAATGATGTGAAATTTTACTTTTATACTTGTTTTGAGGCAGTGGCATATGTAATGATGTGAAAAAACCATAAATATGCTAATGCAATGGCTATGATGATCGAATACCCCCAATCCTAAACTTGGATGGCCATGGGTTCAGTCTGAGCCAACTTTTTCTTTTCCACTAATGTGTTGTGTTTTACTACTTCTATTACTACTTCTTGTACTTTACTACTTCTACTTGTACTCTAGTACTTGTACTCTACTCCTACTTGTAATTGTACTACTTGTACTCTAGTACTTGTACTCTACTCCTACTTGTAATTCTACTACTTGTACCCTACCTACTTGTAATTCTACTACTTGTACTCTAAACTTCTACTTCTACTCCTTCTACTTGTAACTCTAATACTTTTACTTGTACTACTTGTACTTGTACTCGAATAAAAGCGCTTGTACTACTTGTACTTATACTTCTATGGTACTTGAGTTCAACTACTTCTACTTCTAATTCTCTACTACTTGTACTATCTTCTACTACTTCTCGATTACTTGATCTTGTCTTCTCTACTTCTACTACTGTACTTCTCTACTCTACTCTACTTCTACTACTGTACTTCTCTACTTCTCTACTCTACTCTACTTCTACTATTGTACTTCTCTACTCTACTCTACTTCCACTACTATACTCTACTCTACTAGTGTACTTGTACTACTATACTACTTCTCGATGTACTCTACTCTACTCTCATGTGTATAGGTTACCTCTTGTACTTTGTACTTCCTAGAAGTAGTTTGTAGTTTGTACTATATATACTGAAACTTCTCGATCTACTATACCGATCTGTCTCATGTGTATAGGTTACCTCTAGTGAAACTTGAAATGGCGGCAGAGGACCCATTCAAGGAATGGAGGGACCCTACCCCTAGTCCACCTACTTCAACTGAATACGGGAGCCAGGTGTCCATTACACCACCACGGGCAAAGAAGATCCGTACAGAGGAGGACGATGATCCAACCTACGAGGATCAGGTTGAGGTGACGCTGACTCTAATTCACAGAAAGGGACAAAATACGAGTACAAAAGAAGAGCTCCACGGATTGAAGGAGCAACTGCCAGCTCGAGGCGTGAGGTAGAAGCCTGTTCTAGCTACTTATTTGGCATGTACAAATCAGTGTGTGAAAGAATTAATGCTCCAACCCCTGAACAGATCCCAATTACGCCTCTTCAGTTGGAGTTCAATGAGGCAGAAGGATGGCTCCCACTCCCGCTCCCACTCTCGCTCCCGCTCCCTCGACGACACATCCTCAGCAAAATCTAAGGGTGCAACGGAGGAGGGGAACATGGGAGGCATCAAAGGGAGTTGACTGACGATGTCCACATGATCATTGGTGTGGGGCCAGAGGGAAACCTGTTGATGCCGCTTGTTGTCATCGGCCGATTCAGCAACCAGGTGGGTTGCATAGTCAAGGAGAAGGTGCTCATCACTTGGCCGTCTTGGCACGCTGTCCCAGACGATATCAAAGAGAATGTCTAGGGCGAGGTGACTAGGAAATTCTCCTATCCAGAAGGCGCCGACTTGACCAAGTGCAAGGAGTGGGCACTGCATGTGGCGTCCTGTTCGTGGCGCAACTTCAAGTCCATGCTTGCTAGGGATTTCCTGAAGAAGGATAAGTCACCCATACACAAATACACCATGGTGAAGGCGCACATATGGGACGAATTTGTCAGGCTGAAGAGTACACCTGAAGCTCAGGAACAGAGCGCCAAGTTTAGCGCGCTGGCGAAGAAGAACAAGCATCCCCACCACTTGGGCATAATTGGCTTTGCTTGTCATAGGCCCTGGTGGAGGGCACAAGAACAAGCTAGACAGGAGGTCGGGCTCCCCGATCCCTACGAAGTGGTTGATCCTAGGGCAAAAGACTTCATTTTTGCCCAGATTTCGAAGAAGCTAAAGCCAGGTGCAAGCAAGTTCAACGAGCCTCACTTCGAGGAGGTGGAGAAGGCTATCATCCATGCCAGCAAATCCAAGGACAACATCGAGGTCCGTAGAGGACACGACATGCTGACCGAGGTCCTAGGAACCCCTGAGCATCGTGGTCGCATTTGTGGAATGCAGTCGAAGATGAGCTGGTTGTCCATTGAGACATGGCGAACCGACTCAAGCAAGTACCGGTCAAGGGAAAGGTACAAGAAAGAAATATTTCAGAAAGGATACGAGGAAGGCGTGTCCGAAATGATTAGTCAAGGAATAAAGAAGGCATTCACCAGCAACGACCCCGAGATGGTGGCTTTGAGGTCACAAATGTTTCGTTAGGCTGGTCTTTCTGTGCCTCCGACTGAAGTTCCAGAAAGACAATTGGTGCTTAGGCTACAAGACATCCAAGAAATCCTACATGTCCAGCTCCAGGTCCCGATCGGGCGAGCAGGCAAGAAGATGTTTATTGCGGAGGGAATTGTACACCCAATCAATGAAATTGTGGAACTCAACATAGATGACATCCCTCAGAACTATGTCGTCGTGACCCCTGTCTGGATTGCGCCAAATCAAGATGATTATGAACTGGATCATCCTAACTTACAGCACCACGTAATTCTAGGAACAACGATTGGCCACCAAATCTTGTGGAATCAAGAAGACGTTGAGATCATCCCAGCGATACCACAAAATACGCCAACCACTGGCGGATCTCAACCATCAGTTGTCGGGTCTTGTCCCCCTGAACCGGAAGATCCGAATGACAGCGGAGATGGTGACAAGGACGATGGCGGGGACAAGGGCAAGGGCAAGGAAAAAGTAGATGGTAATGGCGAAGGCGGGAAGGAGAAGGGAGAAGGAGATGGTGGGGACAAGGACAAGGACTAGGGCATGGACATGGGCACAAGCTCAACCCCTCCTTCAAATAGTCCACATGCGGATCCATTGAGAAGTCTAGCTGCGGACCCACTTACGGACCCACCTTTGGACCTTTCAGGAAATGCAGAGGCACCTATGGGTGACCCACCTGTGGACCCACCAGGAAGTGCAGAGGCACCAATGGGGCACAAGGAAGGGCCAGAGGGTCAACAAGGCACGAAGGATCCAGACATGAATGCCAAATCGCTGTCGTACACTACTACATTCGAAAGGTACGGTATCGTGATGCAAAATATCATGTTCAACTTTCTATCCTATAAAATGGTAGTAACCTTTACTAAACTCTCTTAACCGTTCTTTAGGCCTCCAAATACTAGTCGACAACTATTTCCAGAGGACGAAGACTGTCCTGACATCTATGAGCGTGGGAAGTTCTTGATTCCTAAGGCACAACTCATACATGAGGAACTATGGGAAACAAGGAGATTTCATAGGTGGTATATGGAAGCGGCAAAAGCCGGGATGTCAGGTTTTACAATCAAGATTCCCCCGAAGTACTTCTACATGACCGACACTATTACTCTTCCCGTAGACTTCCACGACATGTGGCACCTATTCCGGGAAGAAGACCTTGACATTGTCCAAGTCACCCTATTCAATCTGTAAGTCTCATTGCCAGTTTCACAGATTTCAACAATACTAATGGTCAACTGTGTACTTAGTATGGCACGATGACTTCTCCGTGCAGGACGTCGGTGATAGTAGCCAACAAAAAGAGTCATCATGTTCTCTACCTCTCTCCAATGCATATTGCTGAGAGAGTCATCAAAGGGTATGAGATAACGGATCCAAAGTTGATCGTGCGGCAGAGGAAATAGAAATATGAAGATAATATGAAAGATGAGAAGAACGCATTGTCAAGGTACATAAACGAAGTGATGAAGAAGGTCCACCCGGATGGGTCAAAATTATACATAGAGCTAAGTGGCTAGGATCATAAACTTACATCATCATCGTAACCTGTATTTTGTTTGAATGGTGTAGCAATGGCCAAGTCGATGGCCACTAGGTTGCATTTCTCATCTATCCTCAAGATGGTAGGGCAGTTATATTTGACCCATTGTGGGTAACAAACAAACCAGGGTACAAGGCCTTCGAAGATTGCTTGAAAACGTAAGTCACCAAGCTTATTGATCATTTACGGTTATATCGTACGTATTCAAATTGTTGCTAACTAACACTCATGCATTTCGTACAGTGCTTACAGGGCATACCTAAAGGAACCCCAATGCTAGAATCGAAGAAGTGACAAGTTCAAGAAGAAACATTCATACCACTTAAAGATCCGACGTGAATTTCCCGTAAGTATTCCAAAGATTCATTCAAGTTTTCTTATTGTATTGTTCTAATGCTTCTGTATCGATCGTGCAGTGCGCTAAACAACCTTATGGATCAAAGGCATGTGGCTTGTACACCTACGCACACCTAAGGTAGTGCAAGGTGTATACCAGCAGCTGGAAGAAGCTCAAGGCGGGAGTCAAGGAGTGAGAACGCATTACGAAAGACCGTCTTGCTTTCAAGCAACTCAAGACAGACATATGTAAGTTCCTACTAGAGAACTGTGTGCTCGAAGCACAAGAATTCTTCGACGATGAGGGTGACCTGGCGGTTCTACCTGAGTTCGAGAAGTTCGGGAAGTGGGACACCATGCTCCGTCCCACGGATTACAAACACCAAGTGGAAATTTGAATTTGAAATGTAATCCTTGGTTTCATTTGTGTATGAGGACAACAAATGTGTTTGTGTATGGATGTTTGTGTATATATATATATATGTTGTTTATCTCTGATTTGAAATCTGGATACAATTTGAAATTATATAATTCAATTTCTAAATCTGTATTTTTATTTTTTTAATAAAAAATAATAATAGTGGCGGCCGTTATAAACAGCCCGCTGCGGTTAAAGGATTTACTGCAGCGGACACTGTAGGGTACCCGCTGCGGTAAATGACATTAACCGCAACGAGCTTCTTATGTTGCCCGCTGCGGTTAATGGGTTTTTCGCAGCGGGCACCAGCGTCCGCCACGGTTAACGCCTCATTAACCGTGACCTTATCATCGCAGCGGACGTCATTGTCCGCTGCGAAAAACCCTTTTTGACCGCACACCAAAAATCTGTTTTGACGTAGTGTGCGGTACAGAAACCAGATAGGTGCATGCGCAGAGAGAGCCTCCTTGGGAGCTAGGCTAAACGAGTGTCGCATGTAGCAGGTGGCAACACAATGAAATGGGCCGCTGTGTTGCGCTAGGGAAACAACTAGTAGACGTCTGTGTGAAACCAAGAAAATGGAGCACACGTACGTCTTCAATAGTAATGCGTGTGGACCTTTGTGTTGATTATGGTGGACAACACATGACCCTAGGTGATGCATTGCACGAGGTAGATAGCTAGTGGCTGCTGGGTGCATTTATATTCATGGCCACTCTGGTAGGTTGTTTACTCTTCTAAACTTTAGTCCCTCCTAAATATTACCACGATCTTGAATTGCTTTGAGTGTCAAAACACTAAGGAAAGGGAATAAACCTTTAAGAAAAATGGTCCTTAGCCACAAACCGTCAAGCAAATTCGTTCAAAGATTAAAGGTAAAGGAAATTAGTTTTCTTGGTGATTTTGGCACTCAACAATGATTTCCTTTAAGGTTGGCTACCAAGAAAACTAACAACCGACTTAATTTGCCAAAAGGACAAGAAATTCTTATATAGCCACCAAATAAATTTGTTTCCATGGGGCATCCAACCTTAACTACAACAGAATAGGTTTTTAGAGGCGGCTAAATACGGTTTGTAGAGGCGGCTTGCCCAACCGCCCCTAACAAACCGTTGCTACAAATCATGGATTTGTAGAGGCGGTTGGCCAAGCCGCCCCTACTAATCCTATTTGTAAGGGCGTTTTTTACCTCAAGCCGCCCCTAAAGATGATTTCCTAGAGTCAGCTGGAGTCAACAGCCGCCTCTACAATTTTTGCGAGGTGCCCAAGGCATCCCTTCCTTCCTCTCTCGGGCTACAGTATTTGGCCCGAAGAGGAAGAAGGGAGGGCTGCGGGCTCTTATCTGCTACCCCTGTTTCCTCTTCAGGGCGACTCCAAATTCAGCCGCCCCTACAAATGAAGCAGCAAGAGCGGCCGTATTATCAGCCGCCTCTACAAATAATCCTATTTGTAGGGGCGGCTCTTATTACCAGCCGTCCCTACAATTCGATTTCTAAGGGCGGCTCTAATCGTGGGTCCCTTGCACGCAGACTATAGGGGTGGTTTCTGATTGAGCCGCCTCTAAAGGATTTAGGCTGCCGGTTGCTACAAATCATTTCTGTAGTAGTGCTTCAAGGAAATATTTCTTTTGTAAATCTAGATTGAATCTTGTAATGTATATTTGAAAGGGCCAATTACATAATTGCCCCTATTTTGAGTTCCAACTACACGTTTGCCCCTGTTTTTTAAACTTTGCATGTTTGCCCCTGTTTTTTGAATCTGAAGCTTCCAGTTACCCATATTCCGTGAAGCAGAGTTAACAGTGTTAAACACATGCTGAAATGACACAATGCCCTCAACATGAATGCATTGCTGGGTAGAGTTGGGCCGCATGTGCTCGCGCCGCGCCGCCCGCCCTCGCGCTGCGTCCCGCGGCTAGCCGCCCGCGCGCGCCGCGCAGCACGCACGGACTCGCCCGCATGCGCTCGCGTCGCGCGTGCTGCGCCGCCCGCCCTCGCGCCTAACTTGCCCGCTCGCCGCACCGGCTGCTCACGCCCTGGATCCGCCCGACCCCGGGAACGAACAAAGGAGAATAATTGGAGAGAGGGTGTCTTTTTGGATAAGGGGTAGTATAGGCTTTCTCCATTTTTCTTTTTTTGAAACATTTTTTTAATCTATTATTTACCTACAGCTCACGGTGTCAAGAAATAGGGGTAAACGGAAGCTTCAGATTAAAAAACAGGGGCAAATATGCAAAGTTAAAAAAAAACAGGGGCAAACGTGTAGTTGCAGCTCAAAACAGGGGCAGTTATGCAATTGTCCCTATTTGAAACCCTAAATGACTTTAAATATAAAAAGTTTGATCCGATGAAAAGTTTTAGATCTCATTGAATACTATAACTATGAATTAGGTCGAATCTCCATTCGAGATCATTTGGATATTTCAAAAAACAAATAAGCTTTGAAGCTATAAGAATTTTGTTGGGGTTCCCCGTTACAACCAAGAAAATATGACTTACCTTTGAGGTTTTGAATAGCACCTAAAAAAATATGAATTACCTTGGTGTTTTCAGATAGCACCCATGAAAATGTGCATTGCCTTGGCGATTTGTAATAACACTCAAGGTAGCTTGGCGTTGACTAACACTAAAGAAAATGGACAATTACCTTGGCGGTTTGATTTGGCACTTGGGAATATCAATTTTCTTAGAGATTTACGTCCGTAGCCAAGGAAACTACACTTCTCTTGATGGTTTTATTTTGGCACTCAAGAAAATCCTTGATCCTTAAGGTATTTTAAGATTTTGGTAGTGAATTATTTAGGTCCCTTTAGTCACTCCAAAGCAACTAAAGATGACTAAAGGCTATTTAGTCCTATTTATTGATAATATTTAGCTCCAAAGTGACTTAAAAAATAAATTTACTTAGAAAGTTAGGAGACCCAAATCAAACAGGCAGGGAGCAAGACAGTCCAAGAAAAATGGCTAGTGAGAAACTGAATCACTGTCAATGGAGCAAGACAGTCCAAGAAAAATGGCTAGCAAGACAGGCAATGAGAAAAACATTGACACCATTATAGAAGAAACTGAATCAGAAATAAATAATTTGTTGCCAAATTCACCATAGTACTTTGATTTTTTGGATTACAGTGACAAAGTCATGAAAATCACTGTCAATACAAATGTATAGTTGCAATCAATCAAATATTTTCTTCTGCAATTCTAAAGGCAGACACAACACAAATTTGTGACACACTGAAAATATAGTAACCAAAACCTCTTCTGCTTACAGCACATCAAAATGGAAATTGGATCAAACAAAATTGACTCATGGACTATACATGTATATGCATATCAGGATAACTTCAATCACCCCAAAGCACATCGGATGTAGAGCACTATGTTCTAAATAGCGGGATTTAGCGTTTGGGAAGCTCCACCGCTAAGCTATGTCACTTTTGGCGCTAAATGGAGTTTGCCGCTAATAGCGGCTAAAAGCACGCTAAAGAGCGCTAAATGGAGGCATCTTAGCCCGCTATCAGGCCAAACTCAGAATGGGCCTTCAGCACAGTCCGGCCCAAAAAACACTGCATTGGAGAGTCTCAACGAGAGAATTTCTACGGAGGAGGTTTTCTATATGTAATCTTTTTATCTGCTATATGTTTATTATGGGTAAAATTACTTGATACTTGACATATTTTTTGTTCAGCCACTAATTGGCTTAGCCCACTATTTAGCTCGCTATAGCCTTTCTTAGCCTTTGGAAGAGGCAGCCGCTAAGAGGCTTAGCCCGCTATTTAAAACATTGGTAGAGCAGCACAAAATTGGAGGCGAGATCACAAATAACAGGAAATTGTAGAGCCAGAATGATTCCATCCAAACATTAGATAAAAAACAGAGCTTTCTGAAATCAAGTAGCCATTAAAACTGGAAATTGACATACAAGTGAGTAGCTGAGCAGTCTAGTAGCAGAACCGCTAGCTGCAAAATAACATATGGCTAACTGTAAAAAGCATATATGGGGGGGGGGGGGGGGGGGGGGGGGGGGGGCTCTGTAGACATGGCTACCTAATAGCCCAAAACTATTTCATCAAGCTCCTTCATGTCCTTGCTACTAAAACGATTGAGGTCAAATGGGCGAGAAATATTTTTTAACTGAATGCACAGAGAGCTCATGCCTCAACTAACATTCAGATAATAAATCTTCACATATCATTTAAGTGAAAATAGTAAATGTGAGATGAGTAATAACAATCTGCAGCATACCTTCACATGTGTTTCATCAATTTTGAGTTTCTGGTGTCGTGCCATCTTTAAGCTTGTTGCCTGGATAAATATTAAAAGATAAACAAATTAAGCATTCATCTTGCAAAAGTGATGTTGTCAGTAAAAGCTATAGACATTGCTTCACCAAAATGTTGGCAATCAAATGGTGCTGCAACTGACTAAATGTGAAGAAAAAGTGCTGATCAGAGTGAGCAGCGCTCCTTAGAGCCCCAGTGGCCTCCATGCAAGTATCATCAAGAATTAAAGCATCTTAACATTAGCTTGTCTGTAAAATACAATGAATGCTAGTAAGCAATAGCCAACAGTAACTTTGCGCTGAGAATACGTCCCAGATGCTTAGAGCCTTAAAGCCTGAAATCAACATGAGATGATATTTGACAGTGAACTGCTTGTCATCTTCCTATTTTTGAATATGAGCCTTAACGTCCCAGATTCATTTTCTTTAAATATGAGAATTTTAGCTGGTTCCCACTAAACCAATCTAATCATATATGTACATTCTCATAAAACTGAACTGCTTGTCATCTTCCTATTTTTGACAGTGAAGTTATCTGAGCACAAGAATGTTCCTGCATTCCCTCTTTTTTCAAGTTTCAACTTGAGTCAAAAGCCATCATCTTTTACTTGCCTGCCTACACCAGATTTGTTCAAAACTAAACAAAGATCAATCCCACAGACATTTCGCAGTGCAGAGATAATTTTGTGACCTAGCTTGGTGTTGCTGTTAAGGGGACACCAATTTAGTGAGTGATGTCTGGAGGTGCAAAGGCCTGATGTCAGTTGCCCCACGTCCCCAAAGCATATCCATATCCCCGCTATGAAAGATTAGTGAGAAAAAAAAATCAAAGCCCTGTAGAAATGTGGATAAGCAAAGATCACTGATTAGAATCAACAATCGACTATGAAGGGCTTGAGTGGTTATAAAATTAAGTACAAAGTACTTCATTGATGAAAAAAGATTGCTACAAAACAAATTTAACACTACAAATTATAAAAAAATCACACCAATGAAAAACTGAAAAAGATATATTTTTACACCATCCATAAATCAACTTCCCCTCCTATGCTCTGAGTTCCAATGCTCTGAGTTCCAGTATCGATAAGAATTCGAGTTCTTATTGTTCTTATGTTATGGTATGAATATACCATACCAATTCGTTATGTATGGATGATGGATGAGATTCCATGGATAGAACGCTAGTTCCAATAGACCGCTACCGTTCGCGTGCATCCAGCAGGAATTGAACCCGCAAATTTACCAATTATGAGTTGGGCGCTTTAACCATTCAGCCATGGATGCTTAACACGGATCATCGTACATCGTAAATAACCAATTTTCATATAGAAATACATATCATAGAAAAATGAAATCGAAAATATTCGGAGATGGCAAATATTCGGAGATGACTATGAAAACACCTCTCCAGATCCTCGAATTGAAAGAGAGATTGAGAGGGATCAAGAATCCTAATTCTCGCTATTTGGAATGGATCCAATTCTATTGAGTCTGACCTATAGTGATCATTTCTCTTTAGCAAAGAATGACCTTGGTTATCAAAGGATTGAACAACCGAGATCCATTTACTTATGATACCTAGTTGACATTGCTAACAAGGATCTAATGAATTATGAGTTTAATAGATCCTCTTTAGCAGAAAGACGTATATTCCTTGCTCATTATTAGACAATCACTTATTCCCAAATCTCGTGTGGGGCTAATCGTTTTCATCTACCATCTCATGGAAAACCCTTTTCATTCCGCTTAGCCCTATCGGGTCCCGAACTAGGGTTCAATGAATGGACAAATTCATCTTTCCTTTTTTTCATGGAAATTTTTGATGAAAGGGGGGGGGGGGGGGCAGGAGGCAAGATCAAATATCTATGGGGCACCCTTACTTCACTTTTCTTTTTTTGCATTTTTCAGTAAAAAGAGAGCAGTGTGATATAGAATTTTTTTCCCTACTTCCGGTTGATAAGGAAAGGCATACATATCATAAGTGGATTAGTATAATTTAGGATACTACTCTATTTTTATGATGATATCACCCTCATCTTAACTTCCTATTCGACTCTTATGAAATCGAGTACCGGTATTTTACCGGAATCCATACATAAACTGTATTCATTTATTGTTAGAGAATGAATTTCATCTAATTAGTTACTTTTTGGGAGTTAAACCGCGCCCCTTCCATTTTCTTAGTTCCAACTTTGTTTGTGTATGTTCAATGAATAATTGGAACCCCTTGTTGAAGCCCTTTATGATAAGCTTCCTGGATCTGAGAAGTTTCTCTTTCACGGTATTGGGATCGTTTGATCGATTTCCTTGATCGCTACTTATGGGCGTGCGCTCAAAGGATACAAACAGGGATTCGCAAACAAAAAGGGGAATTCGTAGTCACTTTTTCCTGTCGCGTACAAAAAAGGCTTTACACGAGAGCAATAGAGGTTGGGATACATCTATCTCTTCTAAGCAACCTCTTTTGGATTCTTAAGACCACACTTGCAGTAGGATACCGTCTGCTTTAGGTTCTTTATTATCTTCTTGAGGGGTTTTTAGGACCATTCAGGCTATATTTAGTCTATTTTGGCTTTTATTGTCTACTTTTCTCAGGGAGATGGTTAAGGAACTCAGAAGATAGAGGAGAGCGCCAGGCGCAGATTTCCGGAATACTTCTACGGGGAATGAGCATTCTCCGTATTATGCCTTGAAGAGGACTCGAACCTCCACGCTCTTTAGCACGAGATTTTGAGTCTCGCGTGTCTACCATTTCACCATCAAGGCATCTTGAAAGTGAATCGTATTCTATGAATATGATATCTATCGAATGTGATATATGGAATATATGACAAAGGTGGAGTCTTGGAGTATTTCGATCGATCGGTCATATACATATAGGCCTGAGTCAGACATCAAATAGCTTCGATTTGCATTATCCGTAGGACACCTTATATGTATCAAAATCGATATCAAAATCAAAAAGATATACATGGGAAGAAGTGTAATTCTCCTTTCCATGTGTCTACAGCTTATCACATGGTAGTGTCTTTCCAACATGTTCAGGCACAACACATGCCTTTCGCCTACCACGTAAAAATTAAACATGATCAAAGGAAAAAGTGCTTACAACATCCCAGCAACAATCAATTATATGAACTACATGCCATTGTAATCCCATTATTTTAAGCCCAAATAGTTTTTAGCTCAAAAGGTCTCAACCAGGCTCCTACATGCCTCAAGTTAGGTTGTACCAAAGCTTTAGAAGAAAAGAACTTGAAGCAGGTAAAGTCATGTTTTGATGTAAGAGATAGCTCCTAAGGTTCAACGTTTGTATATATTATATTAATACTGAATAGATATCAGGAGGAACCTATCATAAAAAGAATATACGATCTTTATTTTGGATCCAGCCGGTGGAGCAGTCGAGCTTGCCTCGAGGCTGGCGCATGTATGCTGAAACTCTGCCCACTCATCAGTCATGATGATCTGGTACACGAATGCCGGCTTTGCCGTTGTTCCCATGATCTTCAAATGATGGAATAAAAATTAAAAATGATCTTAAAAGAAGCAGTCACTCCTAGGATCTTCAAATGATGAAAGAAAAAATAAACAAGACATTAAATTACTAATTGTGATCTGGGAAGTGAACCTGAAAGCAATTCGTGACAACACAATGACTTGCAGTCACTCCTAGGGAACTGAAGTCAACACAATGACTCTGCCCAACATAATTTTGTCTGTCAACCATTAAATTTCGACCTAATCCTCACCAGGAACTGAGGCCACTATCACTTCCACTATTCCACATGAAACATATACATACAAATCTTAAGTTTTGACTTCTCCAAACCACAACTCTTATGGTTCATATACAAAGGCCCCAAATCAGATCGTGATGCCCCCATAGATAATAACCAGCAATAAACAAGGACTAAAACGCCACGCTAATATGAATCGTAAACATAAAGATCCCTCATATAATAAGCGAAAATCCATCAACTCTGTCTAGAGGCAGTCAGGCAAATGAAAACATATTAAAATAGTCATCTGCAAATGAAAAACAATGTGTATATACTTACAGTCATGGCGCTGCCCCAAGGATGGTCGGCGGGCGCGGGCTGGCGTCGCGAGCTGGCGGCGCAGCGTGTGTGGCCGAGCGGCGTCCCGAGCAGCTGGGCACGGGCGTCGTGACGCACGCGGGTGGTCGGGCGGGCGCGGCGGCGGCGCGGCGGCGTGAGTCCCGGGCGTCCTTGGCGGCGCGGCTTGTGGCTGCGCGACGCACGCAGGCAGGCGGGCTGGCGCGTCCCGGACAGTGGCGGCGTGCGTTCGGCGCGGGAGGGAGAGGAGCGTGGAGACGGGAGGAGAGGGAGAGGGAAGGTCACGCGGGAGGAGAGAGAGAGGGAGATGGAGAGTCGCGACGTCAAGAGATGAGGAGAGCGAGGGAGAGTCTCGAGGGGCCAGTGCGGGACGGGAGACGGGGCGGTCAGGCCTCGCGGCGCGCGTGGTGGATGCGGGTGAGTGATGAGGATTGATCTCAGCCGTATCATCCGATGGATCTGAGTAAGCGAGATTATAGATTAGAGCGAATCTCGTTCCCTCATTTTAAAGATTGGTAGGGTATTAGGTGCATTAACCTGGGTGTACTTAGTAAAGATTAGAAGATATTATGACTGTGAGAGATTGTGAGGGGTTATTTTATTATGTGGCTTTAGAAATGTTTGTTTGGTGTATTATATGCACTACAGATAAGTGCGACGATCCATCAAACCGTGGGTCGGTGGGATGGTGCTGACATGCACCATATTTAAGATGGTGCGATTTGATGGCAGTTGAACTTTGATTTGTGGTAATTAAACAAGGGATCAAAGGTTTACGGGCTCCACAAGAAATCATGCATGATTGGTTAAGTTTGCATGCAGGACAAAGGAGGCGGCGGATCTCTTTTTACATGTAAAAAAAATTGGAGTATCTTTGTATCAGATAATAAAGGCATAGTTCACGAGCGTATGCAACGCTGTCGTGTTTGGTTGACGACATCTATCTAGCATGGCTGAGAAGAGATGTTGTTTGGTTGTCTATATTAAAATATATTGCATGGGATAAAAAAATTATAAGATTATGATTATGATTATGATTTTTATTTTATATAAATATACTCCTAAAGTTCTTATTTATCTAATTATGTCTTAAACATGTTTAAACATATTAATGTCACTTAATATTTACTAATCATACACTAATACATCATTAGTCTGGTAAATAGTTGCACGCAACCGGCCTGGCCCGGCAGGAACGGTCGATTCTGGCGTTTCCCTGGAGCCAACTGGCTGCGGGCTGCTGCTTGCATGGCTGGAGCCTGACCCAACGGTGCATGCAGACCAATCAAGGTCACCCTGCATTATAAGCAGTGGCGTAGCTAGAAGGTGGCCCTAGAATTTTGAGCAAAGTACATTAATATTTAGATTTTAAGTCATTTTTTTATTTTAAAAATACTTGTGAGATTTTTAAAATATATGTCTTATGTTTTATTAAATTATATTTTTACACCATATATTTAGACCTTATTTGGTATATTTTCGTTCGACTTCACTTCAGTGTCAATTCCTCAACACTATAATAAGAAGCTATTTTTCTCTTAAAATGAATCTGGATTCATCAAAATCACTATTTTTTGTTTCACTCCTTCTAGATTCTCCATGTGTGTTGTAGCAAAATATCAAAGATGTTTGTTAACGTGCTAACGAAACTATATCTATATCTATATCTATATGTCTATACCTAATAATAAAGAGGCAAAATTTCACCCCCATTTTTTTGGTATGGCCTCCTCTAACTAACTCTGAATATATATGTCTCATTTGTTTGTCTATTATAATCCTCCTATTTTTATATATAGAGATTGAGCACAAGTGAAGTTAAGAATCCTATTATAATCCAAATACAATACCTCCACTATGTAAAAAAGGCCATCTCAGATGCGCGTTGGGAGGCATCACAGTCGAGGTTCAATGCATCTGCTACAAGACGTCTGTAGTAATGCATTACTACAGACGCGCCTTTTGCGCATCTGCCGTTAGCATAACTAACAGACCCGTGTTGTATACACGCGTCTGTAGTAAGGTTTTTGATACAAACGATTTTAATAGACACGGGTATTGGGTAATGATATAGATGTAGATCCGTCTCTATTACACGCGTCTGCAGTAGAAAACTAATGCAGGCGAAATGTTTGTAACGCGTGTCTGCATCGGTGACCTTTGTCAAACGTGCAGACCATATGAACACGCGTCTGGAGTTTGGTTCACCTTTGTCAAGCATTGCGACCATATATATAACAACAATTCACAGATTTATCACAACAATTCACAGATTTGTCACACCAATTCACATACCACAGATTTATCACAAATCAATTAACACACACACACATATATATATATATATATATATATATATATATATATATATATATATATATAACAATCATTCATCACAGATCACAGATCACATATCACAGATCACAGATGAAACTCATCACACAGATCACAAATTTGTCACTACAAATCATCTACATGTTCCAGAATCAACATTATTAAGGTGCAGTTGGACAGTGAAACTCGCCGTTCTTCTGGATGATCTTCGACACAATAAACAACACAATCTTCTCTCTAATTTCATGCATTTTGATTTCCTCGGAG
Organism: Microstegium vimineum; assembly: GCA_022036555.1. NCBI lineage: Eukaryota > Viridiplantae > Streptophyta > Magnoliopsida > Poales > Poaceae > Microstegium > Microstegium vimineum. The sequence goes on along the minus strand of CM039120.1, from coordinate 44,010,212 downwards.
AGCACTTCAAATTTCTAAGAGAAAGAAAGGTAGTTGTAAAGCAAATTAGCTTCACAACTAAGATGATAATAGTAGATCACAGCATCTCGATCAGTGTGTACCTCAGGATCATCCAAATTTGCCTGATCCATCGCAAGCATCAAGTTGTGTGCTGCATAGAACCCGCATGTGTGGTCTAGTCCTTGCTCCACATGGTTAGTATTGAATTGAAACCGACAACTTAACAAACTGCAATTGATTTTTTTAATGCAGAAACTGCAATTGATGCTTACTGGGATTTTTGTGGCATGGGTCAAATTTATCTTTTTTTTTGCCCCCTTTTTACCTTGGGTTGGAAATTGCCAAAAACCCTACACATACATAAGTTGCTATCACATTTTATATCATTATAAGCAATTAACATAATTACGAAATCAATGCATGAAAGTGTACTCACTCATTGATCACAGATTTCAAAAAGCTCAAATCTGTCTTCCTGCCTCTATTGGAGTCGATGTAAAACACCTTTTTCCATAATGGAGCAATGACAAAAGCGACCCAGTGACCACCTGGGTTATGAGCAAACATCACAAATCTTTTCGTGGCATGTCTCCTTAGGCATTTTTCTAGATACTTGACGCTGTAATCTTTATCAGCACTCATAGTCTTAGTTGACAATGGATCTGGATCAAGAAGGCCAACTGGCACAGATTTGTCCCTAGCTTCTACAATGAGGCATCTAGGAATACAATAGAAAACAATAGGAATTTATTAGGAAGAAAATATATGAACAACATCCCTAGCTAAGAAATGGATGAACACATAATAGAAGAAATTTTACTTACAGTGTAAAGCAGCGAAGAATGGACACGTCCAATCCATCAAGATTGAATAGTTCAAACAAATCTTCTAATGCCACAACAAAAGGCTCACTGTCTGCTTCACGCCAAAAATGCTAGTGCTTGATCAAACCAACTATGTCGGCGTTCCTTCTCTCTTCACATGCTTTCATGTATTCAGCATGAAGAGCAACACAGCCAGGTCCTGCCTTGTCAAGCTCTTCTTTGGGTAGCAGTGGCCTTCCAAATTGATACTTTGTGTTTGCCTTTGTCCATATAGAAGCCACAGGGTTCCTCTGAGCCTTTTTGTTGGGTTCCTGATCCTGCCCCTGCTGCTGCTGCTTGGATGGAACTATTGGCTGCTCCAGGTCCGCACTTGGCCTTTCCTTGTCCACTTTACTACTATCACTGTTGGCTGCTTGCAGTGTTGACTTAGATGGCTTGTTGTCTGCCACAGGTCCCTTTGAAGCACTCTATTCTACAGTTGATGCACTATTTGTCTTGTCAACAGGGGCACTATTATCCTTCTCAGCTTGTCTTTTTGCACTCTCCATAGAGACACTATTCTCCTTCTTAGCTTGTTTTTTTGCACTCTCCATAGAGGCACTTTTCTCTTTCTCAGCTTGTCTTCTTGCATTTTCCATAGAGGCATTATTCTCCTTCTCGTCTTGTTGTCATACCGCTTTTTCCTTTGCACTGCTGGTTTTGGCTATAGGAAGTGGAGGTCTGCTTGTTGATTTTGGAGAATGCAACGTCCTGGCTGATACCACAAGGTGACCTCTCCTCCATAGGATCCTTTTGTGTAGAGCCTGTGAGAGTCCCTATGTGTTTTGGTTTTGAATAATTGATGAAACCCACCTAAGTACTAACCTTGAACTCTAAGTGTGAATCATGAGATAGGTTGGTACATACCATGTGATGGAGCAAGGTGGATCAAGTGTGGATGGCACAAGCTCTAGCATGGTGGTGGAAAGGAAAATGGTGTCAAGGCAAAGGTGATTGCTAGGAACCATTTTCGGTTTGGTGATCAAGACATCATAGAGGATGTGATCACATTTAGGATAGATAGCCGTACTATCAAGGAGGGAGCTCTTAAGTATGATTACGGTTATCATGTGCCACTAGGTTCATATGCATTGCATTAAAATCAATTGAACTAGTGAAACAACCAACTTAATCCAAGATAATTGTGAACTAAAAGCTAACACACATGCACAAGTGTTGAGATAACTTAGTGTTGGCTCTTGGAAGCTTGGAAGAAGTTGGAGAAGTGTTTGGGCAGCTGGAAGCAGTCCGGACACAGGGTCCGAACGCAAGGCTTCTGGCCGACCGGACCAACGCGTGTGCGTCCGGTGGCAAACCCTTGCTGGCTCGGCTGGTGAGAGGCATCCGGACGCAGAGCTCCGGACGCAAGGTGATGGTCCGGACCATGAACCGGACCTGGGTCCGGAGGTGCTAAGGAGCTCAAGCGAGCTCTCGGGTGCGCTTGAGCGCCTGGAAAAATATTTCCGGACGCAAGGAGCAGTGACTCCGGACCCTGTGAACAGGTGCGTTCGGAGTCACGTGGCAAGCAGCGGCAAAGGCGCGAAGCGGCCGTTTTCAAACGGCAGGGGCACCGGACGCTTGCGGCATAGTCTGGACGGCGCGTTGCGCGCGTCCGGAGGTCGCGTCCGAAGCTTACAAACAGAGGGTTTGCTCTCGGCTAGTGAAGGGTCCGGACGCTGTTGATGGTCCGGACCCCATGTGTAAAGTGCGTCCGGAGGTCACGCAGAGAGCCAGTTTTGGGGGCAAAACGGCTAGTTGTTGAGTGAGGGCTATATAAGTGATATGGTCGGCCCATTGGGGCATCTCTTGCACATTCTACTCACTCACACATTTGTGCTTGCTTGAGAAGCTTCCACCACTCATCCTCTAAACATATTTGACATATTCTAGAGAGATAGAGTGAATCCAAGTGCATTGCTTTGTTGATTGCATACTAGTGGCACTTGGTGATCGTCGTCATCGCGGAGCTCTTGTTATTCTTGGAGGTTGCCACCTCCTAGACGGCTTGGTGCGACGAGGATCGTTGAGCAGAGGAAGGTGATTGTCTCCAGCTCCGATCGGTGGATTGTGAGGGATTCTTGAACCTACCCCGCGGGAGATTCGCGAAAGGTATCTCTAGTGGATTCCGCGTAGCTTGGGGATCCCCATCTTGTGTTGGTTGTGCGGCACCCTTGAACGGGTTTGGTTTTGATTGCCAATTAGCGCGTGAACCTCCAAGTGGGTGTATCGCTACAACGAGGACTAGCTTGTTGGCAAACAAGTGAACCTCGGTAAAAAATATTGTGTCTCATTATCTCTCTACCGAGGATTCATCTTGTGATTGATTGGTTATCTATTGGCTTATCTCTTCACGTTGGTACAACCATTCTATCTCTAGCTTTGCATTACATTCTTTACATTCTTGCAAAGTAGAGCCTCTAGCTTAGATTGTGTAGCTTAGTCTAGTAGCACTAGTGTTCTAGGTCTTGTGTGTGACATAGAACATATCTTGCTAGTAACTAGAATTGGTAGGTGGCTTGCCTAACCTTAGAGCTAGCGCAAACTTGCTTACACCGTGTTTTATTCTAACAAGTTTGTTTAAGTGTTGTTGTAGAAATTTTAATAGACTATTCACCCCCCCTCTAGCCATACTTAGACCTTTTAGCCTGTCCAAGAGTTTCTATATCATCACAAGGTTGTGGATTCAGTCTCCTTTTCTCATGTGCTGGATATACATAATCAACAAGTACAAGAGCATATCCATACTCTATCTGTTGTGACTCACTTTGTTGTGGGAATACCAGACCTCTTGCCACCTCCTCTTGATAACCCCCAGGATTAATTACAAGTGCACATGGTGTTGGCTTAGTAAGAAGGTCCACAGTATCAAAATCTTGACTTATGTGGGCATTAATGTCTACTCCATCCGAAGCCGACGCACAGCTGCTCCGCTGACCACCTAGGCTAGGGGTAGGGGAAGGCGTCCTAATTTGCACTCCACTCTGGCGTAGCATGGCCAGAATATCATGTGTGACCTTCTCGGTAACTTCTGCTGTCACTTGAGCTCTAACTTCTTCTTTAATGGCTTCCACATCCACTGTTTGCTTCCTCTTTCTGTACATGCTGGAGCATTGTGGCCAATGCTTCCAACCACTATAACTAGACACACCGCGTACGCGTCCTGTCTGTTCTTTGCTGCCCAAGACCTCTGTGAACACATCTTTTTCCCTAACCAAGGTGAGCCCTGAAGACTCAATGGCGGCTTGCTTGAGATCTCAGCACTGCCTTCTGACCATTGAATCTCAGCACTGCCTTCTGACCTAACCAATTTACTCCGTGCATGCAGCCAATTCCTTGGACGTCCACATGGAAATTTGTCCCAAGGATTGTTGATGCCTTCGGCAGCTAATTCGTTGTCCTCTTCCTCCCACTTTTGGGCTTTCCCTTCATAACCTGATGTCCCCAAGCAGTGGTCATGCAAGTTCCTCTCCCGAAGCCTCTTGTATTTCTCACTTGCTTCCTTTGCTTCCTCGTTGTCCTTCAATCGCACAAATTCTTCCAATCTTGTCTCTTAATGTAAGGGTGTTTCACCGTCGCATCCAACCCTTTGCTGCTGAAATTGCGTACTAGATCGCTTTTGTGGGTTCTCCAACTTTTGGCTACCATCTGCATCATCTTCTTGCATGTTGTCTGCTTCACTGCCTCTGGAAACTCCAACCTAGGCTGCACACACTCATCAAATAGTTGGCGCTTGTCATCTTCACTTAGGGAAAAAATGAAGGCATGATCAAGGAAATCCTTGTCTAGCTATCAGACCAGCTAGCCTGCTCATTCTTATCTTTGCCTTCCTCTCTCTAGGCATCCCATCCGGACTGACCTCCGTGACAACTATCTTGTCCTCTGGCCACTTGGTGACTGTCCTCTTTCTCTAGGGTCGGCGCGTTGGTCTATTTGCCTGCACTTGTAGGTTACCCTCTCCCTCTGTGGCTGCTGCAGTAGAATCTCTATCTTCATCATCTTCATTTCTATTTGCCTCACCCTCATCGACAGTTGTTGGAACGTCATCATTTTGATCATTGTTCCATATTGGAATTTCAGGACAATCAACATCAGGTTTGTGGTAAGCAACTGTGACAAAACAACACTTTGAACTAATGTTTTTGGCAAACATTTGCATTAAGTCTTGGTCAGATTGAACTAGTATGTTTGACTTGCTTTTAGCACAAAAATAGAATAGCTTCACTACATCTCCATACCCACAGGGGAACTCTTCCACAATTTCTTCAACAAGATCTTTAAAATTTGTCGTGTCCGAATCAACAATTTTGCTGCAGCCATACCATCTTCCTCGCATAGATGTGCTAACCAGCCTCATATCTAGTTTGAAAGTGGTCTATATCCATCCTATAGAAGAAAACCGACATTTTAATCCAATTGCAACTGATTTTTCTATAGCACTGTTTTTTCTATTTGAAGCTAGGATGGAAGGGAGAACTCACCCATCTAGAAGCCAAGATGGTCGCTCGCCCGCGACCTCAGAGATGGAGTCCTGGAGACCTCGACAGACGGTGGTGAATGCCGAGGCGGGTGCCGTGGCGTGTGCCGAGGCGGGTGTCGCGGCCTATGTCGTGGTGGATGCCGTGGCAGATGCTGAGGCGGGTGGTGGTTGGATGCGGCGGGTTCACCCTGTGTCGCAGCGGAGGCGGAGGCGAAGGTAGGCCGTAGGCGGTGGTTGGATGCGGTTCGAACCCTAGAGGCGGGGAAATTAAAAAAAGGAGCCAAATCATTCTGGTTTAAGGCGTAGGTAGGTGTTTTGGTAAGGCGCGTCAGTAGCAGACGCGTTTTGTTAAGGCGCGTCTGTAGCATTGCAAAGGCGTGGTTATAAGGGCACAAAAAGGCAAAATTTGGTTGGTTCTCCAGGGTTCGAACCGGCGACCTCAAGGCCCATAAGTTAGACAGTTACCATTGCGCTATAATACTGAGTTCAAACATATGGTAATTATAAATGCTTAAGAGGTTATTGTCTTGCTACAGACGTAGGTTCTAACACGCGTCTGTAATAATTGCCAATAGCGAGCCGGTGCGTCACTTCATAATGTCTATTAATTACTTCTCGTCTTCCTCCGCCGCTTCACTTCTCGTCTTCCCCCTTCCTCCACCGCCTCAGACTCGCATCCGTCGCCGCCCTCACGCTCGCATCCGCCGCCACACGCTCCATGACGAGGCCAGAGAGGCGGCACTGCCAAAGGGACGCGGGTTCCGGGAGGTTCGCCCCTTCATCCTCCGCAGCACCAGTGAAACCGGCGTTCAAGAAAAAGGTCGTGGCTGCCTCATCCTCGGTGGCGGTGAAGAAGGCCACCTTGCCACCCTCAACCATGGCAGCGAAGAAGGGCATCGTGGCCGCCTCATCCTCGGCGGCGAAGAAGGATAAGGTCGGCATGTCGCTTGCAACTACGGCAAGGAAGAAGACCGCCATGGCCGCCTCATCCTCGGTGGCAAGGAAGAAGGCCACAGTGGAGATAAAGGTGGAGTCCCTCGACACCACCACCAGCGGCTCCTCCATCGTGGCCCAATGCCGCAACTGTTGGGAGGGAAAGCACCTATGCCATTTCTAGCTTCATGGAGGTGAGAAGTGCCAGAAACAACCCTCTAACACTGGCGGTTCAAGATCCACCACTAGCGGGGTAATCTCTAATGCTCTTAATGTGTATATGCATATGCTTTGAATGTCTGAATGTGTCTGATTCTGAATGCTCATGAATGTCTGATTGACATGCTTTGAATGTCTAAATGTGCTATGAAACTACTATGCTCTGAATGTAGGTTCCAGTGAATAACCTTACCCTCATGGAGGCCCTAGATGAAGTGGTTACTAAGCCACTAATTCACAAGCTCAATGATATCCATTGGGTTGTTGATGACATCAAGGAATTGCTACAGCAGGATCCTCAGAAGGCGGCAAAGGAGACTGATCAGGCGGCAAACGATGCATCTAAATGAACTGCACAGTTCTGGTAAACACTTTTCTTGTCTTGATCAATCGTATAAAAGGTGTAGACATTTATGTCATAGCCTTGATAAGTTGTGACTGTGAAGAAAGGGCCCTTTGCCAGCTGTTGAGTCATTTTGTTTGTGCAAGAGCTAGTCCTGCAAAGTCGATCTCTAAACCATATATTGAAACCTCTTATATGTGCCCTCGCTAACCAGGCTTCCCCACGTTGAGGATTTTGCTCCCTCAACATCTCCATATGCTCTTCAATGTAAGGTTCCACCTCTGTTATGTGCTGTAATACTAGGAAATGGGCTCGTTCAAAGGCATCTGGATCTGGAGTAATGTGCTTCTCCCCAACACACCCTCTCCCAGCTAGCTTTCCCTCATGGCGAGACTTAGGGATGTCGATTGGATTAGTGGGGTCAATGTAACTGAGGCACCAGTCCACCACCTCGTCAGTAGAATAACATTGTGCCATGCTTCCCTCAGGGTGAACCCGACTCTTGGCGTACCTGTTCAGAGTACTCATAAATCTCATACGGATACATGTGGTGTAGGAACATTGGTCCAAGATACCTGATCTCCTTAACCAAATGTATAATCAGATGGACGGATATGTCAAAGAATGTCGGTGGGAAGTAAGTCTCAAATAGACACATCGTCTCACAAATATTCTTTTCAAGATCATCTAATGATTTTTCATCAAGGACCTTCTGAGAGATTGCATGAAAAAAGAAGCAAAGGCTCATGATTGCCATTCGCGGCTTTTCTGGCAATATGTTGCGGATACCAACCGCAAGCATTCTTGTGAGCAGAACATCACAGTCATGAGCCTTCATGGGAAGCATTTTGTTTTCCTTCAGATGAACAAGTTTTCGGATGTCGGCAGCATATCCAGAGGGAACTTTGACACTGCGGAAGAAGTCACACAATTCCTGCTTCTCTTGACGGGTTAGATTGATGGCAGATAAAGGTGGTTGTGAACTAGTACCATTAGGACGAAGCTCAGGCCTTATGTCCAAATCCTCTAGGTCTGATCTTGCTTTAGCATGGTCCTTTGTTTTCCATTTGTCATTCATGAGTGTCCCAAGCAAACTCCCACATACATTCTTTTTCACATGCATGAGATCAATGCTATGACGGACCACTAGGTCTTTCCAGTAAGGTAGCTCACATGGGATTGACATTTTCTTCCACCTCTTCTGAGTGGCACTCTTTGATTTTGCATTGCGTTTTCGCTTTCCCTTTGCTAGGACAGTGCCATCCGGATCAATTGTGCTATCCGGATCAACTGTAGGCGTGGTATCCTTTACCACTTCTTCATATACCTGTTCACCGCTGAAATGCCTAGGAGCAGTTCCTGTCTCCCCTGTCCCATCAAACTGACGTTTCATTTGCCGGTATGGATGAGACCTAGGAAGGAAACATCGATGCCTTACATAAACCCTCTTCCTTGAGTTATTCAGCCAAACAGTCTTGGTGTCATCTAAGCACTCAAAGCAGTCTTTTTCTCCTTTGCTCTGCCCAGACACGCAACGGTGTCCTGGAATATCAGTTATGGTGGTGAACAACATGGCATGCAGGTTGAAACACTCTTTTTTGAACCCATCGTACACACTGATACCCTTCTCTTGCCAGAGTTCTTTGAAGTCATCAATAAGAGGCCTCAAGTACACGTCAATGTTAAGGCCTGGTTGATGCGGACCAGAGATCAAAACAGACATCATCATGTACCTCCTCTTGTTACACAACCATGGTGGAATGTTTTAGATAGTTAACAACACAGGCTAGACACTATGAGAGCTACTCATGTTACCAAATGGGTTCATGCCATCTGTTCTCAGTGCAAACCGAAGATTCCTTGGCTCAGCAGAAAAAGAATTATGCTTGAAATCAATGACATGCCACTGAGTACTATCTGATGGGTGCCGTATATAACCATCAACCACTCTGCCATCTAAGTGCCAGGTCATGAGTTGTGCGTCCTCAGAGGTTGCAAACAAACGCTTCAGGCGAGGAATTATAGGGAAGTACCATGCAACCTTCCTTGGAACTCTACGACACATCTCCTCGACGTCATCACCCTGATCATTTCCCCGCTTGTAATGAGAGGTTCCACACTTGGGGCATTCAGTGAGACTTGCATCGTCACCACGAAAAAGGATGCAGTTATTCTTGCATGCATGAATTTTCTCGAACTTCAATCCCATTGGACAAACAATCTTCTTCGCCTCATATGTAGTCTTGGGTATCTCATTCCCATCAGGAAACATATTCGTGAGAAGTTCTAGCAATTCCCTGAAGTTTTTGTCAGTCCAATGGTATGCTGCCTTCAATTGGAGAAGCTTCAGTGAACCAGACAACTTTGAATAACTCATGTTGCAACCCGGATAGAGTGGTGTCTTCATATTTTCCATCAGTTGTTTCAACTTCTTCATCTCAGAACCAGTGTACTCCTCAAAGCCAAAGGCATCACGCACCATCTCCTCTAGATTCTCAAGTGTATGAACATGACTGGCAGCAAAATCTGCTACATCATCATCATCAAATAGATCCTCATAGCCAAAGGGTGCTTCCTCATCATCATCACTACCACCACCACCAGCAGCAGCAACCTGCTGGTCATTGACACCTTCTTCTCCATGCTTGTTCCAACATGTGTAGCCAGCCATAAAACCTCGAATGATTAGGTGGGCATGTACTGACAACGAACTAGAGTACTGCTTCTCATTCTCACAATCAACACAGGGGCACCACATAGAGGACTTCTGACCATTCAACATGTCTGCATTGGCAACCGCTAGGAAATATTTCAAACCATCTAAATATTCATGACGAGTGCGGTTTCGAAGACACTTCCAGTGTCTTCGATCCTCCATAGTCTATAAAGGAAGATTAAAAATGGAAAAATAACTCAATCAGAGTTCTACAAATTGGCTCATCATTTTCAAATCACAACTTCAAATATTTCAAGCTCTCATTTTGACAATGTAGGGTGTTGCGAATTAAGCACAGGCGGAGCTCACCACTAACGCCGGATCGGAGCCGCCACCAGCCTGACAAGCCGCGCGCCGGACGCCGCCACTTCCTGCTAGGACCACGCCGCACGCCGAACGCCACACGCAGCTAGAGAACCCCGCCGCCGACCGCCGCCGAACGCCGACCGCCTACACCGCCCACCGCGACCAACTCCAACGCGCGCCGGGGCCGCCCATGTCCGCGCTGCCACCGCGCAGCTACCCACAACGGACTGCGCTAGGACCGCCCACCGCGCAGCTGCCCATGACCGCTACCACCGCGCGCCGGAGCCACCCACGTAAGCTGCCACCGCCCACGGAAGGAAGCGGCCGGTGTGCGCCGACGGCAACTTTGTTTGTCTTATCCACACTGCTAGGTTAACTAAGTACACTCCAAACAACTACAGACGCGTCTAGAGAAACCCGTCTCCCAAAGTATGATACTACAGACGAGCGTTAAACACAAACGTCTGTAGTACTACTACAGACGGGTGTTGGAAGAACGCGTTTGTAGTACGTTTATACTACAGACGCGTACTTGTGCAGCCAGGGTAGTGTATCCGGTGGCAAACTTAGTACAGACACGTCTACCAGAGCGCGTCTGCAGTAAATTTTACTACAGACGCGTGTGTCGAAGGCAGGTCTGTAGTACACTGTCTTGACGTGCGTTGGTATTTCCGTCTGTAAGGTGGCTGGTGGATATTGCAGTTTTTTACATAGTGCTCTGAGTAGGATGAACAAGGGTCCTAATCCTTATCCAAATAGTCAAAGGCAATAGCTTAGATTGTTTCCAATTATATATATAATCCGTGCTTATACAAGTTTAAATAGCTTTTGTCTAGCAAGATATAGAGTTCGACTACAAAACCTATTGAGTCGTGTATGCGACCTGAATTCGGAAACAACCAGCTTTCTATACGAATTCTATTATGACATAGTTCATGACAAAAGATTATATTATATTTTTTTAATACAAATTATATTCTGACATGACTCGTGATTTCTAATCCTAATCTACCGACCGGATTCCTTTTTGTGTTTGTTTTCCCTTTTTATCCTTTTCTAGATCTTTTTGCTTTTTCCCTAATCACATTTTGACCAAACTCAGATATGGTATCATGGTTCACCTTCCTCATCACATTAATTTTCCAAGGATCCCCATCACGTCTTTTCCTTTCCGTTTGCGGCACTGATCAATCAAACGCTGTTGTCTCTACGTGATATTTTTTTCTCTTTTTTTCCCTTTATGTTGTAAACAAAAATAATAAAAACAAATATATCATGCCTGGAACGTGGAGCTGTGGACAAACAGGAAAAAAAGAAAAGGCCACTAAATTGCATGCGGATCTATTAGTAGGTCACGAGATGAAAAAAATGAAGTATGAATAAATATGTAATACGTACTCATGTATACGTTTTTAATTAATGTTCATTTTTCCTATTGTAACGCACGGATATGTTTGCTATTTTTTTATATTATTATATATATATATATATATATATATATAATAAAGAGATAAAATCTCTCTCATTTTTGGTCCGGCTCCCCTAATTTGATTCCTACATGTACTAGTATATTTGTCCGTACTAACGCTACGGTTTTTTTAAAAAAATATTTTAGAAAACAATCAATTTATTTTGACAGAGTTTAACTTTTTACACAATAGTTTAACGAACATCTTTGCATTTAAGAAGACATACTTACATTCTCTCCCTTCATTTTAACTGCTCGTGGGTCCCATCTCACCCTCTCCCTTCTTCCCCACCGCTCCCCTCTCCTTCCCGTTCGCGTCGAAGCTCGTGCTCGCCCGGGCGTGGAGCTCGTGCTCGCCCCCGCGCCACGGTAGGCGAAGCTCCCGCGCGCCCTCGTGCCGCAGCCGGCGGAGCTCCCGCTCGCCCCCGTGCCCCGGCCGACGGAGCTCACGGGCGCGCCCTCGCACCCCGGCCGGCGGAGCTCCTGCTCGGCCTCGCGCCCTCAACGGCCGAGCCCGTGACGGAGCTCCCGCTCGCGCGCGCTCCCGCGCCCCTGTCGGCGGAGCTCCTACTCGCCCCCTGAGGCCCTTGCCCACTGCGGCCTCACTCGCGGCGGCCTCGCCCACGCAGCACAGGCGCTCGCCCGCGGCGGAGGGGCTCGCGCGGCAGAGGCGCTCGCCGACGGTGGCCTCGCCCGCGCGGCAGAGGGGCTGGCCCGCGACAGCCTCGCTCGTGGCAGAGCTCACCCGCGGAGGCGCTCGGCCGCGGCGGCCTCACCCGCGGCGGAGGCAGGCTCGCCCGCGCCCGGCGGCTCGACTCACGGAGAGGGCGCCCCGCCTGCGCGGAGACGAAGCTCGCGGCGGCCCTCGTTCGCGCGGAGATGGTGATTGCGGCGAGGGCATAGTTACATTATTCCCGCTCGTGCCCGCCCTACGAGGAGGCTCGCCATGAAGAGAGGGAGGGGCTCGCCGGGGAAGAGAGGGAGGGGCTCGCCGGGGAAGAAAGGGAGGGTTCGCCGGGGTAGAGAGAGGGGACTCGGCGGACTGGGCACGGCGCGGGAAGCCAGAGCGGGCGCGTGCGGCCGTCTGGCCGTCCTCTCGTGCGGGCCTAACTGAGAGCCGCCGTGGTGCTCTCGTGTGGGAGTGGCCGGGACACGTGAGGAAAAAATGAATAATCAAGACAATTCGAGGATTCGAACTTTGGTCGTGGTGTTGCGTGTGGTGGGAGCGTGGGAGAGTGGGAGAGTGGGAAGCGGCTTCTAACTTTTTAATCTCAGCCATTGCATCCGTAACAGACGTGCTGTGAGTCATTGATTTTGAAGGAGGGAAGTGGCCTAGAGAAGTTTTCAATTATATGGGAGATTGAGTTATATTGTATTACACGGGCATGTTTACCGAATATAGTACGGAGTTTGATTTCTACACGAGTTCTGTTACAACCCACGGTCATATTTGCTAGTTATTAAAAAAAATATTAAACTAGACCACCCTAGATTAAAATCCTAGCTATGCCACTGATTATAGGTGGGCAACGGGCTGTGTCGGGCCGGTCTGGCCCAATACCGTGTTGTGCCGTGTCGATGGCACCAGGCCGACGAGGCACGCCGTGCCTCACAGGCCTGCGGGCCTGGCCTTCGGCCCAGGCATGGGCCCGTGGGCCGTCGGGCGGGCCCGTGAGGCACGCCGTGCCCTACGGGCCGTGCCAGCCCATAACTTATTTGGTTTAATTTTATGCCCACGGGCCTGGGTGCCGCCCAAGCATCGCCCGCACACCGGGCCTGGCCAGGCCGGGCTCGTGTCGGGCTCGTGCCGGACCAAAACAGGCCTCGTGCCGGGCTCACGAGCTCGGGCTGCATGTTCAGGTATACCCTATATCTAGCCATCCTGGTTCAAGTGGATGTAGGGAACCAAAGAGGCCCTTATATTTTGAATTGAGCGCATCGTAATGCCTTATCTTTATTACCAACAATATTTGATGTGTGCCACGAATTACACCAATTGCACTCGTCTTCTTTAGATCTAAAAACTTTACCCGTGTAAAGTACGATAGCATTTCATTTGTATTTGATAATTATTGTCTAATTATAAAGTGACTAGACTCAAAAGATTTGTCTCATAAATTATGGATAAATTGTATAATTAGTTATATTTTTTTACCTATATTTAATACTCTATGTATACGTTTAAGGATTCGATGTGACACGTAAAATTTTAGAATTTTGAAGGGAACTAAACAAGCGTGGACCACCGTAAAAGACATGTATGCTTTGCAATACAATATAATATTCTATATTATTAGATAGAAGATGTTCTAAGTACCGAATATAGGGATGCAAATCTAAATTATTTTGGGTTATTGGGTCAACCTAAAAAATTAATCGAATGAAGTAAAATATTATTTTCGTAGTTTGAGGAAAATGGAAAAATAAACTAGAATGGTATTTGACTGACTCAAAAAACAGTACCCACTTGCATCCGAACACGTGGTCTGGCTGAGTGCGCCACGCCACGCAACGGAAATCGGCGACGCGAGGCGCTCGAGGCCCGCACAGGAGAAGAGGGCCCAGTTTACTTGTTGGGCTTGGACCAAACAAAGTCCCGCAGGAGGCACGGCGTCGGTTCGAGCACCCACAGCATTAGCACGCACCAAACCCTAAACCCCGCTGCGTCCCGCCGCCTCGGGCTCCACGTACTGCACTGCCGCCGCCTCCGGCGATAGCCTATAGTAGAGACCATAATTTTTGTCGGGCTGTAAAACTCAGCACCGACCATCACTCTCACACAGTCACACACCCCACCAGAGGCAGGAACGCTTCTGTGACCGGTGCAGCGGCGGAGCCTCCCGCACAAGCCGCCCAGCGCCGGCCTGCCGCGGAGATGGAGCTGCTGGGTCCCAGTGTCAAGAGGAGGAGAGCCGAGGACATAGCAGCCGGCGAGTCCACGACGGGGGCAACGGAGGCTGTCAATCCCGCACCTACAACCGAACCGACACCGTCGCCGCCGCCACCGCCGCCGCCTGTTGTTGGTGGCGGCGGCGACGACGACGTCGACCGCATCAGTCGCCTCCCCGACGCCGTACTTGTACTTGGTGAGATACTTCTGCTTCTCTCCAGCAAGGAAGCTGGTCGCACCCAAATCCTCGCCCACCGGTGGCGCCACGTCTGGCTCGCCTCCCCTCTCGTCCTTGACGGCGCAGACCTCTACACTAAACGCAAGGTCCTCGTCGGCGACAGCAGCATTGACACCATCGCCTCCGCGGTCACCCAAATCCTCTCCGCCCACCCGGGCCCCGTCCGCCGCTTTTGCATCCCGTCGCTCTATTTCCGCAACCGTCCCACCACCGTGGACGCCTGGCTCAGCTCCCCGGCGCTGGACAACCTCCAGGAGCTTGAGTTCTGCAAAAGATACGATATGATACGGTATATTCCGCGGTTTGCACCGCTACCTGCCTGTACTTTCCGGTTCTCGGCTACCCTCCGAGTTGCTACCTTTGGTGAATGCGAGATCCTGGACACTTCAGTGGAAGGGATTCATTTTCCCTACCTCAAGCAGCTCGGCCTTGAAGGCGTCAGGATCTCTGAGGGCTCACTACATACCATGATTTCCATGCGTCTGCTCCACCACCATTTTGGGTCGAGGCTCTTGCCACTGCAACTCACCTCATGAACCTTCGGCCATGTCGTGCCTCTGGAACGTTGACACCCCATCAACTTCTCTTCGGCACCCCACCTTCCTATGACCACTTACGCGTGTTCGGCAGCCTGTGCTTTCCTAACCAAACGGCAACTGCGGCCAATAAGCTCTGTCCGCGCTCTGTCCCCTGTATTTTCATCGGTTATCTTGCAGATCACAAGGGGTGCAGATGCTATGATATGGAAACACGGCGCGTCATCAGCTCCCGGCACGTCGTGTTCGATGAATCACAGTTCCCCTTTCGCCGATCCTGCTCCCAGCCTGCGCCATCCACGGTGATCATTCGCGACGTCGAGCCGATCGCCGATCCGCTGCCATTCGTTGGACCCGACGTCGCACATCCACATCGACGCCGCGTCCAGAACCCGGCAACGCCCAGCTTCGACACGACGCCGGACCCCTCGTCGCCACCGGTCAACAGCGTGCCGGCGTGCTCTTCGACGTCGTCCTCTGCGCCATCTGCGCCCTCCACATCGACGCCATCCGCACCTCAGTTCGACACTACACCGCTGACTTCCTCGACATCGTCCTCGGAGGATCGCGCTGTTTTGCCACCACCAGCTGCACCATCACAACGTCACCACATGGTGACACGTGCCAGGGATGGCATCCTCAAACCGAACCCCCAGTACGCCATGACTGCTGCTGCCCAGGCGATCTCCCCGATCCCCTCGTCCGCACGCGCTGCTCTTCGCGACCCCAACTGGAAGCTGGCTATGCAGCGGGAATTAGACGCCCTGCAGGCCAACCAGACCTGACGCCTCGTCCCGCGTCCGGCTCGTGCGCACATCATCACCGGGAAGTGGGTCTTCCGGCACAAGTACAACTCCGACGGAAGCCTCGACCGGTACAAGGCCAGGTGGGTGGTACGCGGCTTCACGCAACGGGAAGGCATCGACTTCAGTGAAACCTTCACGTCTGTGGTGAAGCCAGCTACCATCCGCACTGTGCTCACTCATTGCCGGCCGCCGCTGGCCGACGCGGCAGCTGGACGTCTCCAACGCGTTTCTTCACGGCCACCTCGACGAACGCGTCCTCTGTCAGCAACCGATCGGCTTCGTCGACCCGACACAGCCGGATGCCGTGTGCCTTCTCTCCCAATCCTTGTACGGTCTACGGCAGCGCCCCGTGCTTGGTTCACCCACATCGCAGGATTTTTGGCCGCCATCGGCTTCGTCGCCACACGCTCCGACTCCTCACTGTTCGTCCTTCGTCAAGGGTCCTCGACGGCGTATTTGCTGTTGTACGTCGACGATATGGTCCTGACTGCCTCCACCGACGCACTACTCCAGACCGTCATCGCCAAGCTACAGGCTGAGTTCGCGATTAAGGACATGGGACCGCTGCATTTCTTCCTTGGTGTCGACGTTCAGCGTCGCGGCTCTGAATTCTTCCTGTCCCAAGCCAAGTACGCCGAGGAGCTTCTTGATCGTGCTGGTATGGTGAACTGCAAGTCAGCAACAACACCGATCGACACCAAGGCCAAGCTCTCTTCGACTTCTGGTGCAGCTGTCCGCGACGCAAGTGAATACCGCAGCCTCGCCGGCGCACTGCAGTACCTCACCATCACGCGCCCCGACATCGCCTACGCCGTCCAACAAGCATGCCTGCATATGCATGATCCACGTGAATGCCATCTCGCCATCGTCAAACGCATTCTGCGGTACGTCCGGGGGGCGACTTCATACGGTCTTCATCTGCGCGGCACGACGTCGACTCCTTCCATCATCGCCTATTCGGACGCGGACTGGGCAGGCTGCCCGAAAACGCGACGTTCCACGTTCGGGTCCTGCATCTAGCTCGGCGACGCACTGGTGTCGTGGTCGTCTAAACGACAGGCCACGGTATCTCGGTCGAGCGCAGAAGCAGAATACCGGGCCGTGGCCAATGCTGTCGCTGAGTGCATCTGGCTGCGGCAGCTCCTAGGCGAACTCCACATCGACGTTCCCAGCGCCACGATCGCCTACTGCGACAACATTTCAGCCGTCTACATGAGCAAGAACCCCGTTCATCATCGGTGCACCAAGCACATCGAACTGGACAATCATTTCGTCCGGGAACGTGTCGCGCTCGGTGACCTCCGCGTCGTGCACGTGCCAGCGGGAGAGTAGTTCGCAGATGTTATGACCAAGGGTCTGCCGACGTCGACGTTCGCCGCCTTCCGGTCCAGTCTCACCGTCGGGCCACCCGACGCTGTGACTGCCGGGGGGGGGGGGTGATAACGGATGCATGCCAACCGAGTCTTCCTGAGCGGTGGAACGGCTACGACGCAGCAGAGCGCGAGCTACGCGAGTATTCAGGATCTGTGCAACGGCCACAACGTAGAGCGGAGCGCAGGCAACGCACGCAGTAGCAGCGCAGAGCGCGCTCAGGACGTGCACACGCACGATGTAACGGCAACGCTGATTCAGTCTTCCTGGTATGTAGGATCAGGGAGGCTGCGTACTCAGCTAGCCACTTTGTATAAGTATCCATACTTGTGATCAATACAAAGCGTGGCTTCTGTCTAATCTTCTTCTTTACTCTGGATTAGTTCCAATAGCCTTAGAAGCATCGGCGTGGGTGCTGATGTCTCTAGGTCTAAGGGCAATCCCCAACTATTACAGGAAGTCATAATTGTTGATGCCCCTTGTCTTGAAAGATTTCTCCATGATGCTCAAGCATTTGTATTCGAGACAATCAATTTAACCATAATCTCCGCACCTAGACTGGAGACCTTAGGCTGTCTTCAAGATGATTGGCTTCATCATCCGAGGCTCGTCTTTGGCACCACAGCTATTCAGGTAGACATGACATCCTTTTTTTCTTCACATGAATAGGCTGCTGAGATCTGTTTTTAGTTGCAGGGATTTTCATATCATCTGCATTTGCACATGGCTTGATGGTTTTTTCGATGCTTGATTCAGGGATTAAACGTTGTAAGCTTGACAACGGCATTGAGCACCATCAAGGCTCTAGCTATCGCATCAGATCACATTAATCTCAACACGGTCATTGAGTTGATGAAATGCTTTCCATGTCTGGAGAAGTTATACATAAAGGTGATAGTTCTTCACTTATAGCTTGTGGATCACAATGTTCATATATTCTTTTCATTTAATTGCTGTTAACCCTTGTACCAATGTGCACATGTGGTTTTGAGGTTTCCCATGTTTATCTGTTTTGTTCTTCAGTCGTCTATTTCATTGGGCTTGAATCGATGACGTTGTAAACACAGGGATTTCATTAAATCCTTTGATATCCGTCTCAAGAAAATAATGTTGAAGCAGTATCAAGGCACCAGATCCCAGGTCAATTTTGCCTCATTCTTTATTTTGAATGCGAGAGAGTTACAATCGATGAGACTCGAAGTTGATAACAGAGATTACAATGAGGCTTTTTTTACAAAACAACACGTGATGCTTCAGATGGAGAAAAGGGCTTCAGGAGGTGCAGTTACATTTTACAAAAAAAACATGTACCCGTAATGTACATGTCAGTCATGTTCGCGACTTGTCTATGGCAGACCCATTCCAATGTAGATGTTAGAATTGCTCTTGGTCTTTCCCACATGCATTTCGTATTTGTCTGAACAACTATTTCTCATGATTGTAGTGCGTTCAATATCTATTACTTCGAACCTGGGATATTTAGACAAAATATGATCATTCTTAGTTTATACTCCCTCCATTTCAAATTATAGGACTTCTGGATTTTCTAGATATACTATGCTTTTATTATGCAGCTAGATATAGTTTATTACATACATCTTTTTATGTTGAATTATGAAGAACAGCAACCTCACTAGATTTATGAAAACTTCATTTAGTATTACATATTAGTCTTGTAGTAACATGCAATTCTAAGGAAGTAGTACTGTAGTAATGTGTCCTGTTAGAAAATCCCCAATTAGATGCTTCTTTAGAGTTCCAGGGAGAAACCCCGGCCTGTTAGCATTGCTATCATGATAAAATGTTTAGGCTCAAACAATTTACAACATCAACCAACTGTAACTGAGACAGCACAATTATTGCTCACGTGAAACAAGAGAAAAAATACAAACGTACCTCCAACACGTACAGGACTGCAGATATTCACGAACTGGACTACCATCACAGTTTGCCAAAAGGGTTACATGCTGCTCAGCTGTTATAAATTCTAGATCTTCAGTGCAAGGTTTTCAAGGCATCAAGCATGTGTTTCCCAATTAGATGCTCCTTTTGTTTTCACATATACCATACACAAGGCCCCCTCACATTTCTAGGTACAATTTCAAGCATTAGGAATCATAAGTGTCAATCTATATCATTTTATCTACCCTCTTATCATTGCAACATAGCTCCCAATTTTTGAAAAATACCATCAGCTACTTCACATTACATTCTCATTTGGAACTTCTAGTCTAGCACTGAACAAAGTTCAGTAGATGGATTAATGAAAGTAAGTTTCATGAAATCGACGATAGTAGGAATGGCCGTCAATGTGCACCTAAAGGAGCAGATATTATAATCGGCTGGGTGCGGTAATCTCAACTTCTGGATATTCTACTTATAGTATTACACTAAATAAAAAAATAGGTGCTTTAAGTGAGTTTAGACACCCCTATGTCTGTTAAATTAGTCCATGTGAGGCACTGGTCTTGGAGGTTCATCGTTAGCATGTACTGTATTATTTTATCTTTGTAACACAAAACTTGTGTTTGTTGCAGTGTTGTAAATAGTGGGGGTACAGACTGTAGCGGTCTTGTAGTATTTTACAGAGGATGCTGCTTCAATATTGCATATATTTCTACTTTTGCAATAGCATTTTAGACACCCTCTTATTGTTATTTCGGGCATTCGGTTCTCTGGTAGTTCAATAGGGCAAAGCGAACAGCTGCAATGGAACCAAGTTTTGCAATGCTAACGACTAGCAGCCTGTTCGCTTGGCTTTTCAGCCGGCTTAAATCCAGCCGGAACAGTGTTTTTCTCTCACAAGAAATCAGACAGCAGCGAATAATCCTGCCGGAACAGTGCATAATCCTACCAAACGAACGTTGCCTAGAGCTGCAATGGCTGGGGTTTTGAATTCTGTATTGCAGAAGCTGCAATGGAACCAAGTTTTGCATGTGCATACGACTAGAGAGTAATGAGGTGTCATTGCTACTTGAAAGATATGTAGACGCGGTTCTAACTATGCATCTCTATAAATCAACGTTTACTATAGGTGGCTGGGGAAAAGAGCGGCTTCTGGAAATGGATTTCATGAGGTTGCTGTTGTTTCGGGACACCTAGAAAATTATTTCTAGAGGCGGCTGGATGCTTATATAAATATTTTTCCACCAAAATTGAAATTGACGATTCAAATTTTGAGTACACATAATGCGTGTATATATGTACCAAAAATATTCAAATGGAGCAATTTGAGAACTTTATAAGAATATATAAAAAGTGCACATTTTAATCAAGCACTACCAGAAACCGGCGCGTTGCCGAGTGCCTAGATGTTTGCCGAGTGCTTTCCCTCGGGCACTCGGCAAACGTCTCATTTGCCGAGTGTCGCACTCGGCATATGATAACACTCGGCAGCAGCTACTTTTGTCGAGTGTCTGGCACTCGACATATGATAACACTCGGCAACGCATCGCACTAGGCAAAACACCCCTTTACCGAGTGTCGGGCACACGGTAACGCCGACACTCGGCAGACGGCGTTAGGAGCCGACGCCGTCAGTGGTTTGCCGAGTGTCGCCGTTAGACACTCGACAACCTAAGCCTTTTGCCGAGTGTCACCTGTAGACACTCGGCAACCTAAGACGTTTGCAGAGTGTCTTGAGATATACGTTTGCCGAGTGTTTTCCCTGACACTCGGCAAACCAAAATTTTTCCTTCTTAGTTTGGTCTCCAAACTTTTTCTGTTGTCCTTCAACAGTACCTAGAACTACATGTTTAAGTATGGCAATTTTGTCAACATGTTTGCTATATTTAGTTAGTTTTTTTCAATTAAGTGAATTATTTGACCCAAGCCAAATTTTAACTACAAGTGATTCAAATAATAAAAAAAATTGGATGAAAAAATATTATACATATTATTAAGCATAAGTTGAGTTCATATGTGGTAAAGTAAAATAGGAACTCCACATATTTTTCACGAAACATGATCTCAAACGTGTGTTAGAATTGATTAAAAAATCTATAAATAGCAAATGAACTCCAAAAATTGTAAACTTTATCATGGAACCATTATATCATACTTAGAACATGTGATAAAAAATTGGGATGATTTCGCAAAAGTTGTCACATACGTGTCTTACAAATCCAATCATCTCCGATAATGTTTCATATCACTTAGAGTGATCGAGTAGGATTTGAATTGATATCGAAGCTAAAATTCAAATTTGACTTCAAAACTTTTCGTACAGCCAATACAAAACATATATGGTGTGATGTCAAGATTTGGTAATTTTTTTGAAACCGTTTGATATTTTTTAAATCTTTAGTAACATTTATGTAACATTTGCCGAGTGTCAGTGGGGAGACACTCGGCAAAGGGGGCGTTTGCCGAGTGTCAACCCTAAGACACTCGGCAAAGGGAGTCGTTTGTCGAGTGCCAGATCGGAGGCACTTGGCAAACGACCGATGTAAATCTCAGACTTGGCCGTTTTTTCGGCCGTGCTCACACACTCAAAAACACGCACACCGCCCTCCTCACCCACGCCCGTCGCCGCCCGAGCCTCGCCCTCCCTCTTGGCCCCACCCGCCGGCCACTAGAAGCTCGCCGCCGGCCGCCCGAGCCACGCCCTCCCTCCCGGCCCCGCGCGCTGCCCGCCCGCCCGGCCCCGCCCCACCCCGCACCCGGCCCCGGCCGCCGCCACCGCAGGCCCGCCAAGCCCGGCCCTCGCCGCCGGGAAAAGAGGAGGAGAAGAGGAGGGCCGCCGCCGCAGGCCCTCTTCGCTCCGGCCCTCACCGTCCGCCCAGCCACCTCAGCACCAGGACCAGAGGAGGAGAGGAGGAAGAGGGAGGAAGAGGAGGATATGAGGAAGAGGGAGGAAGAGAAGGAGAACGAGAGGAGGAAGAGGAGGAGGAGGAACAGAAGGAGGAAGAGGAAGAGGAGGAGGAGGAGGAGGAGGAGAAGGAGGAAGTGGAGGAGAGGAGTAGTGCCCTCGGACCGCATCCCCGACGCCGCCGCTATCCACCGCCCAAGGTATGAATTAGAAGAGATAGTGGTAGTGGTAGTGGTAGTGGTAGTGGTAGGGGTAGGGGTAGGGGTAGGGGTAGGGGTAGTGGTTTAGTGGTAGTGATACCGGTAGCGGTAGGGTTAGTGGTAGTGCCCATCTTGATTTGTTATGAGCATGGATTCAACCTATATATTGTGTGTGGTTGTCGGCCATCAAGCCTTTGACATAAACGTGGTTGCCGGCCATCGTGCCGTTGTTTTATTGCAGGTTTTGGAAACCTCACCGTGCAGGGGAGGTTCTGTCGAAATTTTTACTTATGTTATTCTTTTTTCTTTTGCAGAAGGAAGGGGAGAAAGGAGCAGAGGCGATCTCTACCTGCACCGCGTCGCCTCGCCACTGCACCGACTCGCCACGGCTCCGCTAGCCTGACTCCCCCGCCACCGAAGGTATAACCCCTCTTTGCTTATCATGGTCGTGCATCATGTAACCAGTTAGGTGTCTCCCGTTCGAAAGACATGGTTGGAAATATGTAATTCTTTGCATATCTATAACCATATTTGTTTTGAATTGTCCATGTTTCCATGGACAAACCGTGTGTGCGTAGAGGAGGTTAGTTTCCATGGTCTACTCTGATCCGAGATAGAGTTTCGACGGCACCTCCCTGTTGTTCTCTAGATACACACTCTCCATATTAGGACGTGTATCTGGAGAGCAACGGGGAGGTGCTGCCAAAATTTTATCTCGGATAGGAGTAGAGCATGGAAACTAACCTCCTCTACGAAACGACGGGTGGGATTATGACCTATCCTCACATATTAGACAGTAGGAACACCATGTACATGCAATTGCTAGTTACATTACTCGTTGGTATATATCTTAGAGGATGGATGACCGGGCATGGGTGTACATGGGCCGCCCAAGTCAAGGTGCGATGACCGATGAATGGATTGAGAAGACCAATGCTTTCTTGGAACTTGTCTTTCCCCCAGAGAAAGAAGCGTTCTCAACTTGGTGTCCCAACAACAAGTGCGCTAACAGACGTCAACAAACAAAGGATATAATGGGGCGACATCTTTGCAAGAATGGGTTCATGCCAGACTATACCCGGTGGACACTACATGGTGAAGAAGCACGTATGAGAAAGGAGGTAGTTAGGCCACGCGTCGAGGATTATGATGTTGATGCTGGTATAGGAGACATGTTAGATGACTTTCATGAAGCTCATTTCGCTGAGGGGGATAGGGAGGAGGAGGAACCAGAGGCAACCGCAAAGGCGTATTATGACATGTTAGACGCGACACAGAAACCCCTTCATGGACATGCAAAGGTTTCCCAACTCGATGTCATTGGTCGTGTAATGGCATTTAAGTCCCAGTTTAGCCTTAGTCGAGATGCCTTTGATGGTATTTTGACAGTTATTGGCACCTTGCTTCCGGAGGGTCACATTTTGCCAGAGAGCATGTACGATTCACAGAAGCTTCTTCGTGCACTAAAAATGTCGTATGAGCAGGTGTGAATCCTCTAGGTACTTAGAGGTAGATTCCGGGGATGGCCAGAAGAGGCAACTTCAGATAGCCGTGAAGATCCTACGGTATCTTCCTTTCATACCGAGGCTCCAGCGGCTATATATGACTGAGGAATCCGCGAAATAGATGACTTGGCACAAAAATGACAAATGTTACAATCCTGGCAAGATGGTGCATCCATCTGATGGTGAGGCATGGACCCACTTTGATGGAATTCACACTGAGAAAGTCGGCGAGGCAAGAAATGTACGTGTTGCATTGGCAACAGATGGGTTCAATCCATATGGAATGATGGCGGCCCCGTACACATGTTGTCCTGTGTTCGTTATACCTCTCAATCTGCCCCATGGCGTCTTGTTTCAATGACATAGTGTATTCTTGTCATTGATCATTCAAAATCACATAGGGAGAAGTATGGGTGTGTTCATGGAACCTATATTTGATGATTTTATTCGTGCTTGGGAGGGAGGGGTATTGACATACGATCGAGTGACAAAGACAAACTTCAAAATGCATGTGTGGTACCATTACTCACTCCATTACGTTCTTGCATATGGGATATTCTCCGCATGGTGTGTTCATGGAAAGTTTCCATGCCCAAGATGTAAGGCAGCTGTGAAGTTTATATGGTTGCAGAAAGGTGGAAAATATTCTTCGTTCGATCAACATCGGCAATTTCTCCCTCTTGACATGCATATAGACGAGATATCAAGAACTTCACGAAAGATGTCCAAGTCACGGACCCTGTACCGCATCTCATGAGTGGTGCCAAGGTTCGGGCTCAAATAGATGCTCTCGAGGTCGATGAAGAAGAAGGTGGTTTCCTAGGATATGGTGTGGAACATATGTGGACTTATAAGTCGGGCTTGGAGAGGCTTCCCTATTTCCATGACCTTCTTCTTCCACATAACATTGATGTCATGCACACTAAAAAGAATGTTGCTGAAGCAATTTGGGCAACAATTATGGACATTCCTGATAAGACTAAGGACAACGTTAAGGCAAGAGTAGATCTGACAACATTATGCGATAGACCAAACCAAGAAATGCAGCCTCCGGGTCGCGGCAAGACATGGAGAAGGCCTAAGGCTGAATTTGTCTTGACTAGGCCATAGAGGAGAGAAGTTCTAGAATGGATGCAAACATTATTGTTTCCTGATGGATATGCAGCGAATCTGAGAAGGGGGGTGAACCTATCTACTATGCGAGTGAATGGGATGAAGAGTCATGACTACCACATATGGATTGAGCGGCTTCTTCCGACAATGGTTCGAGGCTACGTCCCTGGCCATGTTTGGCAAGTGTTAGCAGAGTTGAGCTATTTCTTCCGCCAGCTTTGTGCAAAGGAGTTATATCGGACCCTGATTGCAGACTTGGAGAGAATGACACATGTGTTGCTCTGTAAGTTAGAGAAGATCTTTCCACCTGGTTTCTTCAATCCAATGCAACATTTGATTTTACACCTCCCGTCTGAGGCACGAATGGGAGGGCCTGTGCAGTTTCGTTGGTGTTATTTTGTCGAGAGAAGCCTAAAGGTTCTTCGAACTAAATGTAAAAATAAAGAAAAAATTGAGGCTTCCATGGCAGAGGCATACATTCAAGAGGAGGTGTCAAACTTCACAACAACATACTATGGTGACAACCTTCCTAGCGTGCATAATCCACCCTCTCGTTACAACATTGGCGAAAATGAATCAAATCTCAGCCTTTTCCGAGGCCAACTCGAGAGCGCAAGTGGATCGACCCTAAAGACCTTAAAGCTCAAAGAGTGTCGCACTATAATGCTATATGTGTTGACCAACCTTGACGAAGTGGAGCCGTACATGATGTAAGTTCTATTCTCATTGAACTAGGATCAATACATGTTTAATATTCTACATCCAACCCCTTGTTTCTCCTTGTTGCAGAGAATTTCGTTCTCAATTCTAGACTCGCTCAAGAGGTCCTAGACCACAAGAAACCAAAACCCTTCTTAAAAAGGGTGCAGGAAATGGGAATTCTGATTTCATTTCTTGGTTCAAACAGAAGGTAGCTACTACTTAGTTTGACACTCCAAGTTGATCGTACATTCAAACAAAATAACAATCTATCTGCTTGGGCTTGTAGGCTCGTGATGTGTCTATGAGCGCCGAGTTGAGACAAGTTGCCAATGACTTTGGCTATAGGGTCAGGTCATTTGCATCTTATGATGTGAATGGATATCGATTTCACACAAGTTACGAGGCGAGTTGGCCCAATTGAAGAACCACATGCTCTGGAGTGTTTACACCTGGCCTTGATGGGGTCGAGTATTATGGAAGAATTCTAGAAATATACGAACTCCAATTCTATGGTTGCAAACCTCTTAATCCTATCATTTTCAAATGCCATTGGTTTGATCCTGCATTAACAAGACGAACCGCTAACCTAGGGCTATTCGAAATTCGACGAGATTCCGTCTATCCAGGAGATGATGTCTATATTGTTGCTCAACAGGCCACACAAGTATATTATATGTCATACCCATGCCAGACAGACATCCGTCTCAAGGGGTGGGATATTGTGCACAAGGTATCATCACAAGGTAAATTACCTATCCCAAATGATGAAGATTACAATTTGAACCCAAACACATATGATGGAGAGTTCTTTCAAGAAGAGGGTCTAGAAGGTAGGTTTGAGATAGACTTAACCGAAGCCATTGAAATGGAAATAGACAATCAAAGGGTATCTGCCGAGGATGCTGGATATGAGGTGGAAAATGTAAAGGACTTACAATTACTTGAGAGATTACGGTTAGGCAACGGAAATGAGGATAACATCGCTCCTTCGGATAGTGTTGAGCCTTTGGACATGGTTGATAGTGATGATGACACTTATGATCCCGCTACTCCTGACCATGAAGAGTATTTCTAATACATGTAATACATTGTTATTTTGTTTATTATTCTGCATGTCGCTCATAATTATGTTATTAGACTAATTGGTTTAATTCTTTTAAATGCAGGTAATTCAAGATGGTCGGCGGCGGAATGAGGGCTCTCTCCTCGGTTTACGCCACGTCGAGCAGGAGGAGGAGCGCCGACAAGAGAGGCTCGGATCCTACCCTGCAGCCAAAGGCGCACGCACAACAGGAGGATGAGCAGAAGGAGGAGCATGGGGACGAAGAGCAACAGCAGCCACAGGAGCACGAGCAGGCGCAGGGGGTTGAGGCAGAGGAGGGGGATGGCGACGACGACACGGCACCAGCAAGGGGTTCCACTTCAGCTGCTCCGCCGACTGTCTACTTGCGAGGACCGGCGAGCCTCCCTCAGCGACCCATCCCACTATCGGGTTGTCGGATGATTCGACCCGGGGTCGAAAAGTATGTACTTTTGTATGTTGTCACTATTTCATTTAATATGTTTAAACCACAATTACAACTAACAGTCTTCCTTAATCACTTGTGCAGGAGTTGGGCGTTTGTGAGTCCAGGTACTCATAAACGCTCGGTGAATGGGATCTTGGATCTCTTGTGCAGGGAGCACTTCCCTGGCTTAGTAGAGTATGTTGGCGTCGTAACTCCGATGTACACATTTGACCACTACACCGTGGCAACGATGCTCCAGATCGGAATGGCAGGACGTTTCCCAACAAAGTGGAGCGAGTAATCAGCGAGCTATGGGTAAGTTGTATCGCACACATTTATTGTACAGTCTTAAAATACATAATAGATACACCACACCTCTCTCTATATGTAAGTGTGCAGGATTTCTATAGATGTCAGGAGGGACACGAGGCCCACGCCGACACTGTGGCTCGCCGAGTTTGCAAGAAACTCGTGTCAGACATGCACTACGAGGCGCGTGTCCTAACCATCGTGACTTACCATGGCGACACCCTTAAGGAAAAGGTCTCCAAAGCTGACGCAAGGACCATGAGGCTCACCCGACATCAGTACAAAGATGTAAGAATACAACTTTACTATTGATTTTATTTAAGATTTAGTAGGCTAAATATGATAATGTCACTTGATGTGTGTAGACGATTCCATGGTGGTGCTCCCATCATACCGAGTGCTGGAAACGGATAGTGGAGAGGTGGAGCGCCCCCGATTGGGAGGAGACGCATAATGCTTGCCGGGAGCGGCGTTTGATGAGGCCAGGTACAACACACTACCAAGGAAGCTAGAGCCTAGAGGCATACGCGTCCACTTAGGTACGACAATGACTACAATTTAGTGTAATAGTTAATTTGCATGGTTTCTAATCATCTTGTTAGTTTTCTCGCAGTCGGCAAAGCATGACAACCAGCCTTGCAATTTGTTCAAGGCATTTGCCTTGTCCAAAAAGGGAAAGGCGTCATCGAACATCGACTACAACCCGGATGACCTGCCAGAGAAGTACACAAACCCGAGCGTCCACAACCGCCTTATAGAGTACACTTCAGCGGTAAAGAATCTCCATGGAGCAGACTACGATCCAACCACCGAGGATGTTGATGGAGAGGTCATCATGAGGATTGGAGGCGGCAAGAAGCATGGGCGGTACTGGATTGCCGACGGTGCACTCGACACAACCAGTACGCCCAGTCTCAGCCAGATTAGAGCGAGGGGCAGATCAGGCCCGGTCATACGCGAGCGCCCAAATACCTCACAGGAGTAGATGCATGCACTCCAGGTTATTTCTGTTTTATTTGATGTTCATTGATTTGACATAGCTTTTCATTCATCTAACATTTGAATGAAATGGTGTAGGCCTAGCTGGAGGAAGAGAGGAGGCGACGGGAGGAGCTGGAGGCGAGGATGGAGGATGATCAGCAGGCAGCGGAGGTTGAGCAGCAGACGATGGCAGAAGAGCGAGTACTCAACCATCAAAGTCTCCAAAAGATGTTTGAGTACATGCAGAGCCTTGGCGCCGCTCAGGGTATGGCTCCTCTGGATTTGGAGCTGCCTCCACGTCCACGTCCACCTCGACCTATATACTTCTGCACTCCTGTGAGTATAAATGTTTTGGTTCATATGTTTACGCTTGTGGTCAAAGCACAATAGCACTTGTAACCTAGCATACTTGGAATGTTAGAAACTTATAGTTCACTTGTGTAACACATGCAACCTCTTTTACTTTGTGCAGAATCAATCGGCGGCATCAAATAATGCTTCACCTATTGGCTTGGGAGCTTCGCCGGTCTATGGACCTTTCTAGGGCTTGGGAGGATCGCCGGGCTTGGGAGGATCACCAGGCTTGGGAGCTTCACCGGGATCAGATTGTGGGCCTCGTGACCCTGGACCCTCGTCGTGACTGTTTTGGATTGAATTTGGATGTTTTGTGAACTGTGGATGCATTGTGATGTTGAACTATGGATGAATTGGCATATATTGTGAGATATATGTGATGTTTGTGATATCTATGTTGTTTATGATGTATATGAGTTGCTTGTGATATATATCTTCTATTTGTCTGGATGGAATTGAAAAAACAAACAAAAAAGACAGTTTTTGGTCGATTTGCCGAGTGTAGCACTCGACAAAGGCATGGTTTGCCGAGTGCTATGGTCATGACACTCGGCAAAGGAACCATTCCAGAGCACCTGGGAAGGCCCTTTGCTGAGTGTCTACGTTGTATCGAGTGCTATGGTCAAGGCACTCGACACAGGGTGAAGATTTGCCGAGTGTCCTGTATGGGGACACTCGGCAAAGGGGTCTGTTTGCCGAGTGCCATGCATGGGGCACTCGGCAAACGAGTGACGTGTGCCAAGTGTCTCAGTCCACGACACTCGGCAAACCCTCCGTCACCGTACCAACGCCCGTTACCGTGCACTTTTTTTTGCCGATTGCCAAGTTGATTTGTCGTGTGTCCTCGTGCACACGGCAAATCATTTTCCGAGTGCCCGAAAAAAACACTCGGCAAAGGGTCTTTACCGTTAACATCGTTACCGTGTGCCCTTTGCCGAGTGCAACACTCGGCAAAGCGTTTGTCGAGTGTTTTTAGGCGTTTGCCGAGTGCCGCAGGCACTCGGCAAAGGGCCTGTCTCCAGTAGTGAAGGTACATGCATATAAAAAAATTCGTACATTCAAAGCTGGAGCAAACATCGCATCAATATATAGAAATAATGTTTTATCACATGCACATTCTTTAGCTACTTAAATTTAAACTCTGCCAATCATGAAGCCTTAATCAATCAGCTAGCTTGACATCCTATCGCGAACGATAGACCATGGTAATCGCTGCTCATATATATAACTTTGTCTAGGAGAAACTGACTAAGGTCCCTAACGATTTAGGAGATTATCATCTTCTAGTTCCTTAATAGTGACAAGGTCCTTTTCTGTTGGTTTCAAACAATAATGTAAGGTCGGGATAGCCGACTAGTGGGGGGTGAATAGTCTTTTTTAAAGCTTAAATGTGATAACCAATCGCCTTGATCTTTTTGACCTAGCCATTGATACTATGTCATGACTCATATTCCATAAGTCTCCCATCTATCTCCACTAATTGAGCACTTGCATCATTTACCTAATCCATATTTTGTTGAATCTAGTGTACCTGTGGACTATATATAAGTACATGTTCATATCACATGAAGCACATTTTTTCACATGAGGTTGTCACTCTATTAAAAAACAACCTGTGACTTACACAGTGTTTTTGAATTTATCACTTTGTAAGAAAAACAGAGAAGAACAAAATTGCCACTTTGAATTTTTCACTAAATTCAATGAAACAGAGGAAAACAACAAAGAACTGAGAATAACATAGAGAAGGGCTACTGACTTGGTCATTTTGAATGAAAAACAGAGAAGAACACAAAGAAGTGCTACTGAATTTATCACTTCAAATGAAAAACAAAGAACAAATATAATTGCCAATTTGAATTTATTATTGAATCGCTACTGAATTTTTCACTGAAATAGATAAGAATAGCGAAGCACAGAGAAGCACACAAAGAGGTGCTATAAAATTTATCACTTTGAAAGAAAACAATTGCTACTTTTGATTTCTCCACTGAATTGCTACAAAATTTTACACTGCAACAGAGAAAAAAACTGTCTTTTCAACTAGACAGTAGATCCGAGAGGGTGAAGAGAGAGCGTAGGGTTACATACCATCTGAGGACGTGGATGACGAACTCTTGGCCATCACTAGTTCGGTGTTGAAGCTCCTACGCACGGGCAGCGATGTTCGGTGAAGGTGACGATGTAGATGTCGGTCGGGGAAGTTCGGTGATGGTGTGGCGGTGGCTTCCCGTCACTTGATACACCTGTTGGGGATATTACCTCGGCATATCCCCAGGGACCTATATGGGCCTACCGACCAAAACACGACCCAGTTCTCGAGGCCCTGCGGCACGCGACCAGCCCGTCGTGCTCGCCAGGGACTCCAAAGAGCCTTGCTCGCCAAGGATTATCCTAGTATATAGGTTCGGATCCCTTACCTTAAGGGACCGATCGTAATCTGTTAGGATATGGAAACTGTGTAACCCTGCTCCTCGGCTATATAAGGCGAGTAGAGACCCCCTCGAAACATATAATCCACACCTCGTGTAACCTAATACTCATATCAATCCAGCCACCAAAACACATGACATAGGTTATTACAGTGATTTGTCGGCCTGAACCTGTATAAATCGTTGTGTCTACGCTCTCTGTGTTATGCTTGATCGCCGTCGCCACACCTCCGCCTACAATCTACTACCGTAGGGTACCCCTAGGTAGATTGCGACGCATATTTCGTCGATAGTTGGCGCGCCAGGTAGGGGGGTGTGTGCCACGACATCATGGCTCGTCAAGCGATCACCCTCCCTATAGACGGCCCTTGTAGTCCTTTGTCGTCCCTCCTCATGACCAGATCGGATCTATGATCTAGACCGGTGCTGGCACCGTACTTGCCATGGAGATCGTCATCAACTCGCCATGGGTTGCCTCGTTGCCAACCTCATCGTTGACTCATCGTCGCCTCATCCCTCGTGATGGCTCTGGCCGATCTTTACATGATTGTTGAGTTTCTCCGAAGTCCATATTTACATCATGTACTACCCATTCTACGTGTTTGTATTGAATGTACTAGGATCTTCGTGAGGCCTATTATTGGCGCTCGGAAGCTGGGTCGGATGATGTCGTTCCGGTCGCCGCCGACTTCTCCAAGCAGCCTGGCTGGAGCTTCAGAGCTGGGGCTGTCGGTCCGGCCATAAGCGTGCATGAGTGGCCCCCGCCTGCGCTATGCCCGGTCGGTGGTCCTCCCGAGTGATGCCCATCCTCTCTACGCGTGCATGAGCGGCTCTCCTCTGCCCTATGAAGGAAGGGATAAGCTCGGGCTGAGGTCTCTAAAACCTACATGCCCCGTTTCTTGGGGACTAGCCTCGTCATCGACTCGCCACCGACTCCTGCTGACCTCGTCGCTCGTCGTCACGACCCATGACGACCTCATCGCCCCTCGCCGCTCGTCGTCACGGCCCGTGCCGACCTCGTCGCCCCTCGTCGCTCATCGTCACGGCCCATGCCGACCTTGTCGCCCCTCGTCGCTCATCATCACGACTCTTGCCGACCACGTCGCCCTTCATTGTCGACCCGCCATGGCTCTTGCCGACCACATTGCTCTTCGTCGTCAACCTCATCGGCGTTCGTCGTTGACCTGTCATGGATCTTACCGGCCTTGTCGCCCTTCATCGTCGACCCACCATCGCTCCTCATCGTCCCTCATCGTTCATCATCACAGCTCGTGCCGACCTCATCGCCCCTCGTCGCTCACCGTCACGGCTCTTGCCGACCACATCGCTCCTCGTCGTCAACCTCGTCGCTCTTCGTCGTCAACCTCGTCGGCCTTCATCGCCGACTATGGTCTCGGGGACTGGTCTCGTCGCCAACTCATCACGACTCTCACCGACCTCGTCAATGACTCGTCTTGGCTCTCGTCGACCTCGTCTACGACTCACCTTCATCGTGGACTAGAACCTGCTGGTTGAGCCGATGTGCCATCAAGGTGCCCCATGCTATACGGATCAGGGTGCTGATTTTGGGTAGCACGTTGACACTACAACACAAACCCCCATAGTGCAACATATACCTTCCAACGCTAAAAAAATGTGCTGCAAGTGTTCCCACCTCCTCCCGCTTCCTTAATTATAATTGCCTTCCGTAGTCCTCGTCATGGTCGTTCTATCCTTTTTTTCCCCTCTCCCCCTTCCGCAATAACAAACTTCTCCTAGATCTAGGATCTCTAGGACGACCAGCATAAGAGGAGAAGGCAGATCCACTAGTAGAAAAACTATTTTTGTTGGCGCCCCCCCAAAACACACCACAGGAGGTTTTGGGTTTGACGCCGCCTGTGGTGTGTTTTGGCCCGTGCGAACTTTCCAACCGCCTGTGGTGTATTACCAACCGCCAGTGTAAATAACACCATTTACACTGGCTGTTGGCTTATGCCAACCGCCAGTGGTAGACTCTGCCTATATATACCACCCTCCCGACCCCCACTCTCTTCTTCCTCCCGACCAACTACAGTTCTAACCGCCACCTTCCATTGGAGGCGATTTTGGAGGTCCAGATTTTTCAAAATACAAGGGGAGGTTTTGATCTTCATTTCTTGGAAGGAGGTTGTTAAAAAAGGTTAGTTTATGTCCCATTTGCCTCATTTAGCTCATATTTGCTCAATTTGAGCCACATTTTGGATCTAGGGTTTCACCATGAGTGACAGAGAAGAGTACCTAGGTGTTCAATTTAGTTTATGCTATATATATACTTGATGTTTGCTCTCCATCTTCATTTTTTCTTTTTAATTTAGTTTATGCTATATATATTTACTTGATTGTTATGAATCAATGTTGTGTTAAATATAATTTATGTATAGAGGGGAAGAAGGGAAGTGTAGTTTTTTTGGTAGTTTTTTTTAATTATTGTACTTAGGTTTTTTGTTATGCTTTTTTATTTCTCAATTTATTTCATCCACTATATGCACTTATGTTTTAATTTAATTATGATACTTAGATTTTTTACTTTAATAACTAGCTAAATAATCCCTAGCTAGACCCTAGCTAATAATCACTAGGTAAATCATAAATCCTTAGCTAAATAATCCAGTTACCCTAGCTAATAATCCCTAGCTAAACCCTAAACCCTAGCTATTAAACTCTAAACCCGAGGTAACTCCTCTATAAACTTCATTTACACAGACGAGTCAAGGATTTCTTCAAGTGATCAGGTTTATTAAGATGGTTACATAATATTTGTCGTTTCTCCCTTTTGAAAGTCAGGTATTGATCGATGGAGAAGTTATTCTGGATGTATAATTTGTCAACGCTAGATGAATCATACATACCCGAGGTTCATAAGTTTATTGATGCCGCTAAGAACCATGCTTGGAGAACAAAGAAGACGCACATACATTGTCCATGCATGGACTGCACAAATGTGAGAGTATTTGATGACCATCAACAAATCCTTTCTCATCTTGTCCGCCGAGGATTTATGAAGGATTACTTGATTTGGACAAAGCATGGAGAGGAGAGCTCTATGCCTTATACAACTGTTAGCCGTGCAAATATCGACGCCGATGGTCCAGATATGTTTGTTGGTGGTGGGTTTCAGTTAGTACACGAGACACAACAACCTGTCACCGATGGTCCTGATCATGGTTTCGGAACTGATGTGATGCAAAATAATATGGCTACGGAAGATGTAGAATTCCTGGAGGCAATGTTGCGTCGTCATGCAGAAGATCCATCAATGTTCTTCAAGAAAGGTATGGAGGCCCTGATGAAGGCAGCAAAAGAGCCTTTGTACGATGAGTCTAAGGGTTGCACCAAAGAGTTCACGACCTTGCGTTCGGTGCTAAAGTTGTTGGTATGCAAAGCTAGGTTTGGTATTTGTGATGCTGGCTTTGATGCATTCTTGAGTATTATCACAGACATGCTTCCTAAGGAAAACAAAGTGCCGGCTAGCACGTACTATGAAAAGAAGCTAATCAATCCACTCATGATGGGTGTTGAGAAGATCCATGCTTGTAGAAATCACTGTATCCTATATCAAGGTGACGAATATAAGGACATGGAGAGCTGTCCAAAGTGTAATGCAAGTAGGTATAAAACAAATAAAGACTACAAAGAGGAACACTATGCTGCCTCGGTGGTATGTAAAGGAAAGAAGCGAAAGAAGACCCAACAGAGTTCAAAACTGTAACACCCTAAAATTTCGTTCCTTGAAAATAGGATTAAATTTATTTAATTATGGTTTTTGGTTCCCATGAAAACATAGGAAACAAAACTTTTTATGAAATTAAAATTTATTAAGAGGTACAAACATGTTTGAGCATTCATGCCATGCATTTTGGATTTTTGTTTGAGTGGCTTAGTTTCAAAAATTCAGAGCTTTGATTTAAAATGGTTTTTGAAAATGACCTTTGAATAAAAGAAAAAAAAAACAAAACCCTCTCCCATCCCTATCTGGCCCGAAGGCCCAGCTCCTCTCTCCCTTCCCCCTCTCCTCAATCCTGCAGGCCCAGCCCACCCCCTCCTTTCTTTCCCCTCCCCTTCCAATTTCCGCTTGGGCCGCGCAGAGGCCCAGCCGCTGGCCTGCTTGGCGCCGAAAACTGGACCCCACCTGTCGGTCTCTTCCCCCACCTTCCTTCTTCCTCCTCCCTCTCCCTTCCTTTCTCTGCGCCGGTGACTTCCTTTCTCTGTCGAGCGCGAAATCCGTCCCCGATTCCCTCCCTTCCATCCTTGGACCACCGCGGGGGGCTATTTAAGCCGAGTCCCGACGCCGCTGCCGCAGAACACCACCGCCGTCGCCCCGCGGTTGCCGAGCCGTTCCACCGCTCCAAGCTCTCCTTTGAGCTTCGGGTTTGGGTAAGGATAGTCCCAGGGACTCACTCTCCCTCTCTTCTCCCTCTGGTTCGCCCGCGTGGCTTCTCTCTGCATCCGTCGTGCATCCCGTGCCGCCCCATCACGCGCCTCGTCGCCTCCGCAATGGAATCGGTTCAACCGATACTGCAATCGAGCCCGCGTCGTTCCCCTCGTTCTCCCAGTGCCCCTCTCCTGCTCTCTCTCGCTCTCTACACCCCTGCATACGCTCGCCAGAGCCGTCGTGCCGCATTTGCACGTGGACCGCTCCTCTGGACCCCTCTCAGCTTCAACCGATGCCCAAGACGCACTCGCCATCTCCTCCTCTACCTCCCCATGCCTTTCCCGTGCCGAATAGTGGCCTGTGGCCCCGTTTTCGAGAACGCCGACGAGCTCTCGCCCTCCGGCCATGGCGCGCCGCCGCGGGAGCACCGCCCCGGCGACCCTGGCTCCCTCTCTCTTTCCCCCCTTCTGTTCTGGGCCGTCCATCCGATCTCAGACGGCCGAGATTAGATCTCCACAAAGGGGTACGCCCCGGTCCACGGTGGACCAATGGACCAGACCCCGCACGCGGTCCACGCCGCTCCCGTGCACCCGCCCTGTCCCGTGCCGCCACGTGGCAACCCGCCGGCCCCGCACCGCAGCACCTGCGGTCCCCAAAGCGGATTTCCTTTTTGCGCTTTCTCGTTTTGAAAACGTAAACCTCCTCTGTTCCATTCAAAATGCGCTTTCTCAAAACTACAAAATTGACACTCCTATTGTTTTGGTCATAAAATCTCCGTTTCAACTCGATTTTGATCCATTCGAGTTGCGTTAGATTCATAGAGTTTTTATCTACATGTTAAAACCATAATAAATATGTTTTGCACACTTTGAAAATAATATTTATTTAATGCTTTCCAATTCCAAGTTTAATCCCTAAAACTCGTTTAAATCATATCTTCTCCGTTTCAAATCCGATTCGTTCCGTTCAAGTTGCGTTGGCTTCGTATCAGCATAACCTTTTCATTAGTGATCTTTAATACCATGTTAATGGCTCCGTATTTTCATGGGTTCAAATCCTAATTTGATTAACCACTATGTAACTTGCTTTATACATAACATAATGATTAGATCTACTTTTGTTTCCAAATCCAAATATAACTTTGAATTAATCTAACTTGGGTGTTTCTCTGAAATACCCTATACATTATTTTATATAGTAAAACTAATAAAGCTCGTAGTTCTCTTTTATAAAAGCAAACTTTTCGGTAGATGTATCTTTCTAATTGTAGCCCCGTTTAGTGTGTTCACGACTGTGTGATCGTAGAGTTGCGTAGAT
This sequence comes from Microstegium vimineum, assembly GCA_022036555.1. Taxonomy (NCBI): domain Eukaryota; kingdom Viridiplantae; phylum Streptophyta; class Magnoliopsida; order Poales; family Poaceae; genus Microstegium; species Microstegium vimineum. The sequence goes on along the minus strand of CM039120.1, from coordinate 43,973,425 downwards.
CTCTTTTTAAATCTTTTTCATTGATTGGTGTATTGTTCTAATTTAGCCATGTTTGTATGCTTTGTATGATCAGATGCTTGTGTGGTGATTTGTTAATTATTGTCCAATCGGTGAGTTTGCGTTGGAGATCAAGGAGAAGAAGTTGGTTTTCCTGGAGTTCTTTGAAGACTAGAATTAGAAGAAGGGTCTGTTTTAAGGCAAGTATTACATGGGATTATCCTTGTTGTCCTATTCATGATAATCACTCAGTAATCATATGCATGTGTTTCCTTGTTACCCTATAAGGTTACCCTAGTATTGTACCTTATACCTTGTCACCCTGGGAATTTATGCATTTGGGTAGATCAAGCTAGTGCTCTTTAAGAATAACTATGATCATGTAAACTTGATTAATGATATATGAAATGACAATAAAAGATGAATTTTTAGCAACGTGGACTATAGGTGGAACATCAGGAACTCACACCTGTGTTCTTACTCATAGGGATATTTATGTAAGAGATTACCCCGAGAAAACAGTACTACCATAAGCTAATGGGCTCTGGCTTGACTCAGTATTAGGCTTTTGCTAGTTTGTGGCAACTTACCTGAGAGGGCGCAAGAAGGGCTCTGAGAAAGTGGGGGCTTGGTCTGCCAGAAGGTGCACTGCGGTGACTTCTAGGAGGGGAGCTTCTTACGATCTTGTTAAGGGAGCTTGTAGCGGGTTGTTACCTATTAGTGGAACCTGTGAACGGTCTCGTAGTGAACCCTGTCGGCCTACCTTGGAAGTGGGTTAAGAGACTAGCTACCTCGGGCGAAAGGGCAATTCACGACTTATGGGTAAAGATGTACACCTCTGCGCAGAGTTAAAAACTATCATGATAGCCGTGCTCACAGTTATGAGTGGCTTGGGCTCCTTACTGTGTGATGTCCTTATGTAATGGCTCATCAGTTGTTATTTGTTATTGATTATTGTGACTTGTTCATATAAGCATTATATCTTGTTCACTTGATCATGTGGTTATTTGGGCTTATGTTGAACTTGATGCTACTCCTCTGCTAAAATTATGACTTACTAAAAGCTGATGCAGTTAAACCCGTGTCTATCCTTTTTGAGCCTCATGAACCCCATGTTATCTTGTTGAGTACGACATGTACTTACGCTTGCTTTATTTTCAATACTTGGATAAAAATCCTAGATGGGTACCAGTTTGCAAGAGTTGGAAAGGATAGGCTTGTGATCAACCAGTCAGTTGGTCCCTGTGGAAGTGGAGTCTTCACCTGAAGAATCAGAGTCGTCTTTCCGTTGTTCATTGTGTTGAGGTTATCCTTTGACATCATATGTTATATATTTAAGTATTGTCTTTTGATATTACCTTGTTCTATGGCTATATGTGAGATTTGACTTCCTGGGCTCACATATGGTGTATATCTGGTTTTGTTCTTAAAACTGGGTGTGACAAAAACCCACGATCAAAGAAAAAGAAGAAGTAGACTATTATGCTGAAAGGTCCTAGATGGCTAGAGGGGGTTGAATAGCCTATAAAAATTTCTAAAACTAACACTTAAGCAACAGGTTAGTAAACTAGATGGCGATAAAGCAATGTTGCACTAGCTCTAGAAAGGATAAAGCCAGCCACCTATTCACAAGATTAATAATCAAAGAATGTAAACCATAAACAAGCTAACACCCTAGTAAGAAGATAGAACAAGATGAACTAGAAAGGGTGCAGGAAATACCTGACCGGTACTATCGGTACCTGTCCGATACTACCGGTACCTCACGGAATTCAAGAATAATGCAAGGGATTCAACTTGGATTTCAGATCCGAGCTTTTCCCCACACTCCTTGAGGTTGAGGGTGATGATGTTGAACTTTGCTTGGGTTGCTTCCTCACCAATTTGTAGATCGGGTGTTCCCAACCTATGAACTTTGAGGGAGATAGGAAGAACACGAAGAACACAAAAGCAAAGGATAGTCGAAGCTATCTCCACAACAACAAGCACACGAGACTCATGATTTATACTGAGGTTCGACAACTCTACACAAGAGTTCCTACTCCTCGTTGTTGAGGTGATCGCGAAGGTCAGAGTCTCTTTCACCTCCTTGCCTCTTCCTTGAGGTCCACACAAAGAGTGCCCAAGGTTCTCACTAAGATCGAATGGGGATTACAAACACTTTGTGTGCCCTTACAAAGAATCAACACAAGCAACAACAAGGGCAACACAAAGAACTCCTAGCCGGCTAGGGTTTTAAGAACCCAAGAGTAACAAATGCAAATCCAAACTGGCTAGATGAGGAACCAAGTGCTCAAGTATTGAATTGATGTTCCTCACTCTCTAATCTCACTTCTCTAGCTCAAGAGATGCAAAGGATTGAAGCCTAGAGCATGGAGGGAGAGAAAGGGGGAGTGCCTTGTGATTTGGAGCCTTTTTCTTAGAGTTGGGGCGAGTTAGAATGAGTGGCTAACGACCAAAAGAGAAGGGGCGCGCTCTTTATACTCGCTGCTCCAGAGCACTACCGGTACTACCGGTGGCTCACCGGTACTACCGGTCCAAACAAATATGACCGTTGGAGAGTTAGCCTACCGGTACTACCGGTAGTTCAAAAACTGTGATGCCTTCGCATGCGAGAAACTCCCACTGGGAGCTGACCGGTACCACCGATCCTCCACCGGTAGTACCGGTGGGAGACCAGTACTACCGGTGGCTCTGCAGAGATCCATTGAAATGCTCTTCTAAGTGCCAGTGAGTGCAAGGTGTCTCTCAAACGCATAAGTTAAAGACATGAGCACTTTTATCCCCATCTAACTAGATAAAATTGCACCCCTCTTGATAGTGTGGCATTTCCTATGACTCAAGTAAAGATAAAAACTATTTAACCATTGAGTCGAGCCACTATCCATCAAATGAAGCTTTGGAGTCCTATAATCACCGAATATCATCATTGTATCTTCCAATGAACTAACACCTTGTAAATTCAATTTTGTCTACACACTTAGGCAAAAGATTAGTCCAATAAGATTTATCAATTAACCAAAACAAAACAAGGGCTTTCAATCTCCCCCTTTTTGGTAATTGATGACAACCTTTCACAAAGATATTTTTAGAATAAAGGATTTGAATTTGAGTTGATTGTCCAAGCATTTTGAATCATGATAGAAATGGACAATCACCACAAATTCGATTTCGGTAGTATTTTCTCCCCCTACATATGTGCTTGGTTGTGTTTGGAACAAAGCATGGCACATATGTATGAATAAGAAATGTGGGAGAGTGAATAACTACCAAATGATGCTAAGGTATAAAGAATGGACCTTTGAAGCGTGATACCAATCGGAGTGCACCAATATACCATCCTTAGCACCATGAATGCCTAGAAGATCACTTGAAAACAACTTGAGAGAACTAGATACTACTTGAAAATATAAAAGCCTAAGCATGCTAGTTCTTCAAGCACCATATCATTTAAGTTTCTAGCATTCACCACACAAGCATGTCATGAATATAAATACATATGCAAGCAAGCACTTATGAATGCACATAGAAATGCAACAACCAAGTTCATAGGCTTCTCCCCCTACTTGTGTGCTTTTATTTTCAAAATTTTCATTTTTCATCTTTGTGTACTACTTACTACTTACTTCTCCCCCTTTGTCATCTATTATCATAAAATATGTGCTCAAATGATTGATTATTGGAGAGAAGCTTAGTTGTGGTTCAATCTAGATTACTTGCCCCAAGGTATTTAACTCGGTTTAAACCATGGACAAGCTTGTTCACAAATCCTAGAATGGTTATCTTGCCCATGTTGAGCTAAACATTTGAAGTTCATATTCTAGATCAAACACTAGGATTGCAAGCCCACAAACATGTCATATGCTACCACTAGATCATATTAAGCATATAGGCAATAGTGGTACCATATAAGCATCAAATTCATTTGTTTTCATGAATGAGCCTAATGACTTGATGTCTAGATGCACTAACAAGTCCTAATAATGGATGAATGACATGTCAACCAACTTGTACCTTGCTTTGCTCGAAGGAGAGGCATGTCATATATATGGGGGTGCATCAACACATGTTTGAATAATCAAGAATATTCAATTCATTTCTTAGCTTGCAAAATCTCTTCTCATCAAGTGGCTTGGTGAATATATCGGCAAGTTGATCATCGGTGCCAACACTTGTGATTTTGATATCACCCTTGAGTTGATGATCCCTGATGAAGTGGTGCCTTACATCAATGTGCTTGGTTCTTTAATGTTGAACCGGATTATTGGTTAGCTTCACCGCACTTTCATTGTCACATAGCAATGGCACTTGCTTGAATTTGATTCCAAAGTCATCCAAAGTTGCTTTCATCCAAAGCAATTGAGCACAACAACTACCCGCACTTATATATTCGACTTCGACGGTAGACAGTGCAACACTATTTTGCTTCTTTGATGACCAAGATACAAGTGACATGCCTAGCAATTGAAATGTGCCCGATGTGCTCTTTCTATCAATCTTACATCCCGCATAGTCAGAGTCCGAATATCCAAGTAACTCAAAGTTTGACCCCTTGGGATACCATAATCCAACATCTTGTGTATGCTTCAAGTACCTCAATATTCTCTTTCTAGCCTTCAAGTGACTTTCTCTTGGAGAGGCTTGGAATCTTGCACACATGCATACACTAAACATCACATCCAGCCTAGAAGCGGTCACATAGAGTAGGCTTCCAATCATAGACCGATACAACTTTTGATCCACCATGTTGCCACTAGCATCACTATCCAAATGTCCATTTATGCCCATAGGAGTGCTAATGCCTTTAGAATCTTCTAAGCCAAACTTCTTCATCATATCCTTGATGTACTTGCCTTGACTCACAAAGGTGCCATTCTTCAATTGCTTGATTTGAAGACCAAGGAAGTAGCTAAGTTCACCAATAATTGACATTTCAAACTCATTTGCCATCATCTTGCCAAACTCTTCACAAAAATCTTGATTGGTTGAACCGAATATGATATCATCAACATAGATTTGGAGCACAAATAGATCCTTTCCAAGCTTCTTGGTGAAGAGAGTAGTGTCAACCTTCCCCATGATGAACCCTTTGGATAAGAGAAAATCCCTTAATATTTTATACCATGCTCTAGGTGCTTGCTTCAAGCCATATAAAGCCTTCTTCAACTTGTACACATGGTTGGGCTTCTTGTCATCTTCAAAACCGGGAGGTTGCTCAACATATACTAGCTCATTGATGTATCCATTCAAGAAAGCACTCTTCACATCCATTTGGTATAGCTTGATGTTGTGTGCACATGCGTAGGCCAATAGGATTCTTATTGCCTCTAATCTTGCAACCGGTGTATAGGTTTCTCCAAAGTCGAGACCTTCAACTTGAGTGTAACCTTGAGCTACCAATATTGCTTTGTTTCTCACAACTATACCATCTTGATCTTGCTTGTTTCTAAATACCCCTCTTGTGGCAATCACATTGTAGTTCTTGGGTCTTTCAACTAGTTCCCAAACTTGGTTTCTAGTGAAATTGTTGAGCTATTCATGCATAGCATTGACCCAATCAACATCTTGTAGGGATTCCTCAATCTTTGTTGGATCTATGGATGATACAAAGGAGTAGTGCTCACAAAAGGATGCCAATCTTGATCTTGTTTGAACACCACTTGTAAAGTCACCAACTATTTGATCAATGGGGTGATCTCTTGCAATGTTGGTCAGTTGGAGAGGTCGAACTTGATTGCTTGAGATTGGTTGAGATGAACTAGCAACTTGTTGATCTTGTGCTTGAGAACCACTAGCTTGCTTGATAGGTGAGTTGAGCACTTGATCTTTGTTATCTTCAATGTCAATCACTTGTCTTGGCCTAATATCACCAACATCCATGCTTTTCATAGCATTTACCAGTTGAGATCCACTCACATCTTCTAGATTCTCATGATCATCTTGAGAGCCATTGGTTTCATCAAATTCAATATCATGAACATCCTCAAGCACACCACTAGCCAAATTCCACACTCTATAAGCTTTGCTTATGGTTGAGTAACCAAGTAATAACCCTTCATCACATTTCTTGTCAAACTTTCCAAGTCTTGTGCCTTTCTTCAAGATATAGCATTTGCAACCAAACACTCTAAAGTATGCAATGTTGGGCTTTCTTCCATTCAATAGCTCATATGGTGTCTTCTCCATCAATGGGTGACAATACAACCGGTTGCTAGAGTAGCAAGCGGTGTTGATAGCTTCAGCCCAAAAGGAGTGACTCACATTATACTCACTAAGCATAGACCTTGCCATATCAATCTATGTTCTATTCTTCCTCTCAACAAGGCCATTTGACTGTGGGGTGTACTTGGCCGAAAATTGATGCTTGATTCCAAGCTCATCACATAGCTCATCAACTTTTATATTCTTGAATTCACTTCCATTGTCACTTCTCACTTTCTTGATGGTGGTTTCAAACTCATTGTGACATATTTTGACAAAAGTCTTGAATGTGGCAAATGTTTCACTCTTGTCATTGAGAAAGAATACCCAAGTATATATTGTAAAATCATCCACTATGACAAATCCATACTTGTTCCCTCCAATACTAGTGTAGGTTGTTGGGACAAACAAGTCCATGTGCAACAACTCGAATGCTCTACTAGTGCTCATCATGTTCTTCTTTGGATGTGTGTTACCAACTTGTTTGCCGGCTTGACAAGAGCTACAAAGTTTGTCCTTCTCAAAAACAACATCTTTCAAGCCTCTTACTAAGTCATGTTTGATCAATCTATTCAATTACTTCATTCCAACATGACCAAGACTTCTATGCCATAACCAACCCATACTTGATTTAGTGAGCAAGCAAGTAGACAATTATGATTCACTAGTATTGAAATCAACTAGGTAGAGGTTCTCATATCTAAAGCCTTTGAATATCAAGTTTGAACCATCTACACTAATGATCTCAACATCATCTATTCCAAATATACATTTGAATCCAAGATCACACAATTGAGCTACCGATAGCAAATTGAAGTTCAAGCTCTCAACTAGCAAAACATTGGATATGCTCAAATCATTGGATATTTCAATCTTACCAAGTCCCTTGACCTTGCCCTTGCCATTATCCCCAAATGTAATACTATCAATGCCATCATTGGAGTTGGATTTGATTGATTTGAACATTCTAGAATCGTCGGTCATGTGTTGAGTGCACCCACTATCAAGCACCCAATGCCTTCCTCCGGCTTTATAATTTACGTACAAAACAAATTAGTTCTTATTAGGTACCCACACTTGTTTGGGTCCTCCAAAATTAGTGACCAAGGATTTTGGCACCCAAATAGCCTTCTTCTTTGGGCCAACTATGGATGTGCCAACATACTTAGCCATGATACCCTTAGCACTTTTGGTAAGCATATAACAAGAATCAAAGTGCATAGAAGTAGATTTAGCAAACTTGGTTTGGCTCATGTTAAGTTTGCAATATTGGTCAACATGCCCCACTTGCTTGCATTTGTTGCAAAAGTGACCATTGCTCCTCACAAAGCTAGGCTTTAGAGTTACAAAGGTTGCCTTGCCTTTCTTGGGGGTATAGCCCAATCCCTATTTGTAGTGGGAAAATCTATGGATACCCAAGCACTTTAGCAAGCGGGCATCTCCACCATATGCCTTACCCAAAGCATGAGTGAGTTCATTAACATGATGTTTCAATCTTTCATTCTCACTCACTAGTGTAGCATCAACCTTTGAGCTCTCACTAGTGAATGTGCAAGTGGATGTGCTACATTGTGTTTCGGTTGGGGTGACAATGATAGGAGTGAAAAATGATTAAACAAGTATATCACAAGTTACTCCAATATCACATGATGCAACAACCTTATCCTTATTTTGTTCAAGGAGGGAGGAATGAGCCTTTTCAAGCTTGTTGTGAGTCCTCTCAAGCTTCTCATGGGCTTCCATTAGCCTCTCATGAGAGCTATTGAGTTCATCAAAGGATTGTTCAAGAGCCTTAAGCTTCTTGTTCAATTCTTTGTACTCCTTCCTCTTTGTCTTAAAGCAAGCATAAGTTTGCTTCATCATATCTACTAGTTCTTCCTTGGAGTACTCCTCCTCATCATCCCTACTATCATCATCACTATCACTCTCATCACAAGATTGTACCTTAGATGGCTTAGCCATGAAGCATGATGGAGTGTCGAAGATGGATGGCTTGTTGTTCATAGCAATGCTAGCCAATGCCTTCTTCTTGGTCTTCTTCCTTTCATCATCACTAGACTCATCATCGGAAGAATCACTATCATCCCAAGTCACCATGTATGATTCACCCTTCTTCTTCTTGGTGAATGATAGCTTCTTCTCCTTCTTGTCATGCTTGCCCTTCTTCTTCACATCATCATCACAATTGTTGGGGCAATCCGCAATCATGTGATCAGTGCTCTTGCACTTGTAGCATCTTCTCACATGCTCTTTGCTCTTGAAATTATATCTTCTCTTTCTAGCACCATAGCTCTTCTTCTTCATGAACTTGCCAAACTTGCGCACAAAGAGGGCCATCATCTCATCATCCATATCACTTGCATCTTCATCATCACTTGATTCTTGCTTCTTTGCTTTGCCCTTGCTCTTAGATGATGATGCCTTGAATGCTAAGCTTTTATTTTCCTTCTTTTCTTCCTTGACCTCTTCTTCTTCACTTTCTTCATTCTATTGCTCTTAGGTCATGATTTCTCCAAGCATTTCATTTGGAGTGATCTTGTCCAAACCATCTCTCCTAATTATTTGCCTCAAGGTTTTGTATTTCTTGGGCAAACAACCAAGAAACCGGTTTGAGAAGTCTTCATCCTTGACCTTCTCACCCAAGCCCTTGAGATCATTGATGATCACTTGGAGCCTATGAAACATATCCAGAATTGATTCATCTTCTTTCATCTTAAAATGAGATAGCTTGTCCTTGAGCATGTATAGCTTTGAGCTTTTCACTTTTGCGGTGCCCTCATATGTATCTTCTAATCTTGTCCATACTTCACTTGCCTTCTCAAGATCTTTGATTTGCTCAAACACCTTGGAATCAATGCCATTGTAGATCACATTGAGAGCCATGGTGTTGCATTGTCGGTTCTCTTGCTCTCTATGTGTAGGAGCGGCTTCATCAAGAATGACAAAGTCATGTTCGGTCACACTCCACACCTTCTCATGTATTGAGCCTAGATGCATCTTCATCTTCCTCTTCCAATAATCAAACGAGGTGCTATCAAACATTGGCGGTTTGCTCCCCACATGGTTGAATTGTATTTGAGCCATCACTAACATGGAAGGTTGTTAAGCCTTGATAATAGCGGTGACCACGGCTCTGATACCACTTGAAAGTTCCTAGATGCCTAGAGCGGGGGCGGGGGGGGTGAATAGCCTATAAAAATTTCTACAAATAACACTTAAGCAAGAGGTTAGTAAACTAGATGGTGATAAAGAAATGTTGCACTAGCTCTAGAAAGGATAAAGCTAGCCACCTATTCACAAGACTAATAATCAAAGAATGTAAACCACACACAAGCTAACACCCTAGTAAGAAGATAGAACAAGATGAGCTAGAAAGGGTGAAGGAAATACCTGACCGGTACTACCGGTTCCTGACCGGTACTACCGTTACCTCACGGAATTCACGAATAAGGCAAGGGATTCAACTTAGATTTTAGATCCGAGCTTTTCCCCACACTCCTTGAGGTTGAGGGTGATGATGTTGAACTTTGCTTGGGTTGCTTCCTCACCAATTTGTAGATCGGGCATTCCCAACCTATGAACTTTGAGGGAGATAGGAAGAACACGAAGAACACAAAAGCAAAGGATAGTCGAAGCTATCTCCACAACAACAAGCACACGAGACTCACGATTTATACCAAGGTTCGGCAACTCTACACAAGAGTTCCTACTCCTCGTTGTTGAGGTGACCACGAAGATCGGAGTCTCTTTCACCTCCTTGCCTCTTCCTTGAGGCCCACACAAAGAGTGCCCAAGGTTCTCACTAAGATCGAATGGGGATTACAAACACTTTGTGTGCCCTTACAAAGAATCAACACAAGAAACAACAAGGGCAACACAAACAACGCCTAGCCGGCTAGGGTTTCAAGAACCCAAGAGTAACAAATGCAAATCCAAACCGGCTAGATGAGGAACCAAGTGCTCAAGTCTTGAATCGATGTTCCTAACTCTCTAATCTCACTTCTCTAGCTCAAGAGATGCAAAGGATTGAAGCCTAGAGCATGGAGGGAGAGAAAGGGGGAGTGCCTTGTGCTTGGGAGCCTTTTTCTCAGAGTTGGGGCGAGTTAGAATGAGTGGCTAATGGCCAAAAGAGAAGAGGTGCGCTCTTTATACTCGCTGCTCCAGAGCACTACCGGTACTACCGGTGGCTCACCGGTACTACCGATCCAACCAAATATGACCTTTGGAGAGTTAGCCTAACGGTACTACCGATGGCTCACTAGTACTACCGGTAGTTCAAAAACTGTGATGCCTTCGCATGCGAGAAACTCCCACCGGGAGCTGACCGGTACCACCGATCCTCCACCGGTAGTACCGGTGGGAGACCAGTACTACCGGTGGCTCTGCAGAGAGCCACTGAAATGCTCTTCTAAGTGCCAGTGAGTGCAAGGTGTCTCTCAAACGCATAAGTTAAAGACATGAGCACTTTTATCCCCATCTAACTAGATCAAATTGCACCCCTCTTGATAGTGCGGCATTTCCTATGACTCAAGTAAAGATAAAAACTATTTAACCATTGAGTCGAGCCACTATCCATCAAATGAAGCTTTGGAGTGCTATAATCACCGAATATCATCATTGTATCTTCCAATGAACTAACACCTTGCAAATTCAATTTTGTCTACACACTTAGGCAAAAGGTTAGTCCAATAGGTTTCATCAATTAACCAAAACCAAACAAGGGCTTTCATATGCGCTGAAAAAGATTCATGCTTTGGTGATATGGTACTTGTCTGTGGTTGATCGATTGAGGTGTTTGTTTGCTAACCCAGAGGATTCCAAACTTATGAGCTGGCATGCTTCTAATGAGCACATCAAAGACGATGGGAAGCTTCGGCACCCAGCCGATGGCAAGCAGTGGATAGATTTCAATAACAACCACAAAGACTTTGCAAAGGAACAAAGAAATGTTAGGTTTGCACTGAGTACGGACGGAATGAATCCATTTACTGAGAGGAGCAGCACGCACAGCACATGGCCGGTGATCCTCACCATCTATAACCTTCTGCCATGGTTGATGCAGAAGTGAAAGTATCTCATGCTAACCATCCTTATCTCTGGACCTACACAACCTGGAGTTGACATGGATGTTTTCTTGGAGCCCTTAATGGAAGACATGAAGATATTGTGGGAAACATGTGTTAAAATGTGGGACGAGTACCGCCAAGAATCATTCACGTTGAGAGCAATTATCTTTGTTACCATCAACGATTACCCTGCTCTCTTCACATTATCAGGGCAGTTCAAGGGAAAGGTTGGTTGTGTGGTATGCATAGATGAAACCGCTCACGTGTCCCTTACTGCATCTAAGAAGATAGTGTACATGAGGCACAGACGCTTCTTATCGAAAGGACACAGGTACCGCCAGAAGAAGATGAATAAGCACTTCGACAATAACGTTGAACTCCAGTCTAGTACCCCACTAGACAACAGTAAAGGCAAAAGAGTTTTCAACCTAGTCAGGAACCTTAAATTTTTTTTTGGGAAGAAGACAACAAATGGAAAACGAAGAAAGAATGTCAAACCAACTCCAGGGGCTACGTTCAAGAAGAAATCTATTTTCTTCGAGTATTTGTCATACTGGCCTAAGTTAGACATACGCCATGCGATCGATGGTATGCACGTTCAGAAGAACGTGTTTGAAAGCCTAATTGGAACCTTGCTAGACATAAAGGGCAAGACAAAGGAAGGACTAAAGTCACGTCTCGACATGGTACAGTTAGACATAAAAAAAGAACTCCACCTTGTTCTTCAAGAAAATGGGAAGTACCATCTCCCGACAGCAAGCTACAACCTCAACAATGATGAGAAACATTCGATGTGTGTGTGTGGTTGAAGAATCTAAAGGTCCCATCTAGATTCTGCTCTAACATACGGATTATTGTGTCAATGAAAGACCTTACACTCCCAACTACAACTCACATGATTGTCATACACTGCTGACTACTTTCCTCCCTATTGCCATCAGGACTATAAATCCAGTGTGGATAAAGGTTGCAGTCACATGGTTGTGCTACTTCTTCAACACGATCTCACAGAAGGTGATCGACCGTGATGAGTTGACATCTCTTAAGGAATTTGCAGCGGAGACAGTGTCACTGTTCGAGATGTGTTTTCCTCTAGCATTCTTCGATATTATGGTTCACCTTGTGGTGCACTTGGTTCCACAGATAGAGGCACTGGGTCCCATGTATTTGCATGAGATGTGGACGTATGAGCGTTTCATGTCAACACTTAATGGCTACGTATCAACTCGTGCTCGTCCTGTACTTAACCGAAGAGGCAATTGAGTCTGGTGGTCCATTCTGCAACAGCGTCCTAAAAGACCAAAATGCAATAGGTTTGCCTCCGTCAAGACATGATGGTAGGCTGAATGGAAGAGGGAGGATGGGAAATAAATCATTTGTCCCGCAAGATTACAATTCAGTCCTCGAGGCACATCACAACATCCTTCATCAACTCTCAATAATGGAGCCTTTCATCGAGCAACATATTGATGAGCTTCGCAAACAAAATCATGGGCACACAGATGAGTGGTTAGTGAATGAACACAAGAATAAGTTCACCTCATAGCTAAAGGAGCTTGACATTCCAGAGGGGGAAACAATTGAGGAACGCACCATCAATGTGTTGGCTTCTGGACCATCACGCCAGGTCACAACATGGCAAAGCTATGACATTAGTGCCTTCACATTCTGTACCAAGTCCAAGGACCAAAAGAGCATTGCACAAAATAGTGGAGTTCGATGTGATGCCTTAGACTCTGAAACTGGGATGAAAATATGTTCTTTGGCTTCGCTGATGCCATATGGGAGCTACATTATGGTAAATTTCAGGTCCCTACGTTTCGATGCCAATGGGTTGAAGACAAACATGTCATAGTGGACAACTATGGGGTCAGAGTTCTTGATCTAAGTAAGGTAGGCTACAAAGATGATCCGTGGATAATGGCTAACAGTGTTGCACATGTCTTATATGTTGAACAAATCCTTTGTCCTAATGAGAAGAAAAGTACCGACAAGCCGAAGCATGTAGTTATTCCTGGAAAGCAACAAGCTATAGGGGTTGATGGTGTATCTGACATGGATGAATTTAATGAGTTCAGCAACATGTGTCTCTTTGTAGATGACCATCCACTAAAAATAAGGAGTGTTGAACGAAGCATCCCACAAAAAACGCTACCTTGGGTGCGCCACGATGGACAAGGAAGAACAGTTTAGCTGCCTAGATTGTTTTTGTTATTTGTCATGTAATCCATTTATGTTTGTACATGTGGAGACCCTATTTTTGTTTCTACGTGTGAGACCCTATGTTTATTTCACATAATTGCACTCTATTTCTATAATCCCGAGATGATGAACCCTATGTATTAATCAAGAAATTAGGGTCATTATAAATATAGATACATATAAAAGTATCTCAAACATGTCATTCCATATTTAAAACATGTATAAATTTAATTCACCTATTTTGGAACATTATTTCTCAAGATATGATTTTTTGAAGCTTATGTATGAGTCATTATAAATATAGATACATACAAAAGTATCTCAAACATGTAATTTAATATTTTTAACATGTATATCTTGTCTACACAAACATTACAAAATTTTATTTACAATTTTTGGAACAATATTTCTCAAGATATGATTTTTAGAATTTTTTTAGAATTGTTTTTGAAAAAATGTTTCTACTGACGGTTCCCATTGACAACCGCCTGTAGAAATGAATTTCTACAAGTGGTGGTCAACACCAACCGCCTGTAGAAATGCTCTCAATATTAATATCCCGCTTGAACCGCCCGAAAATTTCTAAGTCCGAAGGTGCGAGTAAGCCTAGGCCTATTACCCGCTACCCGAAATCCGAACCCAAAATACTCGGACTCGGACCCTAAATACCCGAACCCGCACTACCTGATATCTAGTTCGAATAGTAAATCCTATTACCTGAATTTATATTGGGTAATTCGGGTAATTACGCCCGGTACCCGAACTACCCATAATACGAATACCTCCCCAAAGAGAAACAACTGATTGGAGCAAAAACTGGTTACTGTTAGCACATCCGCAATTGTTAGCACAAATTGCAATGTGTTAGCAAATCCGTAGAGAAACAACTGATTGGAGCAAATTCTGATTCTATGTACGTGAGGTCAGAGTAATTTGTTACTGTTGATTTGATATGTGATTTTTGACATATGTTGATTATACAAAGACACTGAGGCATATGATTTAGTTGATTTTATTTGATATGTGAACTTTAAGTTAATCAATTATCAATTATTTGGCCCAAAGTATCAATTACTAATTGTATGCACAATTTTGTACAGTTTGAGTGTTTGCTTTGATTTTATATATTTCGGGTATATTGGGTATACCCGAACCCAAACCCGAATTTGCGGGTAGCATTTTTTCGGGGCTATTATCGGGTAGCAAATCTCATTACCCGACCCGAACTAATCGGGTTACTCGAATGCCCAGGCTTAGGCGCGAGTTCATTCCAAACGACGCCGTCAGGCTGCCCTTTTCCACGGAGACCTCACCGGCGCTGCCTCCTCTCTCCACAACGGTAAGAATCCTCTATCTCCGCTTGGTGGTGGTCCGCGGTGGCTCGCGTTGGCGGCGCTCGGTGGCGGCGCGCGGTGGTGGCAGCAGCGCGGTCGCGGCGCGTGCTGGCTTCGGTGGTCGCGGCGGTTGTGACCGCGGCGGTCACGGCGGTTGTGTGACCGCGTCGTGGCCACGCGCGGTGGCGCTGGGGGTGGTGGCTTCGGTGGCGCACGCGGAGGGTGGTGGCTGTGGTGGCGCGCGGGGGGGCGAGGTGGCCGCGGTGGTGCTGGGCCGGGGGAGGTGGGCGCGGTGGCGGGCGGGGCGCACGCGGCGGCGCCGAGCAGTGGGAGGAGCGAGGAGGAAGAAGCCGGGAGGCCAGCTGGGCCGAGAGGCCACCTGGGCCGAGAGGCCTCCTTGGGCCTTTTTCATTTTTTGATTAGTTTCTTTAATTATAAGTATGCTTTAAATAATAGATGTAAATGCTTTGATTATTAGGTATAGATGTAAATGCTTATATAAATGTTCTTTATATATGTATTTGAATGTTTATAAGTATGCTTATTTAAATAATAGAAAAATAGGGGAACATTAGACATTTGTATTGACATTTGTATTAACGAACATTTGTATTTAAATCTATCATTCCCTTGATGATATATTATGTATTCATTTCTTAGTATATGTGTATGTCTCCATTCAAGTTATTTTATTGTGATAAGTTGTATGTATTTGTAATAGACAAATAATATATGTATTAACGGCGCGTGTATATGTATATATATGCCTTGATTATAATAAATGCCTCCAATGTATATGTATATGCGTTGATTATAATAAATGCCTCCAATATATATGTACATGTATATTAGATGCCTCTAATATATATGTAAATGAAATAAGAATACTTATTAATTCATACAATATTATTTTAACTACCCAAATTCTTGTACATAGATTTCCACGATGACATCTCCAAGCAACAAGGACCAAGCACAAGGGTCTATTCACAAGGAACAGGCCCCAGAGTCCAACCCCACGGAGCAAGTACAAGATGCCCACCAAACGGGGCAAGGCGTGGGGTCATCCGACCCCACGGAGCAAGTACAAGATACCCACCAAATGGGGCAAGCCTTGGGGTGGTCTGACCCCATGGAGGAAGAAGGGAACCAATCAACTCCGGAGAACACTTGGAGCCCTAGCGACGACTTCGAGCAGATCAAAGTGAGGAAGGCTCGAGAACAATTTGAACGTGAATTACGCCATGACCCTGATTATGATCCAGAAGCCGAGGAGGTAATTATATGATTTCATGTTTTTATTTAATTACATGTCTATTAAAACCATCACCATTAATCTCACAATGTTTATATTCAGAGGGCATTGGCTCAGATGGAAGAGTTGATCTCACAACGTGCCGAAGACGCACCCAAACAACCAACCGCGACGACGAGCAATGAGCCATCAAGGAAAAGGAAGCAGAGCGGTGGCAAACGAGGCGAGAGAGGATTGAGCAAGTTCAGACGATGTATATACCATCTTAGAAGTCAGCCCAACCGGACAGCCCACAACTCCTTTGGAGGCCCTATCCAAGTACCGGAACGCAATTGGCTTCTGTGTTAGGGACTTTCTTGACGTCACTAACAAGACCTGGACCAATGTGTCGGAGGATGAAAAGACAAGAATTTGGTAAAAATTGAAGACGAGGTTCCAGTTTCCTTGAGCCATCCCAGAGGCACTGATAAAGGACTATACCTTGAAGCAGGCTGCAGTCAGTTTCCAAAACTGGAGGTCCGACTTAAATACCAAGTTTGCCAAGAAAGGGTTGGTGCGAACACATGGTGGATAAGTACCCATGTATGTTCAGCTTTGATGATGAGTGATCGTCCAACACGTGAGTGTTTTAGTTTGAGTAGCTTAACCTAACCTCTACGAAAGCATAAACATGTGCTTGTCTATCGGCTTGTGGTGTGAAGGTTCTATGCCTAGTGACAGTGGTCAATGGCGTGGAGAGGGTCGAGTAGAGGCTTGCCGTGCCGATGGACTGAGAGCGGTGAAGGGCGGAAGCGGGGCTCGGACTGACGGACCATGGGCGCCGGCGGACTAGCTGTGGTGGCTAGTACTTGGCACCGGCGAGTGCGAGAAGACATGGAGGTAGACCGAGTCGACCAAGTCAAGACGATGGACGTGCGAGTTGAGCGGAGGCTCAAGGGACTCGGAGTCCGACCGGGCGAAGACAAGGTGGCTCGCGTCGAGTGATTTGGTGGTTTGGGCCTCAAAACCATCCGCGTCGGTTTCCAAGTTTGGGCCGCAAAACTTGGGGTTCGGTAGTTGAGCCCAAAGCTACCGGTGGCGGGTTTCCTGGGTTTGGGCCTCAAAACCTAGGTGGAGCTTCCGAGGAAGTGGGGATGGCACGTGGCGGAATCTTGGAGGTTGCATCGAGGCGACGGCAACTCCCGGCAGGAAGGGGGGCCGTCCATTCAAAATGCGGGAGATATTTTCCGAAGCTTGGACTGCAATGCTTAGGCTAGGTAGTTCACTCAATGTATCTAGGGGGGTCTTTGGGAAATAGCCAAAGCCCGATAAGTAGGGGGTGAAGGGGTATCCCTCATCCCATCTCTTGAACCCTAATCATTTTGCCACTCTCTCTCTCTCTCTACCCTCTCTCTAGTTCATGAGATCCCTAGGTTGATTTCACCAACCTCTGTAAGAACTTGAGTTTGTTGCGAGGAATCGGAGGCCGTAACCTCCGTAAGACATGGTAGCTTTGATTTCTTGACTGGTTCCCCGTTTTGCTTGTGTTCATCGCGTTTTGCTTTTGCTCCCTCTTTTTCCCGAGATGATTTCTCTTTGTAGGGAGTAGCTCTTGCAAATCCGTTTGAACCAAGTTCTTGGTACTCGTGAGGAGCATCTTTGCACCAAAGGAATTTTCCTAAAACCTCACGAGTACGCAGATCGGGAAAATTCTTTGCGGTGTTCTTCGTTCTTGAGTTTCTCCCCCAAATCCTTTGTTTTCCTTCAATCCGAACCAAATCGAGCGATGATTTCTTCGGGATAGCTCCTCCATATCACTAGAATCATGCCTACCAAGTTGGGTTGCTAGTGGAGAACATTTGGTCAAGATTTGGGAAGATTTGGTGGAGAGAAAAATGATTTTCGCGGTTACTGCGCGTTTGTCGGGGGCGTCGGACGCTCCGAGGGTTTGCGTCGGACGCTGGTACGTACTGACGTCAGCGTCCATCGCCTGGCTTGTCTACGTCCTTTGGTTTTGGCGTCGGACGCTCTTCAGATTCCGTCGCCCAACATCCGTCGCGTCTTGTGCGCTGTGCAGTTTTGTTTTGCTCTCGGGTAGGCCGACGGACGATCTTCTCAGCGTCCGTCGCCTCGGTAGTTTTTCAGCCTCTGTCAGGCTCTCTGGAAGGCCGACGGACGCTCGCCTAAGCGTCCGTCGTCAGCATCCGACGCTCTGCCCTGGAGCGTCCGTCGCGCTGTCTTCCAGCGTCCGTCGCCCTGTTGTCCAGCGTCCGACGCTTGTCTTTTGGGCTGTTTTGCTTGGGGTTCTTGCCTCTTTCTCATAGGGGTTGAGAACTCATTCTTGGGGGTTTCCGGTGAGTTTTCCTCCACTGTTGGTGAGCTTTCCTTTGTTTGTTTTTGTCTGAATCCCCGCTCGCGTTGCTCGGGGGAGGTTGAGTACCCAGCAACTGGGTTTGGTTTTTTGGGAAGAGTGGTCCGATTTTTTCAAGAGAAATTTGAGGCTCCCATTCACCCCCCCCCTCTGGTCGCCGTTCTCGGTCCTTCAGTTGGACCCTACAACAATGTATAAGATTAGTAAAGGCCAGTGGGTGGTCTTTGTATAGCAGAGGAAAGAAGCAGAATTCATATCTCTAAGCGAAGCCAACTCCGCTCTCACAAAGAAGAATAAGTACCACCACCGTCTAGGCTCAGGTGGTTATCAGTGTCAGGCTCCCAAATGGCAACAAGAAGATGTTGCTAAGAAGGAGAAAGGGTTACCGGCGCTGTCCGAACAAGTTGGTGAAAGGTCCGCGAATTGGATTCGGGCTACAAAACCAAAGGAAACCGACAGTGGTTTGTCCTTTGATGACCTTGAGGTTGAAGAAGTAGCAAAGAACATCTTTGCGGTGGCAGCCAAGCAACGGGAAGGTACATTCAAGCCACATAAAGAGAGAGACATCCTTAGTGAGGGCCTGGGTAACCCCGAGCATCCTAGCCATGTTCAAGGCGTCTCATCCAAAGAAGGATGGAAGGATGGATTCGGCCCTTAGTGGGAAGGTGAGTACAGGAAACGTGATCGATACAAGGAAGAAATTGCTACCTATTGGAAGTAGGAGGCTAAGAAAGAGTTCACTGAGTTTATGCAGAAATTGTTAGATGATCCTCCTCCTGAGTTGATGTAGAAACTGGCGAGTGTGGTGTCAAATCAATAAATAAGCACTCAGGCACCCCAGATGCAGCTAGTCCCGTGGTGTCCCAGCAGACCGTTGCCGAGGTACCAAGCAGTGTCGCGTCTATAGGGAATAAGGATCAATATCCAGTTGACGACATTGTTACTCTCGTGGCTTGCTCCCTAGTCATAATATATGGCATTAACAATCATCGTACAAGGGAAGTATCCATGGGCAAAGCGATCCCAGAACGCAAGTACCACGGTGCTGACATTTCTGAAGACTATTGCAGAGTAGAAGTATCGACCGTGATCCAAGGATATGAGGACGAGATGTTAGACATCCCCGGTCCCGAGGACATTGAGAAACTCGGACAGGCTATAAACAATTTCATTCTTTGGCCTCGGCGAGACATCTAGCTGAGGGAGCCGCCACCGTCCTAGCAAGAGATAGCAGTTGAGGAGTCATTAGGACCGACTGATCCTCTTCCAAACCCACCACCATCACCAGTCCATTCTCTTGCGAGCCCACCTCCGTCACCTCCGCCACAGTCATCACCTCCGCCACCTCCGTCACCTCCGCCACAGTCATCACCTCCACCACAATCATCACCTCCACAAACATCACCTGCCACCTCCACCACAAAAATCCACACCTTCCCCACAACCCAAAGATCCTAAACAAACATCGGATCCACCAGCGCCGCCAAAGAAGAAGTTTCCTATCCCCAAGTTGATTTCTCAATTCGAGCCAAAGAAAAAAACAGCTGGCACAGCCAGATTTTTGAGAGGACTTGGGCAAAAACGCACTAGTGAAGTCCTCGAGTTGTCTGAGATCGGGAAGTCTGCGCAGCCGGTGCCTAAGGTAATTCCCTGCAAATTCAAGGTGCCAACTTGAGAAGACTACAAGTATGTGTCTAAAAACTATGTGGTGGGAAAGCCTCTACTAAGCTGGGAGAAACTCTAAAAGGTCCCAAACAATGTAAAAAGGATGCATGACTGGTACATGAGAGCCTCTTCTGCTAGCATTCACGCCATCAACGTATCTATACCACATAAGACATTTCTAAGTGATCATAATCTGAGCATGATTAGCTTTGAAGACATTTGGTTGATGATGAACCTCGAGAGACAAATAATAACAACGTTTGCATTGTAAGTGTTACATAGTTATACATGCATTGTACATGCAAATGTTCAATATCGGACATATGCATGTGCCTTGTAGAATGCTATTTGATGAGCAGGAGCAGGCTTACGGTCTAGACCTCGATTATTGTGCCGAGGAAAGGATTGCCTATCTGAACCCAATTGATATATGCGAAGAAAGGCACACCTTTAGAATCGGAGAGAACAACGACGATTTAAGAGGCTTAGAAGGTGAAGCACGGGCCGCCAAAAAGAGACAATTACAGTTTAAATTTGAAGCCAAGTATGCCTTCTACATTTCAAAGTGTATGAATAAGTATCAAGACAGGAAATCGATAGTGGCATCGTACAACTTTGGGTAAGTATATGAGTTTGGGTAGTGGGACCGTATAACTTTCAGTGATCAAACTACATAATTTCAATGCATAAATGTATCATGAATTTGATTCATGCAGGGCCACTGGATCTGCGTCGTCATTTATCCTAAAAAAGGAAGGGTGGTGGTACTAGACTCTGCAAATTACGCACCATCAAGCTATGCACATTTCATTCAGATGCTAGAGATGTAAGTTGAGATATGCACGTATACTTTTACATTATGAGATTTGAAGAATAATTAACATGTTGATTATATTCGAGTTTGTAGGGCATGACGGTTTTATATAATCAACGGTGGAAAGCTTGAATCGAACAAAAAAGAAAATCAATCATTGGAAGTTATATATGACTGGCCGGTAAGTATGAAAACTTACTCTTATGAATACAGATCATACATGTACTATGTGGATATACTACGTGTGCGAGCATCTATAAATAACCACTTTAATTTTCTGTTTTATAATGCCACAAGCAACCAGCAGGATCTGTTCTCTGTGGATACTACGTGTGCGAGCACATGAGAGGAAGAGACACAGCAACTAAGAAGAAACCTTCCAAGAAAAAAACCAAGGCGACAACCATCAACGAAAAGACATTGTACGCCATAGTTGAGGACGTATGCCTTTTCCTCATCAAACAAGTCATCTCAAGTGTAGGGAAATATCATGATGATGAGAGTGAATTAGCCAAGCCCGAGTACGAAGCGCTAACAGAGGTTTATAGTCTAAATCTTACTCGGACAGGTTTTTAGAGGACAAGTCCAAACTCTTGATTGTATATATAGACCTGTAACTTTATGTGTGTAAGCGTGAGACTCATGTATATTGTTCCATACAAATGTATGTATGAGATATTTAATTTACATGTTGTCATATATTTGAACACCATCCAATAGGGTTTAGTAGTTTCAATAACAATATATATGTATATATTAAATAATACAATAATATATAAATACCAAAAATTTAAAACTGGAAAATCATTTTCACAGGTCGTTCTCTTAGTGAACCGACTGTGTAAATAGCCATTTACACAGGCGGTTCACTAAGAGAATCGCCTATGGAAATGGGTTTCTACACAGAGTAGAAATGTCCGCCGGTGGTTCGAAAAAACACCTGTACAAATGCGTTCTGAATCGCTTAAGCTTTTGTACTAGTGACCGCGGTGCGGGGAGGAGACGGTGGTTGTACCTTCTAGAGGGCCACGAACGGCGAGTGTGCATATAGGGGCCGGCTGGGTTGAATACGGTGGTGGCACATATCTGCTAATAACCAGGTATTTCGATCTCAGCTCCTCAAGCCTTGGTGTTCCACGGAAGATCAGTTTTTTTGCCATCATCTGGTTAGATCTTGTGGACGATTCTTCCTTTCCTCCAACGCGCAGGTGCAGGTCTGCGTATTTGCGAAAAAAAGATGCCGCCCTTCCTCCAATGAACTTCCAACCAAAAGTTTCAAAAAAAAAAAACTTCCAACCAAAGAGTACTCCCTCATTTGTACTATTTCAATCCTTGTGGAATAACTATTTCGTTCATGAAGTGTGATGGTAAACTGATTATTATTACAACTGCCTCATACAGTCACCGTTCTTGTCGCAAGATTGAGCAGCAGTCTAGCAGATTAGATCGAGATGCACTGACGGATACTCTATAGAGATTGTGATAATGGTTTGGTACGTATCGTGATCCAATAATTTTTCCTTCTCCCATAAATTTTTTACGTGATTTGTTAATTAGATTCCTGATATCTCCTTGATTGCTCTGAGCTGTAGTTATCTTTTTGGAACTTGTGCAGACAAAGCTAAATCTTCTCAATTTCGTAATGTGATTATCTGATAAGGTAAGGGTATCCTTTCATGTATGGTTTGTTGTCTCTATTTTTGCATAATCATATACACTTGCGGAAAATCTCTAGTTTAATATTTTTTTCTAGGTTTTTCTTTAGTTCCGCGTCCAAAATCTCTCAGGCTATCTTAAAAACCGACATGTTTCTAATGACCAGCCAGTCCGACGTACAGTCTAGTTTAATAATGTTTCTAGCTTTTGCTTTAATTCCACATACAAATATCTTTCAGGCTATCTGGAAATCTTCTGACATGTTTCTAATGACAGTTGACAGGAGATGAAATATATTAGGCATAAGTGCATGACCCAATACCTGTGAACATTCTTCTTCTGTAATTTTAACATACACATACTATTTATGTACCACGACGTGTGATGCATCATTTATGCACCACCACCTGTTTCAATTTATTTATTTATTTGGCTTTAATGGTTCTAATTTAGCTCAGCTTGGTTTATGTCAGGGTTGTGTTACTCTAGACAAAGGGTATCAATGAAACTTCAGTTCTAGAACAGTTGCTGAGGAATAGGTATTGGCCCAGTTGTGTTACTTGTGTGATTTATAAATTCATAGGAAAATAACATATTTTCCTAAATATGTTCTTAACAAAGGACTCTATATTTTCACAGAGGACAAATATACGATGTGTTGGATGTTCAGATGATTGAAGGACGAAGAACAAGATTCCCCTCAGATTAGTTTTAGGAGTGGTGTAACACTACTGTATATTTTATTTTAGGATGACATTTGTAGTTAGTGAATCATTGTATAAACTTACATATTGGTTCATTTTGTTTCTATAGAATCATTTACTTAATATCAATTATTAGTTTCACAAATATATTGTCTTCTGCTTGTGGATAATGAACGTAAGATATCCAATTAATTACCAAGCTATTTATACTAAAAAGCACCATATTTATCCCTAAAAGAGCACCATATTTAAATTTGTAATAACAAATCCCGGAAACATGTGGCATATTCTGCCAGCAACACATATATCTGTTGCGGCATATCCGTTGCTAGTTTGCAACACTTATATACCCCTTTTACCAACACATATATATGTGTTGCAGTAGACACTTGCAACGCCACCTGTAGCAACGCATATAAGATGATGTGTTGGTATAGATCATAAACACTTATTTAGGATTATAGCAACACATATATGCGTTACTAAAGGGGTGGTTCTCTTGTAGTGTGGTTGCCTTGATGGGCATGCTACACCTGAGTCTCAGGGACTGCGCCAACCATAGTATGCTCTAAAGCTTGACACTACATGCATACTTCACCTACTACCAAGCTCGGGGACTAAGTGGGTACACTTTACCTTGCGGTGAATGTACTGATTTTCTTCTCGACAAACTCTACTGTTTCGGTGTCGTTTTTGTAGAATCTAAGTGGGTACACTTCACCAGGAAAGTACTTTCAAAATTTTCTTCCTCAGCACGTCACATTCTTCCAACAAACAGCCGCAATCTCCGACGTGGCGACCTGTTTGCAGATCATGCTACAACGCTCTCGACCAGTCCAACCTGGTCGGGAGGCTTCTCCGAGCAGTACAGCGACCAGACAGCCTGGTCGGGACTCTACAATGACGTAGGCGACCAGCTGAACACCTCCAAGGACGACGCCGCGGGCTCGCCAGAAGAATGCAACATGCTCGGGGACTTGTTGGGGATATTACCTCGACATATCCCCAGGGACCTATATGGGCCTACCGACCAGAAGACGGTTTAATTCGCGAGGCCCTGCGGCACGCGACCAGCCCGTCGTGCTCGCCAGGGACTCCAAAGAGCCTTGCTCACCAAGGAATATCCTAGTAGATAGGTTCAGATCCCTTACCTTAAGGGACCGATCCTAATCTGTTAGGATATGGAAACTGTAACCCTGCTCCTCGGCTATATAAGGCGAGCAGGGACCCCTCGAAACATCTGATCCACACCTCGTGTAACCTAATACTCATATCAATCCAGTTAGAAAAACACAGGATTACGGCAATTTGTTGGCCTGAACCTATATAAATCGCCATGTCTACGCCCTCTGTCTTACGCTGGATCGCCGTCGTCACACCTTCGCCTACAATCTACTACCGTAGGGTACCCCCTAGGTAGACTGCGACACATATTTCGTCGACAACGCCCCCTTCAGATCGGGTTTAGGGTTAGGGTTTCGGTGGGGAACAGTGCTCATGGTCAACCTTGTACTGAGAGCCACCAGCCCCACCTCTATTTATTACGAAGTGTGACGGGCCCTCCAAGCCATTAGATGGGCTGGGTGCCGTCGATCAAGGCACGGATCAAGGTCCAATATGATAGAGAGATCAATCTAACACGTAGAACTCGTGATGATGACGTGTTAAGAAATCGATTCCCGTGGATGCACACATCGGAGCACAATAGAAAACTCTGTATGAACACACACTACGTCAAAATCGATTTTGCGTGGCAGACAAATTCGGTTTTACGCAGCGGGCAATCATGTCCGTCAGCATGCAAAGGTCACGATAAATAGTTGCACTCATGCAGCGGGCCACTTTGCCCCCTACGGTTAACAGATTTCCCGCAGCGGTCACATTAGGACGGCTGCCGCGGTTAAACGATTAAAAAAATAAAAAAACACAAAACCCACCGTGAGCCCATTCCAGAGCCCAACGACCCACGCCGCCGAGGCCCGCACGACCCACGCCCAGTGGCGGTGCTAGGGGTATTCCCCTGTATTCCATGGAATACCCAAATTTCTGTAACAAACACAAATAGATATGTATTATATGTATACGTATAATCTGTAGATCTGTAGAGTTGTAAATTTGTCCCAAAGCCCAATAGAAAGTTGCCACTGTCAGCCCACCAAAGAAATGAAAATAAGCTCTCGCATCGTTCTGTTCCTGGCTGGCCACTCCTAACTCGCTACCTGCCGCACGCCCCTGCGCACGGAGAGCAAAGCACGGCGGCACGCCGCACGCCGCCAGTACGCCACACGCCACCGCTGCGCCGCATTGCGCCTTGGTGACTCCTCATCGGCCGTCGCGCGTCGGCCGGCACGGCGGCACCTCTTCCAGCGGCCGCGAGCGTCTGGGCGTCCGCGCGCGCAGCAGCGCCTAACCCTAGTCGTTGTGGCTCCGGCGAGCGGCGAGGCGAGCCGCGAGCAGGCGGTGACCGGACTACCGGAGGGCGGTGGCGAGCCCGACGTTTCGGCATCCTGCGACGGCCGCGGTTTGGTTCAGGCGTTCAGCAGTTCGGCTTTGGCTCCAAGGTGAGCTGTGAACACTGAACAGTAGCACAATAGTCAGTGTTAGTCTGTTAGATCCATTGTTCAGAGTACAAAATTAAGATTTTGTTTTCTATTTTTTGCACAATAACTTAGATGAAGAAGAAGGGTGCCAGCATATTTTCATTATGGGAGAAAGCAGCAAAAGCAAAGAAAACAGCTTCCACATCCGCACCAAATCCTCCTATTGAGGTTGAGAGCCTCTCCCCTGTTGAGAGCAATATGCAGCTAGCAATTGCGGAAGCACAACATGATGGTGAAGAAAATGATGAAGCTCGAGCTCCCAATCAGACATGGACAGAGTTCCCCCAACTCCAATTGTAGAAGATGATGCCACTGATGATGAACAGGGTGAGTTTGGAGCAGATTTGGAAGCACTTGAGCATGATCCTGGGAAGCGGATACCCATCTCGAGGTATGATGTTAATTACCAGGATAGAGTTAGAAGGAGGTACATTGAGTTGGGGTCATATCAACCTAAGAATCATGATTTTCCATCTAGAGATATAAGTGGTCATCCACGTCGCTTTTGCTCAATTTGGTTTATGGAATATCCTTGGCTTGAGTATAGTGTAGAAAAAGACGCTGCTTTCTGCTTGGTGTGCTATTTGTTTAAGGATAGAACAAAATACCCCGGTGGAGATACATTTGTGAATGGTGGGTGGCGGAATTGGAACCTTAAATCAAGATTGAAAAAACACATGGGAGCTATCAATAGTGCTCATGCTGAAGCTCAAGAAAAATATGATAGATTCACTACACCTACAACATCAATTCGAGAATCTATTGCTTCAAACACCACACAATACAAAGCACTATATAAGCTCTGTTTGACATGGACACTCAAATGCTTGAGGTTTCTATTGCGCCAAGGCTTGGCATTTAGAGGACATGATGAAAGTGAGGAGTCACTAAACAAAGGAAATTTCCTTGAGCTCTTGAACTGGCTGGCAGGAAATTTTGAAGAGGTTGACAAGGTGGTTCTAAATAATGCTCCACAAAACTATAAGATGACATGCCATGAAATACAACATGAGCTTATCAAATGTTGTGCCCAACAAACTACTAAGCTAGTCATTGAGGAACTTGATGGCACACAATTTGCAATACTTGCCGATGAGTCTGCTGATGCGTACCAGAATGAACAGCTAGCTGTTTGCTTGCGTTATGTTGATAAGAAAGGACGAACAGTTGTCAGATTTCTTGGAATTGCCCATGTTGAGGATACTACTGCTATGACACTTAAAGCAGCAATAGAGCATATGCTTATGAAGTACAATTTGACCTTTGCAATGGTCCATGGGCAAGGATATGATGGAGCTAGCAATATGAAAGGTAATGCTAATGGGTTGAAGAAACTAATTATGGATGAGTCTCCATATGCTTATTATGTTCATTGTTTTGCTCATCAGCTACAATTAACTCTTGTTGTTGTTGCTAAGGAGAGTGGGGATTGCACTTGGTTTTTTGGACAGCTTACTATCTTGTTAAATGTTCTTGGCAATTCTTGTAAAAAGATGAGAATGCTTAGAATAGCTCAGGCTGAGGAACTAATTAATGCATTAGACTTGGAGGAAGTAGCAATCGGGAGGGGTTTGAATCAAGAAATGGGTTTAGGGAGGCCATGTGATACCCGTTGGGGCTCTCATTACAAAACTGTAATGCATGTTATCTCTATGTATCTTGCAATAAGGCGTGTTTTGATCAACATTGGAAAAGAGTATACTACAGCGGAGGCCCAAGCAGCTATGACTATGTTGACATCATTTCGGTCATTTGAGTTTGTATTCATGGCACACTTGATGCAAGAAATATTTGGTTATACTGAGGACTTGAGTAGAGCTTTGCAAAAGAAAGATCAAGATATTGTCAATGCTATGGAGCTTGTCGAGCTTACAAAATATCATTTGCAGTGCTTGAGGGAAGATATTGGTTGGACTGATTTCCTTAAAAGAGTGACTTCTTTTTGTGAAAAGTACAAGATCAAAGTTGCTGACATGGAGGGGCCTTATTATCCTGTTGGGAGACCTAAGAGAGGGTTCTATAATGGCGCAATGAATTATCATCGGTACCATGTAGATATGTTTGTGAGTATCATTGATAGGCAAATTCGAGAGTTGAATGACAGATTTGATGAGGTAAACACAGAACTACTTTCTTGCATGGCAGCTTTTAGTCCACTTGATTTATTTGTTGCTTATGATCAAGATAAGTTGGTTAGGCTTGCTACAAAGTTTTATCCTAAGGATTTCACAACTGATGAATTGTCAAAACTTCCATATCAGCTCACTATGTACATTTCCCATGTGCGTAGAGATGAAAGGTTTAAAAGTTTGAAGAACCTATGTGAGCTTTCAGTTATGCTTGTTAGCACAAAAAGACATGAGCAATATTATATTGTCTACAAGCTTCTTAAGTTGGTGCTAATTCTACCTGTAGCCACTGCTAGTGTTGAAAGAGTGTTTTCCTCGATGAATTATGTGAAGAACAAGCAAAGGAATAAAATGGGTGATGAATATTTGAACAATTGCCTCGTCACATTTATTGAGAGGGATTTCTTCAGTCAAGTGAAAGATGATGATATCATTAGTCAATTCCAAAAAGGAGATCGGAGAGTTACATTTTAGTACCTTTGAGCCTTTGATGTTTTGTATTCTTTCTCAATTATTAGAGACAATGGCTCCCTGCCACTATGTTCAAACACAATATTTTACTTTGCTTATTACTGTTGTATATTTGCATTGAAATTTTTTATGTACTTGGAATACCCAGCTGTGAAATCCTGGCTCCGCCACTGCCCACGCCGTAGCCCCACGTGTCCCCGCGCGCCGCCGCTCCGTGCTCCGCGCGCCGACGCCGGCGCGACCCGAGCCGTGGTCGTGCGCAGCCGCGCTGCGATTAGTGGCCCGCACCGGGGACCCGAGAGCCTAGCGTCGAGGACCCGCGCGTCGCCGATCTGAGGTCCGCGCAGCCCGCGCCGCCGCTCCGAGGCGCAGCCCGCGTGACCCGCTCCGAGCTCCGCGCCGCCTGCGCAACCCGAGCCGCCCGCGCGCCCCGCGCTGCCCGGTGAGGGAGAGAGAGAGGAGTGGGAGCGGCGGCTAGGAGAGAGGGGAGTGGGAGCGACGGCTAGGAGAGAGGGAGAGAGAGGAAGGGACAGAGGTGAGTGCACTCAAACCCTAAGGGCTTGTTTTATACCAACACCCGCTTTGGGCCTCGCCCTGGGCCTAATAGGCTTTGGCCTTAACCGTGGCGGGCCTTATAAGATGTCTGGTGCGGTAAATTGATTTACCGCAGCGGGCACATTAAGACGTCCGTTGCAGTAAATCAATTTACCGCAGCGGACAAAAACTGCCCGTCACGGTAAATAAAAAATGTCCGCGGTGGGAAATCAATTAACTCTGTATGAACACCCACTACGTCAAAATCGATTTTACGCGACGGACAAATTCGGTTTACGCAGCGGGCAATCACGTCCGTCACCATGCAAAGGTCACGATAAATAGTTGCACTCCTACAGTGGGCCACTTTGCCTGCTGCGCTTAACAGATTTCCCGCAGCGGTCACGTTAGGACGGCCGCCGCGGTTAAACGATTAAAAAACTAAAAAACACAAAACCCACCGTGAGCCCATTCCAGAGCCCACCGACCCACGCCGTAGCCCCATGTGTCCCCGCGCGCCGCCGCTCCGTGCTCTGCGCGTCGACGCCGGCGCGACCCGAGCCGTGGCCGCGCGCACAGCCGCGCTGTGATTAGTGGCCCGCAACGAGGACCCGAGAGCCCAGCGTCGGGGACCCGCGCGCCACCGATCTGAGGTCCGCGCAGCCCGCGCCGCCTCGCCAAGCTTTGAGATCCGCGCCGCCGGGGCCACGCGACGCGCGACCCGCGCCGCCGCTCTGAGGCGCAGCCCGCACGACCCGCTCCGAGCTCCGCGCCGCCAAGGCCACGCGCGCCGCCTGCGCAACCCGAGCCGCCCGCGCGCCCCGCGCTGCCCGGTGAGGGAGAGAGAGAGGAGTGGGAGCGGCAGCTAGGAGAGAGGGGAGTGGGAACGGCGGCTGGGAGAGAGGTGAGTGCACTCAAACCCTAAGGGCTTGTTTTATACCAACACCCGCTTTGGGCCTCGCCCTAGGCCTAATGGGCTTCGGCCTTAACCGTGGCGGGCCTTATAAGATGTCTGCTGCGGTAAATCTCAATTTACCGTAGCGGACGCACATTAAGACGTCCGCTGCGGTAAATCAATTTACCGCAGCGGACAAAAATGTCCGTCATAGTAAATAAAAAATGTCCGCGGTGGGAAATCAATTAACTCTGTATGAACACACGCTACGTCAAAATCGATTTTACGCGACGGACAAATTCGGTTTATGCAGCGGGCAATCACATCCGTCACCATGCAAAGGTCACGATAAATAGTTGCACTCCTGCAGTGGGCCACTTTGCCCGCTGCGGTTAACAGATTTCTCGCAGCGAGCACGTTAGGACGCCCGCCGCGGTTAAACGATTAAAAAAATAAAAAAAACACAAAACCCACCGTGAGCCCATTCCAGAGCCCACCGACCCGCGCCGCTGAGGCCCGCACGACCAACGTCGTAGCCCCACGTGTCCCCGCGCGCCGACACCGGCGCGACCCGAGCCGTGGCCGCGCGCGCGCAGCCGCGCTGCGAGCAGTGGCCCGCGCTAGGGACCCGAGAGCCCAGCGTCGGGGACCCGCGCGCCGCCGCTCCGCGAGCCCCGCGTCGGGGGCCCACGCGCTGCCACTCCACAAGCGCCGCGTCGTGGGTAGCCGGGACCCGAGCGCCGCCAATCGAGGTCCGCACAGCCCGCGCCGCCGCGCCGAGCTCCGCGTCGCCGAGGCCACGCGCGCCACCGGGGCCATGCGAGGTCCGCGCAGCCCGCGCGACCCGCTCCGAGCTCCGCGCCGCCTGCGCAACCCGAGCCGCCCGCGCTGCTTGGTGAGGGAGAGAGAGGGAGAGGGAGAGAGAGAGAGAGGAGTGGGAGCGGTGGCTGGGAGAGAGGGAGAGAGAGAAAGGAAGGGAGAGAGGTGAGTGCACTCAAACCCTAAGGGCTTGTTTTATACCAGCACCCGGTTTGGGCCTCGCCCTGTGTCTAATGGGCTTCGACCTTAACCGTGACGGGCCTTATAAGATGTCCGCTGCGCTAAATTGATTTACCGCAGTGGACACATTAAGACGCCCGCTGCGGTAAATACCCTATTTACCGCAGCGGACACCTTAAGATGTCCGCTGCGGTAAATTACCGCAGCGGACAAAAAATGCCTGTCACGGTAAATAAAAAATGTCCGCGGTGGGAAATCATGTGATTTTCTGCAGTGGGCAAAACAAGTGTCCGTCACGGATGACTTTTAGACAACGCTGCGGAAGCTCAATTTTGACTTAGTGACAGATGTAGCCAAGAAAACATGGGAGCACTCTTTTTATTATTTCTGGTCACAGCATGAGGCTCAAAAGGAAATGAGCGGTCTCTTATTTATAGATTCGATCTCGTTTTGTCTTCTGGTGACTTTTGTTTTCGGTGGCTTTTCGTCTTCACTCGCTTTCTTCTCGTGATTTTGTTTTCACCGATCCACCCATCACGTGTTTCGTAACAGTTTCATGGGATGAACCTATTAAGTCTAATTAATTCATCGTTAGCATATGTTTACCATTTTGCAACATAAATATTGTCAAATCGATCTTGGTCAAACTTGAGATGTTTTGACTCTTCAAGATTCTTGGAATGACTTACAATTTAGAATGGAGGGAGTACTTTTTAATTGTTTCATGTACTCGGGTAACCGATGTTTACACTAGGAAGACCGAACCATCTACAACATCGATGTTTCATCTGATATGTGTCAGTCTCGATTCGATGTTAGGACTGGAGCTGCCCTAAGGCAACATAATGAAATGAGCCAGCTATGCTGCGCAAGGCAAATAGCTAGTAGCCGCGCGCGCGTGTGTGAAACCAAGAAAATGGAGCACGTACGTGAGGACCTTTGTGTTCATTATGGTGGACAACACGTGACCCTAGCTAGCTACAGTAGGTGATTCGATCACGGCGACTCTAGTGTGAAAAGAAATAGTAAATCCAGAGCAGAGGGTGGTTTGACTGGCCGGTGACGCGCAAGGCAGAGAAAAGCCAGCGAGCAAGACGTACTAGCCGGTGATCCTGGACACTTCAGTGGAAGGGATTCATTTTCCCTACCTCAAGCAGCTCGGCCTTGAAGGTGTCAGCATCTCCGAGGCCTCACTGCATACCATGATTTCTAGTAGCCCTGTCCTCGAGTGCTTGCTGTTTAAACACAACATTGGGGTACGCTGCCTCCGGATTAGTTCCAATAGCCTTAGAAGCATCGGCGTGCGTGCTGATGTCTCTAGCATGTCCAGGGGCAATCCCCAACTATTACAGGAAGTCATAATTGTTGATGCCCCTTGTCTTGAAAGATTTCTCTATTTTAATGATCAAGCATATGTATTGGAGGCAATTGATGTAACCATAATCTCCGCACCTAAACTGGAGACCTTAGGCTGTCTTCAAGATGATGGGGTTCATCATCTGAGGCTCGTCTTTGGCACCACAGCTATTCAGGTAGACATGACATCCTATATAGGCTGCTGAGATCTGTTTTTAGTTGCAGGGATTTTCATATCATCTGCATTTGCACATGGCTTGATGTTTTGTTCGATGCTTGATTCAGGGATTAAACGTTGTAAGCTTGACAACGGCATTGAGCACCATCAAGACTCTAGCTATCGCATCAGATCACATTAATCTCAACACGGTCATTGAGTTGATGAAATGCTTTCCATGTCTGGAGAAGTTGTACATAAAGGTGATAGTTCTTCACTTACAGCTTGTGGATCACAATGTTCATATATCCTTTTCATTTAATTGCTGTTAATCTTTGTACAAATGTGCAAATGTGGTTTTGAGGTTTCCCATGTTTATCTGTTTTGTTCTTCAGACATCTATTTCAGGGGACTTGAATCTATGGCGTCGTAAACACAAGGATTTCATTAAATCCTTTGATATCCGTCTCAAGACAATAATGTTGAAGCAGTATCGAGGCACCAGATCCCAGGTCAATTTTGCCTCGTTCTTTCTACTGAATGCGAGAGAGTTACAGTCGATGAGACTCGAAGTTGAATCCAGATATTACAATGAGGCTTTTTTTACAAAACAACATGTGATGCTTCAGATGGAGAAAAGGGCTTCAAGAGGTGCACAGTTACATTTTGCAAAACAAATATGTACCCGTAATGTACATGTTAATCATGTACGCGACATGTCTATGGCAGACCCATTCCAATGTAGATGTTAGAATTGGTCTTGGTCTTGGTCTTGCCACTTGCATTTCATATTTGTCTGAACAACTATTTCTCATGATTGTAGTGTGTTGAATATCTTTTACTTCGAACCTGGGATATTTAGACAAAATATGATCATTCTTAGTTTATACTCCCTCAATTTCAAATTATAGGACTTCTGGATTTTCTAGATATACTATGCTTTTATTATGCAGCTAGATATAGTTTATTACATACATCTTTTTATGTTGAATTATGAAGAACAGCAACCTCACTAGATTTATGAAAACTTCATTTAGTATTACATATTAGTCTTGTAGTAACATGCAATTCCACGAAAGTAGTACTGTAGTAATGTGCCCTGTTAGAAAATCCCCAATTAAATGCTTTTTTAGAGTTCAAGGGAGAAACCCTGGCCTGTTAGCTTTGCTATCATGATAAAATGTTTAGGCTAAAACAATTTACAACATCAGCCAACTGTCACTGAGACAGCACAATTATTGCTCACGAGCCTTCAGATCAAATCTGTGAAACAAGAGAAAAAATACACACCTTCCTCTAACACAGGACTGCAGATATTCAGGAAATGGACTACCATCAGAGTTTGCCAAAAGGGTTAGATGCTGCTCAGCTGTTATAAATTCTAGATCTTCAGTGCAAGCTCTTCAAGGCATCAAGCATGTCTTCCATCAAGCATATGTTTCCCAATTAGATGCTCCTTGTTTTCACATATACCTTACACAAAGGGCCCTCACATTTGTAGGTACAATATCAAGTATTAGGACTCATCAGTGCCAATCTATATCATTTTATCTACCCTCTTATCATTGCAACATAGCTCCCAGTTTTTGAAAAATACCATCAGCTACTTCATATTACATTCTCACTTGGAACTCCTAGTCTAGCACTGAACATAGTTCAGTAGATGGATTAATGAAAGTAAGTTTCATGAAAAAGACGATAGCAGGAATGGCCGTCAATGTGCACAGGAGCAGAGACGTCTTCGACGTCACTGGATGTGGATAGATCAAATCGGTTGGGTGTGGTAATCTCAACTTCTGGATATTCATCTTATAGTATTGCACCAAAAAGGTGCTTTAAGTGAGTTTAGACACCCCCTATATCTGTTAAATTAATCCACGTGAGGCCCTGGTCTTGGAGGTTCATCATTACCATGTACTGTATTATTTTATCCTCGTAACACAAAACTTGTGTTTGTTGCAGTGTTGTAAATAGTGGGGTACATACAGACTGTAGCGGTCTTGTAGCATTTTAGACAGGATGCTGCTACAATATTGCATATATTTCTACTTTTGCAATAGCATTTTAGACACCCTCTTATTGTTATTTCGGGCATTCTGTTCTCTCTGGTACTATTTCAGTAGCGCAATCAGCTCTGGTGGTTCAGAAGTGGCAAAGCGACAGACAGCAGTAGCACTATAGCAGATTCTGTCTTGCAGAAGCTGCAATGGAACCAAGTTTTGCATGTGCATACGAGTAGATAGTAATGAGGTGTCATTGCTACTTGTAAGATTTGTAGACGCGGTTCTAACTATGCGTCTCTATAAATCAACATTTACTATAGGTGGCTGGGGAAAAAAGCGGTTTCTGGAAATGGATTTTATGAGGTGGCTGTTGTTTTGGGACACATCTAGAAAATTATTTTTAGAGGCGGCTGGATGCTTATATAGGATTTTCCCACCAAAATTGAAATTGATGATTCAAATTTTGAGTACACATAATGTGTATATATGTACCAAGAATATTTAAATGGAGCAATTTGAGACTTTATAAGAATATATACATATGTACATTTTAATCAAGGTACATGCATATAGAAATAATGTTTTATCACATGCACATTCTTTAGCTACTTAAATTTAAATTCTGCCAATCATGAAGCCTTAATCAATCAGCTTGACATTCTATAGCAAATGATAGACCGTGGTAATCGCTGCCCATGTATATAACTTCGTCTAGGAGAAACTGACTAAGGTCCCTAACGATTCAGGAGATCATCATCTTCTTGTTCCTTAATAGTGACAAGATCTTTTTCCTGATGCTACTGCAAATAATATAATTTAAAATGTTGGTTTGGAACAATAATGTAAGGTCGACTAGTGGGGGTGAATATTCTTTTCTAAAACTTAAATGTTATAGCCAATCGCCTTGATCTTTTCGACACTGGCCATATGATACTATGTTATGTCTCTTATTCCATAAGCCCCATTTATCTCCACTAATTGAGCACTTTGCATCTATTACCCAATCCATCTCTCCTCCATGGCTTATATATTTGGCAACGTATGCTATGGAAACCAGGTTCCCGTGGAAACTATGAAAACTCGCACGTGGATCGCTGGATCTAAATCCGATGGATATGACTAATGGTGGGAGATTAGCAATTAACCCCTCCCACTGCATCCACATCGCTAATCACTCGGCGTGGATGAGTGGGAGGGGTTAATTGCTAATCTCCCACCTTAGCCATATCCATCGGATTTAAATCCAACGATCCACGTGCGAATTTCCATAGTTTTCACGGGAACCTGGTTTCCATAGCATGCGTTCCCTACATATTTTGCTGAATCTAGTGTACATGTGGACTATATAAGTACGTGTTCATCTCACATATGAAGCACATTTTTTCCACATGAGGTTGTCACTCTATTACAAAAACCAACTCCTGACTTACACAGTGCTTTTGAATTTATCAATTCAAAAGAAAAAACAGAGAAGAACAAAATTGACACTTGGAATTTTTCACTAAATTCAATGAAACAGAGGAAAACAGAGAAGAAAATAGAGAATGGCTACTGACTTAGTCATTTTGAATGAAAAACAGAGAAGAACAAAATGCCCTTTGAATTTTTCACTGAAGTGCTACTGATTTTTTTTCACTGAACTGAAAAATAGCAAAGACCAGAGAAGAACACAAAGAAGTGCTACAGAATTTATCACTTTAAATGAAAAACAGAGAACAAATATAATTGCCAATTTGAATTTGGTATTGAATTGCTACTGATTTTTTCACTGATATAGAAAAGAATAGCGAAGAACAGAGAATAACACAAACAAGTGCTACTGAATTTATCACTTTTTATCACTTTGAAAGAAAAACATAGAAGAACAAAATTTCTACTTTTGATATTTCCACTGAATTGCTACAAAATTTTACACTGCAACAGAGAAAAACAACAAAGAACATAGAAGTACAGAGAAATGGTACAGAATTTTTCACTGAAATGAAAAACAGAGGACAAAATTGCCACTTTGAATTTTTTTTTCACTGAATTGCTACTGAATATTTGACTGGAACAGAGAATACAACAAATAATAGAGAAGAACAAAGAGAAGTGCTTCTGAATTTATCGCTTTGAATGAAAAATAGAGGACAGAATTGCCACTTTGAGATTTTTACTGAATTGCTACTGATTTTTTCACTGAAAAAGAGAAAAACAGCGAAGACCACAGAGAAGTGCTACTGTTTTTTTCAATGAAACACATCTTATAAGAAATTGTAGTCCAGATACCACTGAATTGCAGTCAAATGATGAATAGAGAAGAATTTTGATGGTTTCCTCCCATTTGTGACAACTTTTGATATGTGAATATCATCATAGGCCTAGTAATAGTAACCAAAGGATGATATGCAGTCACATGCGCAACAGTAGAATTTACAGTTTTAGGATCAACTAATAGTTAAGCATATGTTCATACATAACCAATAATCCATCATCACAGGCAATCAAAACATAGTTTAATATATGCACCATCACACAGTTCTTCTTCATATAGAGGAGCAAATCGGGATGGGGAAGGGCAAGCGAGAGAGAGAGAGAGAGAGAGAGAGAGAGGGCTAGGTGAGGAGGAGCTCGGATCAGGGGAGGAGTGAGGAGCCAGGACAGGCAGTAGTTGCCATAGCACCAGGTCAGCTATCAGATGACGGGGAAGAGGTACAATAGTACTTTTTTAAGTACGAGTATATTCACTCATCAATGTCAAATGAACACACCTCATGTTAGACCATTCCAACGAACCTCACGCATCACCTTAATCATGCTAATCATAATTAGACCACCAAGTTATATCTAATAGGATATGCAAGTCAGATCTAATAAGGAACATTTACCTTTGCTGTGATTTAGAAGAATTTTTCCTATTTTAAATAGTAAAAAAACATAAATAGATATTTTTCATAGTACCTTATAGGAGGTAAGGTAATATCTGATAATTGTCATCTAGATCAATGGTTCATAGTTATTTGAATGTATATATCACAACAAGGTCCTTGATTTTGATAGACTGGCATTTTATATCCATATTCATTCATAAATAGATTTTGAGACACGTACAGACAACTTTTGTCCATCTCTGTAAATAAAATAAAAGGGGCTGGTTCGTAAATTCGCAGGTAGAGGGATGTATGCAAATTTCAGATGGTAGAAATTTGTTGGTTGAGAGATTTCCTGGCCACCAATTTTTTTAAAAAAATACACAATATAGCTCAAGGTTAAATTTTGCTAGCTCACATTAAGATGAATATAATATAATCCTATTTTCTTATTAATGTTTTATAATATCAACTTTTAGTACGTAAGTTATTTCAAAGCATTCCTTTGTTTACTTGCAATTCAATGATATTGCAATTTGAACATTGCAATAATTTATATTGAAAAGAGGATAGCTAGTTTTTTTTTTGGCTAATTTGAAATAGCATGTAGAATTCATATAAGTATGATAGTCAAAGCATTTAATTCAAGTCTCTTGGCATACGAAATAGATTGCATTAGATTCTTCACGCTTCCTCTATCCCTATATCCTCTAGGTACAATGTTTGCAGCAATAGATAATTTTTTCCTCAATATTATTCTATCCCAATTTCTTCCCAAAACTTCCCTAGAAAAATCCCAAATTGAATCCAAAATGATAGGTTAATGTGATCTTATCCATGCGATTAGGTACTATTCAAATAGAAATCCATTTTTGAACTAAAGTTTGGATAAACTTTGAGCGAAAACCCTAGAGATAGATATCCACTATGTCTTTCGGTCATTATGTGTATGTGTTCTCTTTGATCTCAATATTTTTAATGAATTATACATATGCACTTCATTTGTCCATGTTTAACTTTCACTATAGGAGCGTGCTAGTAAAACTTTCTTAAGTTTGATTAGGTTTGTAGAAAAAAGTTAGCAACATTTGTATCTCCGAATAAGTTTATTATAAAAATAAATTTGATTATTTGTCTAATGGTGTTAATTATGTGTTATAAATAGTAGTACTTTTTAAATATTTAGTCAAAGTTGAGTATAGGTGACTTCTTCATAAGTGACAGTAATAGTTGAAAAGGGGTTGATCAAATATTAAAATTGACAAAAAGTGAAACGCATGTATGCACACTTCAATGCAAAGCACAAACATTTAAGGGTTTATTTGGAACTAAGGAACAAGAGAAAATGTAAGAATAAGAGATGACGAAGTACTACAACAGAGGATTAGAAAATACAATAGTAGATAAAACACTACCATATAATTGATTTTAGCAGACAACTTCTTTAATTTATTTATTTATGGAGGTGTTCAAATTTTTTGCACGCTTCAAAAATAGCTACTGACTTTTAGAGGGACGATTTATTTTTGGAGGCTGCTCAAGAATCACCATCTCCATAAATGATTAGTAAAGGTGGGCCATATAAGAGATTCATCTTTGAAAATAGAATTTATTTTCAAAGCTGGACTTCTTATTAGGAGGCCTGTCTCAACAAAAAGGCCGAAGCCCAATCGACCAAATGTGGCCCGCTCAATAATGGGAGGCTCGAGAGAAACCCCAGCGCAGCCCAGTGTCACAAACACCCGAGTCTGGCCGGACTCCACAGAGTCAGTCGCCTTTGTGCTCGGTGCGGCGGCGGCCTTCCCAACAAGCCGCCGGCCGCCGGTCACGGAGATGGAAGTGCTGGGTCCCAGTGCCAAGAGGATGAGATCGGAGGATCTCCCAGCCGGTGAGCCCCCGCCGCGGGGAACGGAGGCGGCCAATCCCGGACCTACAACCCACAGCAAAGAACCGCTGCCGCCGCCGCCGCCGCCTGAAGCTGGTGGCGGCGGCGCCGGCGACGACGACGTCGACCGCATCAGCGGCCTCCCCGACGCCGTCCTCGGTGAGATAGTTTCGCTTCTCTCCACCAAGGAAGCTGGTCGCACCCAAATCCTCGCCTCCCGGTGGCGCCACATCTGGCTCGCCTCCCCTCTCGTCCTCGACGGCACAGACCTCTACACCATGCCCATGTCCTGCCGCCGCGAGGATAAGAAGTTTAAGGCCGCCAATGAGGCCCTCGCCAGCGCTGTCTCCCGCATCCTCTCCGCCCACCCTGGCCCCGGCCACCGCTTCTGCGTCCCGGCGCACTTTCTCCAGGACCGTCCCGCCACCGTGGACGCCTGGCTCAGCTCACCGGCGCTTGTCAACCTCCAGGAGCTTGATTTCTGGGAACGGAATGATTTGAAGTATTGGTATATGCAGCCGTCTCCGTTGGCACCGCCACCTGCCTCTACTCTCCGGTTCTCGGCTACCCTCCGAGTTGCTACCTTCGGCAAATGCGAGCTTTTGGATAGCTCAGTGGAAGGGATTCACTTTCCCTACCTCAAGCAGCTCGGCCTTGAAGATGTCAGCATCTCGGAGGGCTCACTACATACCATCATTTCCAGCTGCCCTGTCCTGGAGTGCCTGCTGCTTAAAGACAGCTTTGGGGTTGGCTGCCTCCGGATTAGTTCCAGTAGCCTTAGAAGCATCGGCGTGGGTGCTGATCGTCGTAGGGACAATCTCCAGTCCTTAAAGGAAGTCATAATTGTTGATGCCCCTTGTCTTGAAAGATTTCTCTATCTTGGCAACCCAATCCCAATGAATGTAACTGTAATCTCCGCACCTAAACTGGAGACCTTAGGCTGTGTTAATGAAGAATGCCTTCATCATCGCATGCATGAGTATGACACCACATCTATTGAGGTAGACATAGCATTCTATTTTCTTTCCATGAAAAGCCTGCTGAGTTTTTTTTTTCTCTTACAGAAGTTTTCATATCATCTGCATTTGCACATGGCTTGATGCTTTGTTCGATGCTTGATTCAGGGATTAAAAGTTGTAAGTTTGACAACGGCATTGAGCAATGTCAAGACTCTAGCTATCGCATCAGATGACATTAATCTCAACACAGTCATTGAGTTAATGAAATGCCTTCCATGTCTGGAGAAGTTGTACGTGAAGGTGATAGTTCTTCAGTTACAGTTTCTGGATCACAATGTTCGTATATCCTTGTACCAATGTGGTTTGAGTTTCCCATTTTGATCTGTTTTGTTTCAGTCTCGTACTTCAGTGAAATTGAATCGATGGCGTCGTAAACACAAGGATTTCATTAAAAGCTTCGATATCCATCTCAAGACAATAGTGTTGAAGCAGTATCGAGGCATCAGATCACAAGTCAATTTTGCCTCATTCTTTCTACTGAATGCGAGAGAGTTAGAGTCAATGAGACTCGAAGTTGAAGCCAGTGATTACAATGAGGCTTTTTTTGCACGACAATATAGGATGCTTCAGATGGAGAAAAGGGCGTCAAGAGGTGCACAGTTACATTTTACAAAAAAAATATGTACCCATCATGTACATGTTGATCATGTCCGTGATTTGTCTGTAGCAGACCCCTTTGAATGTAGATGGTAGAATTGGTCTAGGTCTTTCACCTTGGTTTAGCTGCTCTCATTTTGTATGTCAGAACAACAATTTCTCATGATTGTAGTGTTTTGAATATCTTTACCTGGAACTTGGGATATTTAAACAAAATATTCCCATTCTTAGTTTATGGTATATGTGATAAACTGACTATAGTAGAAATAGCAGATATGAGAGCCATTTGCTATTGTGCAAGATTGCTGCAGTAGGCATTTTTTATTTCAAATTCTGAATATCAGCAGCCTCCTCAGTAGATTTATGAAATCTTCATTTGGTACTACATATTGGTCCTGTAACTTCCAATTCCAGGAAGCAGTGCTGTACGTAGTTAATCATCTCATGTATCTTAGTTACAAAATCCCCAATTAGATGTTTCTTCTTGGAGTTTCAGGGAGAAACCCCAGACCCTTAGCATTGCTATCAAGACAAAAAAATCAGGTTCAAACATTTTACAACATCAGGCACCTGTCATCTGAGACAGAGCACAAGCATGGCTGAAACTACCACCTCCAATGTCCACAGTCCACTCAGGTCCCAGGAACTATATTAATGAACTCTACCATCACGATTTACCAAAAAACGGACCTGCTGCTCAGCTGTAACTCAAGATCTTTAGTTCAAGGTCTTTTAGGGCATCAAGCATGTCTTCCATAAGGCTACCTTCCCCAATTAGGTGCTCCTTTTGTTTTCACATATTACCTTACCTTACAATGGACCCTCTTATCAATTATCATTGCTACATGGTTCCATGACATATTTTTTTCAGAAATATGCAGTTACTTAACATTACGTTCTCATTTGGAACTAACATTACGTTCTCATTTGGAACTAGTGGTATTAGTTGAGTAGGTGGATTGATGACCTTTGTTTCATGACAAAGGCGTTGGATAAATATTCCCCAGTTGTATAAGTGATCAAATTTATGATAAATATAATAACATTTATGATGCCAACTAGATATCATTAAATTTGTGATCAATTATATTTTTATAATATATCCATTTGATGTCATATCTTTATAATTTTCTCTGTAATATTGGTTAAACTTGAAATATTTTGACTCCTTCAAGATTCTTCAAATGATTTAATTTGGAACAGAGGAAGTAACACTCAAGCCCAATAGCAGGGGCCAAGTTAGACCATGCGTTTTGTGTTAGCCTGACATTACTAGTTTGAAGTGATTAATACAGTTGGTCACAAAGATATTGTCCCAAGATTTATCATGAACTTTATCTATATTCAAATAGAATAACCCAATACAGTCAACAGAAGCAAACGCAGGCAGCGACAAGAACAATTTGTCAGACCAACAGAGTTTTCAGGCTTTTTATAGGAAGCCCAAGCCGATCAAGCTGATTTATTAGATTCCCTTGAAGGCCTCCGGCAACAGCAGGAACAGATCCCTCCCAGGCTCCCACCCCTCAAAATATACTGCAACACATACCGTGCAAAATCAGCAGTTACTGTATTCGCACAAACTAATCAAGGTCATATACCAGATTCTTAAACCGGGCCGCCACCGCAGGCGTTGGTTGCTAGGTCTGATTTGCAAGCCAACCTTCTTCTGGCCCTCCACCTCATGCCAATCCACAAGTTCAGACTGACCCATGACTACAGTGACAAGGGGTGGTGATGATGAGAGAAATTGGGGCACATAATCTAAATGGAAGAACGAAGTTCTCAGCAAATTTGATTCAAAAGATTAAGATGCAACAAGTGCATCTTTTGCTGATACCCTCTGAATAATTTAGAGACGGAGAAAAACTGTTGAGGCATGAAAAGCAGACCCAAATGATAGTTGTAGACAACTAAAACCAACATGTATGGGGAGGAGATAGACATATCAAAAGATAACACAAATATAGGACTAGTATAGGTGTTCTATAAACAACCAACACAAGTGATTGATTTGTTCTATGTGGTCAGAGAAAAACATTCCCAGCACAGGACAAAAGAATGGAAATACTTGAGCTTCTGCAGAAAAAATATCAAAACAATTGTACAGCTCAAATACGCATCGTCCTAACCAATCATAATTTTTTAATGTCATTGAGAAACCACAATCCAGACTCAACCCTCCGTCCTTGACTGGAATTCACAAAGTGTTTCATTTTGAGATGTGTGCATTGTCAAATTGCCTATACTTTTTTTTTATATATGACTATTTGTTTAAAAAAAATGTGTGGTTTTTTTACCAAGTTTTCATTGGTAGTAACTTGGAGGAGCACAAGCATAAAGTCATTACCTCGATTGCAGAGTGCACTAAGCCAAAAGTCTCAGACCTCCAAGTTTCTATATTAACCAAGCAGCAATTTTCCATACTGCAAGTATCATAATTTGGATTCTGAAATAGAGTTCCCAATTGCATAAAATATACACACGGAAATTGAGCTCATTTTTAAAAATTGTTGCTACACACCCCTGCTATGACAATAAACAACTCCATTGATTTGCCTCATCTTCCCTCATTCGGTCATGGTTAACCTTTGCAATGAAAAACTCAAAAAGTTTACAATTAATGAAAATTATAGTGGGTACAACGGAAATTACATTTAGACTAATCATTAGGGATGAAAACGGATCGGATACGAACGGATACTGATGATATTACATTTGTTTTCATATTTTTTCTCGGATTCGGATTCGGACACGGATAGGTATCGGATACAACTACGGATACGGATGTCTCGGATACGAATACGAATAAATATGTATCGAATACGGGTTAAGTCGGACACGGATAAGGTCGATTACGAATATTTCTCCGGATATTGAGTAAAAGTAGCATCTATCATACAACATGTGTTGTGGTAATTTGATCACTCCATGAGTAAATACAAAAGTCATACCATCTCAAA
Source organism: Microstegium vimineum (assembly GCA_022036555.1). Taxonomy (NCBI): domain Eukaryota; kingdom Viridiplantae; phylum Streptophyta; class Magnoliopsida; order Poales; family Poaceae; genus Microstegium; species Microstegium vimineum. Next base: position 43,929,724 of record CM039120.1, on the reverse strand, counting down.
TGCTGAAATTAACACTATTAAAAAATCTCATCGAGTACTAATCATAACCGGCCATTCACAAAAAAAAAACAAAAAAACCCCACCAACCAGACAACCGGCGCATGCATGCAAAGGCAGCAGCTAGTCGGGCCCGCTCAGGACAGAACCATGGGCTTCAACACCAGCCAGTCACGCCAGTTGCACCATGGGCTTCCGCCTTGGGCCAACGCATCCTACTACTTGTGTCCAGCAACATCCAGGATGCTAGTTTAGTCCCACCTCGAGTCCCAAGCTACCAACCAGGGAGCCAGCTTCCTATATGAGACAGGTGAAGGGTGAGAGTGTGACACAGTCCATCGAGCGTTGCAAACTATAACACTCGGTTTCATGAAAAAATCAGATATACATCATATGTGAGCTTAGGAAATCAAATCTCACATATAGCCATAAATTAAAGTGATATCAAAAGATAATACTTCGGTGGTTGACCATAAGCCTAACTTTTTCAACTCTTGCAATCTGATACCCATCCGGGATTTTTATCCAAGTTAAGTGAGTCGTAGTTTTAACCCATCCGGGATTTTTACCCATCCGGGATTTTTATCCAAGTTAAGTGAGTCGTAGTTTTAACCCATCCGGGATTTTTATCCAAGTTAAGTGAGTCGTAGTTTTAGCAGAGGAGTAGCATCAAGTTCAACACAAGCCCAAATAACTACATGATTAGGTGAACAAGATATAATGCGTATATGAACAAGTCATAACAACTGATGAGCCATGACATAAGGACATCACACAGTAAGGAGCCCAAGCCACTCGTAACCGTGAGCACGGCTATCATGATAGTTTTTAACTCTGCGCAGAGATGTACATCTTTACCCATAAGTCGTGAATTGCCCTTTCGCCCGAGGAGATCAGCCTCTTAACCCTCTTCCAAGGAAGGTCGACAGGGTTCACTACGAGACCGTTCACAGGTTCCACTAATAGGTAACAACCCGCTACAAGTTTTCTTTAACGAGATCGTAAGAACTCCCCTCCCAGAAGTCACCGCAGCGCACCTTCCGGCAGGCCAAGCCCTCACTTTCTCAGAGCTCTTCTTGCGCCCTCTCGGGTAAGTTGCCACAAACTAGCAAAAACCTAATACTGAGTCAAGCCAGAGCCCATTAGCTTATGGTAGTACTGTTTTCTCGGGGTAATCTCTTACAGACATATCCCTATGAGTGAGAACACAAGTGTGAGTTCCTGATGTTCCACCTATAGTCCACGTTGCTAAAAAGTCATCTTTTATCGTTATTGCATATTTTATTAGTCAAGTTACAAGATCATGGTTATTATTTATGAGCACTAGCACAAGCTACCCATATGCAAACCCTCAAAGGTGACAAGGTACAGGATATCAAATCTAGGTAATCCTTACGGGTAACAAGGTAGACACATGCATATGAATTAAGTATTTAAGGTGAATAGGACAACAAGGAAGATCCCATGCTATACTTGCCTTAAACGCTTAGATCCTTTCTTCAACTGATTCTCAAACTTCTGATGGCTTCTTCTTGATCTCCACGTAATCTCACCGATTGGACAAGATAGTAAACACCACACAAGCAGTTGAACAAACATGCATAACATACAATAGATCTATTTAGAACAATACACCAATCAATGAAAAGAGCTTTAAAAGAAATCTACACCTTTTTACGATCACACAGACGCGAGAACCACGCTAATCGGATCTATAGTGGAAAAGAAACGGCTACCGAAAGATTAGCTTTTAAAAAGAAACTAGGCTTCATTTATTTTATCTATATAAAAAGCATGTATTGGATACTTCAGAGAAATACCCAAACTGAATTAATTCACATTATATTTTCTTGGAAAACAAGATTAAACTAGGTATATATTATTTTATGAAAAGCCGAGGTGGAAACCCTAATTCATTTTAATTGGAAAATCATTGCTTATAGATTAATCAATTATCATTTTACTTGAAAGAATAAAACATATTTATTACTGTTACTACCATGTAGAATTTATTGTTATGAAACTAACGCAACTCGAACGGGACAAAATGGATCTAGAACGTAGAGGTTATAAATTAAACTAGATTTTCTATATAAGATTAATTCATTAAAAAGGATTAATCTAAACTTTATTTTCAAAATACTTTAACATAGATGAAAACTGTACCATTAGATAGACCTTGAAATTACGGATCTAACGCAACTTGTTTGGGTCAAAATGGATTTAAAATGAGAAAGATATAGGGTTTTGAAATTCGGTGGCAAATCTGTAAATATAAATTTTCTTTTTATTTTGAATAAATCCAATGCCGAAAGGAAATACGCTTTCCAGAGGAGAAAGTGTACTCAAGGAAGGCGCCAACGGACTGCGGGTTGATACATAGAAAAGATGGGGGTTTCTTATGCAAAGTTGCAGGGTGAAGGGGTATCCGACGTTGGTGGCCATCGGATCGCTGATGGAGGGCTCAGATTAGATCGGGGTGAGAGAGGGGAAAGAACAGAGGGCTGCCGGCCTGTATACAGGGCAGGCGCGGCGGCGCTCCATTGCTTCCGGCAGGAAGCTCGCCGGCGCGGGCGGTTCTTGGCCTACGGACCACCAAACGACGCACCGAGGGTACCGGGAGAGAGAGAGGGAGGAAAAGCGAACTCACCCAAGGCGGAAACCGGAGCAGGAGGGGCGCGGTGGCGGCTGTCCACGGACGGAGGCGGCTCGGGGGGTCCCTGCTCGCGGTGACAAGGCTGTGAGGGCAACGAAACGCGAAATCGATCGACAGATAAGGTTCACGGGGGTGAAAGAGGGGGGATCAGCCGGGAACAGTGGGCCGGCGCGGCGGCTGCCATGTTTTCCGGTGAGGAGCTCACCGGCTTAGATGGAACAGGTGACTCAGAGCACGATTCGCAAAGAAAATAGCACGGGGAGAGAAGGGATGCTCCTGCGAACTCACCACGGCATTTCACGCGGACAGAGGAGCACCGGTGGCGACCGACGGCTCGGTGAGGCTAGGTCGGATCCCCTGCGTATGGCGGCGAGGCGGTGAGTGCAAGCAAACACGAAACCGATCATAGGAGAAGGTTCACGGGGTCCTGAACCTTGTTCCGAAGGGGATGGAGGACCTACAAGCAGCAGAGGAGCTTCGAGGGCCCTTCAATGGCGGCCGCGGCTCTCTGCTTCTCGGCGAGATGCAATTGGCGAGTGCCGAGGGTGGCGAGGGCTTCGGTTCGGGGAGAAACAAGGGGGGGGGTACACCCGCTATTTAAAGGAGCCAAGGAGGGGGAGGAGTCCCGGCGCTCCACGACGGCGGGGCGGAGGCGGTTCTCTGCTTCGGCAGAGTCCGACTCGGATGGGGGAGGAAGAAGCTGACAGGGCGGGGCCCACATGTCAGAGAGAAGAGAGGGGAGGAGCTCCTGCTCAGGCTGCAGTGCTCTGGGCCGAGGGAAGGGGAAGTTGGGCCAAGCCCATGCGGGGAGAGAAGGGGGGAGGACCGAGCTGGTTTGGGCCAGTAGGCCAAAATCAAAGAGAGGGAGAGGAAGAGAGTTTTGATCTTTTCCTTTTATTTATTTATTTTTGTTTTGATTTTCAAAAACATTTTAAAAATTCCTTTTTCAGATTTGAACAAAACCAAACAACATAAAAAGGATTACGCAGAGGCGTGAATGCTTAAACATGTTGCTAGACTAAAGATAAACTTTAATTTGATGAAAATGTTTTTGTTTACCTACATTTTTCATGAGCACCAAATTCGAAATTAAACCAATTTCACTCTATTTTAAAAATTCAAATTTTCGGGTGTTACACAAACCTGCTGGGCTTGGCTTCGGTGATGTTCAATCAAAGTATATAATTAAAATTAATGTTGTTACCTATTATATTATATTATATTATATATATATATATATATATATATAATAATATATAATATTTTCAATTCAATTTAAAGTTGAAAAACGGATATATTTTCGGATATTATTCGGATGTATCCGAAATATTCGTATTTGTATCCGATATCCACAAAATTGGTCGGATATCTAATGCAAACGTCCGTTTACCTATTTCGGTGCCTCCGGACGGATAGTCGGATATTTATCCGACTGTTTTCATCCTTACTAATCATACTGCTAGAACAGTACTTTGATGATTAACTTAAAATTAGAAAAATTAATAATACTAAAAGGGAAAATATTGGCATCTCATCACAGAATCTATGCAAATGCAGTCACAGCCAACAATCTCCTCTATATATCAAAACTTCTCATGATGCTTCATAAAACATGTATAGATCAAAGCTGAGTGGACCTCTGTCTGTACTGCAAATCAGGGAATTTTTAGAAGCAATGGATAGATGTAGGAATAGAACAACTCGGGTGAGTGGGAGTCCTTAGCTATCAGGTACAGAAAGTGATTGTTATCTTTATAAAGTCTTGTCATCACGATACCAATTCTGAGAGATGGAAAAAGAAGGCAGCGATATGATGGAGTTTAATCTTTTTTACTCAAATAATTTAGGGCAGCAAAGCAACTCACCTACTGAAGCATAGAGGAGCTCGTTGACTCTCTTGTTTGTGGTCAATAGTTCCATTAAAACTGAAGGCACGTTCCAGAGATAAGATTAGTTGACATGTAATGCTCCCACAGAATGTCTCACTTGAGAAATTATTAATTAAATTAGTTTTCCTTTCTTCTAACGTCTAACGCAATGCAATAAAAAATTCCACAATCCACTAATGCTGGCTACGTTTTCATGAGAAGCATCCTAGCTAAGAAATAAGGTATGATAACACAGAAAAGTAAAATGCCATTGCTAGAAGAGTGTATTTCCCATAAACTTGATTAGATCAGGAAAAAGAAACAGCCTTAGTAATTCAGTACTTAGTATTAATTAAAATTTAAAAGGCATATGATTTATAAGTTCAGTCACGAACTTGATAAAATGTTAATGGCATCAGGCACTCAGTACATGATATTAGAACCTATAAAGCACCTGATGTCAGGAAATATAGAGTTTCTAATTGATTGGAAGTTAAAACCTGTATCCATCTCAGAAAAACATTGCCCCAAGAAATATAACCATATTATGCAAGCAATCATCTTAAATTTCCAGTAGTTATTTCTAACTCTTCCCCACCAAAGTCAGAAGTTTATGTGCCAACTGATACAAATATAAACGTAACAGTAAGCCATCAGTTGGCTTGATGTTAGCAGGAAACAGACCAAACTCCCTACAAAATCAGGTAAACACGGGCAGGACAACCTACGCTATGTGCATGGACTGTTTTACTAGCACAATACTTACTTAGCCTGGAGTGTATGCATCCATCATTTTTAACACAGCAGAAGAGTGTCTGTCTCAGAGCCCAACAATACAGAAATAGCAAACCATTTTTTCTTTGAATAACACAAATCTCATGATAATCCCCACAGTTTCAGTCATGCTATCATTATGGTTCAAGCAGCAGCTGTTTTCTGGGCTCTGTAGATGACCACAGAAAAACATCATCCTAGGATGCAAGAGTAACTTGGGCATAAGTGAAAATTTTGATCCACATGAAGCACGCAACAGATTCTATGGACTTTTACCAGTCAATCAAGGGATCCCACCAATCAATACATACTAGTACTAGATCATAAGTTGCAAAGTGCATCCTTCATACCACGGTCAAATCCTCTCAAACCCCCTTGGTTTCGGGATGAAAAAAACAAGGCCTAAATGTGCTCCAATAAACTAGCCCGCACACCCAATAGACTGTAAATAGGGAAGCAGAGGAAACTTCACCTGTCAAAAGAGAAATAACTTGCTCTGTTACCTATCATCTCTTCACACCCTTTATCACCTGTGGATTTAAATCGGAGCAGCCCTATGAGAGCAGATGGAAGTCTGAACTATGGAATTATTTTAGAGCAGGGGAATCATTAACATGCATGCGTATAAAGCTTGTGGAAAGGCAGCTGTTTTGATAAGAGATATTCATTGCTGAAAATCCATAAAGATGAAAGGGAACAGTATGATGCTTTAATACATTCCTATGGACAGACTGGCTCTCAAGATTCGTACTGAAGCATCAAAACAGAAAATGTGATGTTATCAACTGAAGACACATAAAGAACTAAATAAAGGTTGAATACGAGGTTGTTATTCAGCGTTGATCAAATGAACCAAGCTTTTAGCTGGAGTTCCAAACTATAGCATCTTCTTTTCCTTCAGCATGGCAGGGCTTCCTTCCCTGATTCAAACCATTGATCAAATGGGTCATCTCTTGAGGAATCATGGATGTGCTCTGACAGGTCAGTGATATCCTCGCCACAGTAAACATCTTGATAATATCTAGCATCATGTACAAAATGGAACTTAACATGTTGGGAAGCCATGCTACTGACTTGTAGTTGCCTTTGCTGATCCTCAATCCATTCCTTGGTCGTCCCAGGTTCACAGTGGCTGTTTCTAAAGATTCTGAACTTCATTAACTCTAGAAACCGGGCATTTCGAACAAAAAATTGGGCAAACTTGACATGTGGTCGTATGCCGTCATATCCATCCAATGCTACCATTTTAAGATGATGCTCCAGGCACTCGATGGGATTTTGTTTATCATAGCTTGCAGCACTTCTGTATCCTTGTGAGGCCTGAATAGCAATAACATAACAATTGAAAGAATGTTTAGTTTCGATAGCCAAGAGAAATAAGCATTGATGCAACATAAATTGGTAATACAACAAGCCCTTTTAGTCAGCAAAGAGTGATTAAGCCAAAAGCAACAGAAACTGCAAAGCTTTAGCGGCAAGCATGGAACATGTACATAAGACTATGATTAAACAAAAATTGAAGTTAAGAAGAACTCACCGAGATGTATAGCTTCTCCAAGCATGGAAAACACTTCAAGTAGTTGCTGACGACATCGATGGAATCTGCATCTTCCAGAGCCAAGATCTTGACGGTTCGCAGTGTCGTTGCCAGCATGGTGGCCTGCATCATCAAGCGCTTCTCCATGATAACATCGTCGGGGCCCACACGGTTGACACGCCGTATGGTGGGTTCAAAGACGGTGCCCCCAATCACCAACTTGGGGATGGTGAAGGATAGGGATCCCAGGACCCTGAGTCTGGGAGCGCTGACCACCAGTAGCTGGAAAGATTCAGCAGTAGCCGCACGGCGGCAGGGGACCAGCTTCTCTAGGAGAGGGGCATCCTCGATGATGACCTGCCACGTCGTCACCCTCACCTTCAGATCTTCTTCGTAGTCGAAGTCGTAGTCGTAGCCGTAGACGAAGCCGCACGAGTCGTAGATGTTGTTCGTTGTGGATGAATCCGCAGGTGAGATGGCGAAGCTTGTAATGGTGGGCGAGTTGATCCGGACTGTGGCGAAGCCGGTGCAGCCGTCGAGGACGAGGGTTCTGAGCACAGGGCAGCCGGCGAGCACCCCGTGGAGTGTGGCTTCCGAGATGTCGACGCAGCAGAGCGAGATGAGCTCGAGGTGTGGCAACCGGAGCGCCGCAACGGCACCGGCGGAGGGGAAGGTGTGGTAGCCAATCCTTAGGAGGCGCAGCGTGGGAGCGAACTGGAACAGTGCCCGCTCTGGCAGTGCTCTTGTGTTGTCCCGCCGCGTCACTGCGCTCAGTCTCGTGTCTTCCCACCCGGAAGAGTACTCTGGCTCGATCTCAAGCTCCTGGAGACCGATGAGGGCGGGGGACTGGAGCCAGCGGTTGTACGAGTCGCCGTCGTCGTACGGCCAGTCGACTTTGAGGCGGCGGCCGGGGCCAGGGTGGGCCGCGAGGATTGCGGACACGAGGCGGTTGTACTCATCGTAGTAGTTTGGGGAACGGAGATCGAGGTTGAACGGGGAGGAGCGCCAGATGTGGCGCCACCGGGTTGAGAGGACCTGGACGCGGACGGCGTCAGCGGTGGGGAGGCGGGTGACGATCTCGCCGAGGATGCCGTCCGGGAGGACGCTGATCAGGTCCTCGCCGCCATCCATGGCTCCCACCGAGATCGCGGCGCCGTAACTGCGCAGGGTTTGGGGAATTGTTGCGGGCAGGGGGGCGAGCGGCTGCCAAAGGCCCATGGGCCAACTAGGTTTATCCACCGGTGGCCCTACTCCCTCGTCCTGAAATATGCGCCGAATTCGGTTTCTCAAAAAAAACACCTTTGTTAAAATATGAGGAAAACTAGTTGAATGCCATAACAAAATTTTGCAAACAAATACATAGATCGCACGATAATATAATAATGTTTTCGATAATTAGTTGTTGGCTCGGTGTTCTCTCACCCTTGTATGATATTTTTTGTTGCTCTCTTTTCGTTTCGACTTCTTCTCTTGTGGAGTCATTTGTAATTTTCTTGCAGCATTCTTGTGTGTATTTTTTGCCGCGTACAACTCACGCTGCCTCTTATTTATTTGTGCCTTTTGTTCAGGAGACATTGCAGCCCTCCGTGCTCTATCTAGCTCACATTTACGCTCTTTTGGACACATGATAATCTGTTCTTTAGAAGATGATGCATTTAAAGAACCTATACATTAATAAAAAAGTACAGTCTCAATGTATATCACAGAAGCACACACATTAATTCAAATTATTCTTGTCATTAAAAACAAAACCACGATTCTATGAAGGTGTACCCGTTGCATGGTCATTGTTGATATCCATATCAGTTAAACTGTCGTTAATATCACCAGAAACTCCAATGGTTAAAGGAATATGACCATCTAAAAATGAATTTATATAATAAGTATAATACATCACCATGATATTTTCTACCATAAAGAAATCAATATTTAACTACATGTTGACTGTGTAGTCTCATATGGAGTCATTTGTAGCATCATTGTGGTCTTTTTTGGTTCATTTTGTGTTACATACAATTCACTCTGTGTTTTATTAAGTAGTGCCCTTTGTTCACGTCGTCTTTTATTCAGTAGTGCCCTTTGTTCTACAGACATTGTAGCTTTTCGTGCTCTATCACGATCACGTCTGCGCTCTTTTGGACATATGCTAAGCCGGTTGATTAGATTGGGTGCATATCCAACACCTATATATATATATATATATCATAGAATGACATTTTAATCGATGTATGCTAGAATTATTACAAAGACATGCCCAAATCATGAGAATCTTAGGTAACGAATACAAAAGTGTACCTGCTTCATGAACAGTACTAATAAGATCCTCGGTCTTAATGTCATCCATGTCATTGGTGATACCAATGCTGCTTGAAGATACCGGATCGTCTGCAAATATAATCATACAATACAAAGCGAACCAGTCTATAAGAAAACTAATATGTCTCTTACATTCATGACACCAATAAATATTTTTATGAGTAGACTTAGTAACCTGATAATTGACCCGCCGCATGGAAAACACTTCAAGAAGTTTGTGAGGGCATCAACGGAGTCCAGACCTTCCAGAGTCAAAATCTTGACGGTTCGCAGGGTCGTTGCCAGCATGACGGCCTGCATCAGCAATCGCTTCTCCTTGATAACACCACCGTCAGGTCTCACATGGTTGACACGGCGGGTGGTGGGTTCAAAGACGGTGCCGCCAAACTCCAACTTGAGTATGGCGGACACCGAGGACAAGGGCCCCAGGACCCTGAGCCTGGGTGCGCTGACCACTCGAAGAAGCCGGAAAGGTTGAGCAGTATCCGAGCGGCGGTGGCGGCGGCAGGAGTCCAGCAACTTGAGCAACTTGATAGATAAGCCTTGGCTTCTAGTGTATTTTAGTTTGTTACACTTTAGTTGTTAGTCTTTTCCAGTTTTTAGACATTTGTAGCAGTAGACAGTTTGGACACTTGTAGCAGTAGACATTTTGCTTTTGCTTTAGAATAGTTTTTAGAATAGTTTTACTTGTACTGCACTAGGAAGATACTCTTGGAGCCAACCTGTATCCAACAATAGCTCTGTTGAGCTCCTGTTCTATATAAAGGGATACAAAGACTAGAGGCAGTAAGACCCTTGCAGAAATAATCCTGAGTCCTACTTTACTAACAATTGGTATCGGAGCTCTGGTTGCTAGAGAGCCAAGAACACCACCTCTTCACTTCCCCAGCCATGTCTTCCTCAACAGAGCGCGTAGCAGCGGCCACCGGCAAGGCCAAGGCCGTGGCCATCGAGGATGGCTCCAACACCCGAGCCGCGCGTCTGCTGGCTGCAGAGGCAGCAGCAGAGCAGGCGGCGAGAACCGCGTAGGCGCTGTGAGCGGAGATCGCTGCGGAGGAGGAGGAGGAGCAGGTGGAGCAGGAAGCCAGGCGCTCTGAGAGCCCGCGCGATCGGAGGGATCGGCGCCGCTCTCTGTCCCCGCGCGACCGCAGGCGAGGCCGCGGCGGCGAGCGCCATGAGTCGCGGGACAGGGTGGTTTACCGCGACTCCGGCAGCAGCACGGCGTGGCCGATGCTGGACAAGACCAACTACCATGAGTGGTCGCAGTTCATGAAGTTGCGGATGCAGACGCGCGACATGTGGGAGGCCGTCGAGGGAGGTCCGGTCTAGTACCAGCGACAATCGGCGGACGCTCGAGGTGATCGTGGCTGTAGTGCCCAAGGAGATGGGCATCCCGCTCATGGACAAGGCATCTACAAAGGAGGCGTGGGACGCTATCGCTGCAGCAAGGATCGGCGTGGACAGGGTCCGACGGGCGACACTGCAGCGACTTCGCCGAGACTGGGAGAACATCGGCATCCAACCCGATGAGCAAGTCGATGACTTTGCCATCCGGCTGTCCAATCTGCATCAGCAACTCGTCATCCATGGCGATCGGGACATCACTGAGGAGCGCGTGATGGAGAAGTACCTTCGATCGGTACCGGCGAAGTATGCGCAGATCGTCGTCGCCATCGAGCAATTCCTCGACTTTGAGGCGCTCACACTCGAGGAGGTGACCGGGAGGCTCAAGGCGGTGGATGAGTACGAGAAGCAAGCACTGATCGGGCCGATGGCCGTCGGAGGGAAGCTGATGTACACTGAGGAGCAGTGGAGAGAGCGCTGGAGGAAGGAAAAGAAGAGCGCTGCCGATGCCGATGGCTCTGCCGATACCGATGGATTGGCTCCCAGGCAGCAGCGAGGCCGCGGAGGAAGGAATCATCGGGGTCGTGGCAGCGCGCGTGGCGGAGGGCGCGGCGCTGGCCGCGGAGATGGCGGCGGTGTTCGAGGTCCGGGTGACAACTGTGGGCCGAACACCTGCCTCAACTGTGGCTTGGAGGGCCACTGGGCGCGCGATTGCCGATTGCCACGACGAGAGCGCGGCGGAGGCCGCGGCGGTGGAGGTGATCGTGGCGGCCGAGGAGGTGACCAAGGTGGAGGCCGCGGTGGCGGTGCTGGTGGATACGCTGGGCGTGCCCAGTACGCCGAGTGCGAAGGAGACGGCGGGTTGTTCATGGCGCACTCGTTCGTCGAGCTGGACAAGGGTGCATCGGCATCGGCAACCGCTCCATCGGCAACTGCTCCATCGGCAGCCTCTCTGGCTGCGCAAGAAGTCACCCTGGAGGAGCCAAGGGCTCGGGCTTTCCTCGGTACTGATACCGATGAAGAAGAAGAGAAGATGGGAGGCTGGTACCTCGACAGCGGAGCAATCCATCACATGATGGGGCGCCGCGAGCTCTTTGCCGATCTGAATACCGATGTCTGCGGTACTGTGCGTTTCGGGGATGCGTCCAAGGTGGACATCCGCGACATCAACACCATCGTGTTCCAAGCCAAGACCAGCGAGCAACGGATGTTGCAAGGCGTATACTTCATCCCTGCCCTCAAGAACTCGATCATGAGCCTCAGGCAATTGGACGAAGGCGGTTCCAAGGTGGAGATTGCCGATGGTGTGCTGCGCATCTGGGATCGCAGTCGCCGTCTGCTTGCCAAGGTACATCGGCAACCTAACCGCCTCTACATCCTTCACTTGGAAGTTGTGCAGCCTTGCTGTCTCGCCATGCGCAAGGACGACAAGGCGTGGCAGTGGCACGAGAGGCTCGACCATCTACACTTTGATGCACTACGACGCCTGAGCAGAGGAGAAATGGCCCGTGGGATTCCCAAGATCGACCACACAGAGCAGGTCTGCGACGTCTGCGTCACCACCAAGCAGAAGCAGCGATCTTTCCCATCGGCATCGACATACCGTGCCCAGGAGCACTTGGAGTTGGTGCACGGCGACCTCTGTGGGCCGGTGACACCACCGACATCGGCAGACAACCGATACATTCTCCTACTGGTGGACGACGCCACCCGATTCATGTGGGCGGCGCTACTGCCAACCAAGGATGCTGCTGGGGAGGCAATCAAGCGCATCAAGGCTGCAACTGAGGTGGAGAGTGGCTGCCAGCTCAAGGTTCTGCGTACCGATAACAGCGGCGAGTTCACTGTCGCCGAGTTCAGCCGCTACTGTGCCGATCAAGGTATCAAAAGGCACTTCAGTGCCCCTCACTCCCCTCAGCAGAACGGAGTTGTTGAGCGCAGGAATCAGACGGTGGTGGCCATGGCGCGAGCTCTGCTCAAGCAGCGCGGCCTACCGACAAGATTTTGGGGGGAGGCAGTGATGACGGCGGTGCACCTCCTGAACCGTGCCCCGACGCGTGCACTGGAGGACACCACACCCTACGAGGCATGGCATGGCTGATCGCCGACGCTGGGCCACCTCAAGGTGTTTGGCTGCGTCGCCTACACCAAGCGCCTGACTCAGCTTCGCAAGTTGGATGACCGCGGCGAGGCCGGCGTGTTCATCGGCTATGCGGAGGGCGCGAAGGCATACAAGGTCTACGATCCAGTGTCCCAGCGCGTGCGCATCAGCCGCGATGTCATGTTCGACGAGGGCCGCGGCTGGGACTGGACATCGACATCGGCAGAAGGGAGCAGCGACTTCACCGTCGAGTACCCCTGGGAAGAGGTGGTGCCTGGATCGGCATCACCATCGCCATCGGCACCGCGCTTCACTACACTGGAGCCATCACAAGGTACCGCGTCATCGACAACTCCTCCATCGGCAGCCGCGCCATCGACAGCGGCACCATCGGCAACGGCTCCAGCGACAACCGCTCCATCAGCAGCCGCGCCATAAGCAGCGACGCCATCGGCAACGAGCGGATCCAGTCCTCGGGTCGAGTACGTGACTCCCCCGGAGGACGATGAAGAAAGGGTGGACGCCTACCATGGCAGTGAGCCACCGCGCTACCGACGCATCACTGACCTCATCGGGGATGAGGCCACCCCGCCGATGGCTCAGAGGTTGTTCGCCGAGCTGAACCTCTCCTGCTCGGGCGAGCCGACTACCTACGATGAAGCTGCCGATGATCTAGCTTGGCAAGCTGCGATGAAGGAAGAGTTGGGCGCTATTGAGCGCAACAACACCTGGGAGCTGGTGCCACCTCGAGCCGATCATCGGCCGATCACCCTGAAGTGGGTGTTCAAGCTGAAGAAGAGTGCCGATGGAAATGTGATCAAGCACAAGGCAAGGCTTGTGGCTCGGGGGTTCGTGCAGCAAGAAGGGATCGACTATGAGGATGCTTTTGCCCCTGTGGCAAGGATGGAGTCAGTCAGGCTGCTGCTGGCCTTGGCTGCTCAAGAAGGATGGAGGGTCCATCACATGGATGTCAAATCGACATTCCTCAATGGAGAGCTCAAGGAGGAGGTCTATGTGCGGCAGCCACCTGGGTTTGCTGTCCAAGGAGAAGAAGACAAGGTCTATCGGCTCCACAAGGCACTGTATGGGCTGAGGCAGGCACCCAGGGCGTGGAATGCAAAGTTGAACTCAATTTTGACGAAGATGGGGTTCGTTCAGAGCAAGCATGAAGCTGTCATCTACAGAAGAGGCTCAGATGACTCTATTCTGCTGGTCGGAGTCTATGTGGATGACTTGATCATCACTGGAGTCAAGGAAGAGGAAGTGAAGGCTTTCAAGATGGAGATGCAATCCATCTTCGAAATGAGTGACCTTGGGTTACTCAGCTTCTATCTTGGAGTAGAAGTGCAGCAAGGGAGTAGTGGGATCACTCTGAGGCAAAGCCACTATGCCAAGAGGATTGTGGAGTTGGGGAGCATGGCCGATTGCAACCCTGCTGCCACATCGATGGAGGAAAGGTTGAGGCTGAGCAAGGAGAGCACAACAGAAGAAGTGGATCCAACACAATACAGGAGATTGGTTGGAAGCTTGAGGTACTTGGTCCACACTAGACCAGACCTGGCTTTTTCAGTGGGATTTGTGAGCAGGTTCTTGGAGAGACCGACCACTGAATATCAAATGGCAGTCAAGAGAATTCTCAGGTACTTGGCTGGTACCCTTGACTATGGCCTCCACTTCACCAAGGCACCCTCACCGGCAAGTCCCTCATCGGCAGGGCCCTCATCGGCAAGGTTCCCATCGGCAAGGTTCTTGGGCTATTGTGACTCAGACCTGGCTGGAGACATTGATTCCAGCAAGAGCACAACTGGCTGTCTTTTCTTCCTAGGCAGCAGCTTAGTCAGCTGGCAATCAGTAAAATAGAAGGTAGTGGCACTCTCTAGCTGTGAGGCTGAGTACGTGGCCATGACTACAGTAGTAACTCAGGCGCTATGGCTATCAAGGTTGCTTGCCGATCTGCTAGGAAGGAAAGTGGAAACCGTGGAGTTGAAGGTGGACAACAAATCGACACTTGCACTTGCCAAGAACCCAGTGTTCCATGACAGGAGCAAACACATAAGGACCAAGTTTCACTTCATCAGAGACTGCGTGGAAGAAGGGAGCATCAAGGCCGATCACATCGGCACAAATGAGCAACTTGCCGATATCCTCACTAAGTCACTTGGAAGAACCAAGTTCGAAACCATGAGAGGCAAGATCGGACTCAAGAAGATCACCAAGGGTGGCTGAAGCAAGGCTTAGGGGAGAATTGATAGATAAGCCTTGACTTCTAGTGTACTTTAGTTTGTTACACTTTAGTTGTTAGTCTTTTTGGTCTTTTCCAGTTTTTGGACATTTGTAGCAGTAGACAGTTTGGACACTTGTAGCAGTAGACAGTTTGCTTTTGCTTTAGAATAGCTTTACTTGTACTGCACTAGGAAGATGCTCTTGGAGCCAACCTGTATCCAACAATAGCTCTGTTGAGCTTCTGTTCTATATAAAGGGATACAAAGACTAGAGGCAGTAAGGCCCTAGCAGAAACAATCCTGAGTCCTATTTTACTAACTGAGCTTGTTTAGGAGAGGCGCGTCCTGGATGATGACCTGCCGCGTCGTCACCCACATCGTCTCTTTTTCCTTGGGATTTTCGTAATAGTGGTCGTCCGAGTCGTAGTATGTATTGTACGTTGTGGACAAATCCACAGGTGAGATGGCGAAGCTTGTAATGGTGGGTGACTTGATCCGGACTGTGGCGAAGCCGGTGCAGCCGTTGAGGACGAGGGTTCTTAGCACCGGGCAGCCGGCGAGCAATCCGTGGAGCGTGCCTTCCGAGATGTCGACGCAACAGAACGAGATCAGCTCCAGGTGCGGGAGCCGAAGCGCTGCCATGGCCGCCGCTGGAGGGAAGATGTGGTAGCCGATCCTCAGGCGGCGCAGCGTGGAGGCGAATTGGAACAATGCCAGCTCCCGCAGTGCTGTCCTGTCGTTCCACACGCGATTGTTGTGGTACCCTGGCTCGATCTCGAGCTCCTGGAGGCCGTTGAGGGCGGGCGACCGCAGCTAGCTGTCGTCTAACTCGTACGGCCAAACGAGGTTGAGGCGGTGGCCGGGGCCAGGGTGGGCCGCGAGGATGCTGGACATGGACATGAGACGATTGAAGTAGCGGTAGTTCTCGGTGCAGGCTAGGAGATCGAGATTGAGCGGGGAGGAGTGCCACATGTGGCGCCACCGGGTGGAGAGGACCTGGACGCGGATGGCATCAGCGATGGGGAGGCGGGTGACGATGTCGCCGAGGACGCCGTCTGGGAGGACGCTGCAGGTCCTCGCCGCCATCCATGGCCTCTAGCCCTCCACCGAGATCTCGTCGCCGTATCGTGTGGCAGCGCAGGATCTGGGAAGTTGTTGCAGGCGGCGGTCAAGGCCCATGGGCCAACTATTTTCGGCACCGGCGGACCAGTATACTCAGTATATATATACATATTATATATATATGGTAAATGTCCGTGCGTTGCACCGGGGAACAATGCCATATATGCTCTTACCATAAACAAAAAGATAATGTGAGTGATGTTCCAAACATCAGTATATGATGATTTTGCATCCTTAACTCAGTGGATCAGAAGAATGAATCATTAATGATTTACAATGGGAGGCTAGTACTAAGTCCACAAACTGTATAGAAAGTTACAAAGTAATTACATGAATCATTTAAGAATATGGTAGGAATCAGTCCAATTTTACAAAACAGAATTCCAAACAGCTGGGCTCATTATGTCGATACAAAATTATTTCATCAATGCTAAATGAACTTAGCAGCACCAGCTCAACAATGGATGAGATATCTAACTGTGGAGACTGATAAATAGCCAATGTTTGCTGAATGGCTAACTTAACTTTCTTTTCCTCTGCAAAATCTAGGCTCCAGCTGAGATTCCTTTTGTACACTGGCATCAGCCAAGAAAACTAATACTCCCTCCATCCCAAATTGTAAGTCATTGCATGAATCTTGGAGAGTCAAAGCATCTCAAGTTTGACTAAGAATTATAGACAAAACTATAAAAAATTATAACATCAAATAAGTATGCTATGAAAATATAATTGATAACGAATCTAATGATACTTATTTGACATCATAAATATTATTTTATTGTTATATAAGTTTGGTCAAACTTGAGAAACTTTGACTCTCCAAGATTCTTGGAATGACTTACAATTTGGAATGGAGGGTTGGACAATATGTGTGGGTTCCATGAATATGTGTGGGTTCCATTGTTAAGGTTGGACAATATAGAGGTCAGATATGGCAATGTTTGGTGCCAAACAGCTTTGAACACTTGCTTCTGGTGTGCCTGAACAGATTGACAAGGATTCTGGCCATGATGGCTGATGTCAAAGATGTCCTATTACAAAGATGCATCATATACCAATTTTGGTACAATCTGGTGGTCTGATCAGATCATGGTCACAAACTCCGAATCTCTAGTCTGCTCACGTGAGAAAAAAAAAGATCTACAACTAGCAGTATAATTTTTTTGTGGAGCTCATGTATGCAAGAAAATACTACGCACCGGCAAGCCATGGGCATGAAGCTACAGGAAGAAGATACATTTGGGAATTCAGATATGAATCCCATTTTCAATAAAACATTGATTTCATCACATCCAAATCCACGGTTGCCCGCCAGCATAGTAACCAATTTAGCGATTCACCAGGACAATAACCGATTCAGAACTGACTAAATCGCGATAGAAGAATAGGATTCAGGAAGAAAGAACGGGGCACAAAGAACCAGAGATTAGGATCAACCTGAGTGCCTGCGCGTGAGGCCTCCACCACTCCTCAGCACACGCGCTGCGGCCGCTGCTTGGCTCACGCAATCCCGTCGTCTAGTGTGTTGCCTGCGAGGCTCCTAACTCGTTGGCCGCTGACCCGTCGCTAGCGCGTAGTGGCCATAAGGGCGAGGGCTCGCGAGGTCGGGGCTGCAAGAGAACGTGCGAGCATGTGAGGCCGGGTGGACGACACCGTTGCTCACGGGGGAGGGAGCCATTGCGCCAGCGACGGTTGCCGGTTTGGGGACCAGCGGAGGAGAGCTCACGGACGAGGGCAGCAAGGACCTTTGGTCCGTGCATGGAGTGGTGGAGCGGTGGAGAGGAGGCGGCGGCGGCGGCAACAGCGGCGGAGGGATAGGAGAGGAGGCCATCGGGCCTGGAGAACTGGAGAGGGTTGAGCGGCTGAATCTTTGCCCGGTCCCACTTGTCGGCACGCGTTTTGTTCTGGCGGGCGAAGCCTCGCGGGGGTGGCGAGCGAAGCGAGCTGTGGACGATGGCAGTCCAAATTTTTTAGTTATATATATATATATATATATATATATATATATAACTACTATTTAGTAGATTGGGTGTTAAATACTATTTTATTTCGGTGAGTCCAATAGTAATAATTTATTACTCATGTATGAAATTTTATTACTGTTGGCCTCACGAGAATAAAATACTGCAATGGAGTGTTAATAAATTATTACTGTTGGGTTCACTGGGAATAAAATACTGCAGTGAAGTGCTAAATAATATTCAACAATCAGGTTGCTAAATAGTGGGGTCATATATATATATATATATATATATATATATATATATATATATATATATATATATATACACATTAGTATATTAGCCCGTGCTAACGCTATAGGTTATATTAAGTCTAAATTTAATTCTACTAAATTTGAAATATTTCATTAAGATTTAGTCAAAAGCATAATTATGTGGCTAAAAAACAAAGAGCAATGCAAGTTCAAAAGTCATCGATTTATTTCAATCTCATTTCATAGAAATTCATATATGACAAAAATTGCTAAAAATATATTATCCTCCCTCCCAAGCAAAATTGTTAATCTTTATGTTATAAAATTTGTTATCACAAATACTTAGTTGAGAAAATTAAATGAGTGAATATTAGGATATGAATATTAGACAAAAGGGATGGAAGATCTTCTTCTTTTTCCTTGCCCTACTCACACCTTCCATTGACGGCCCCGGCAGTGTCGTAGTCGGGGGGGGGGGGGGCAAGTGCAGCCGAAGGGCCTCGTGCAGGCGAAGATCATCCATAGCCACCGTGGGCGAACAAGCCGGCCCGACCACCTCCACCAGCGACGCGCTGATCTAACCACTGACCTCGTGCGCACGAGTGGATCTGGGCTACCCCAGCCTGCCGCAGGCTCTACCACCATCGTTGCCCATGCCGTCGAAGTACTTGCTCCTATCCTGGCCACCATTTTATGTGAGAAGTTTTTGATGTGTCAATAAAATAGATTATGAAAAACAAGATAAAAGAAGACAGAGGGTATTACTTTGTAAATTAGAGCATGACACAATGTGTTTGGTAAATGCTCTTCAGCTCTAGAATAAAACATGGTAAAGACTTAACTCCAATGGTATCAGACATTCAAAAGAACCCTGAAAGAGAGTTTCATTTTTCCTTATTATCATCAACTCTCACATAGAATTATACAGAGGTTGTCCAGTGCTTCTTATAATCACGAAATCATCAAGTATGTCTAAGTTCCAACTGACCTTTATAAAACTATCCTCTCATCATGGAATGTAAATCAAACAAGAAAAAGGTAGGTTTGACGTAATAAAGTTGTTGAAAATCTGAACCGATAATAAGCCCCCATTGCCCATTGACAACAAAACTGATAGGAGAGACGACACAACAACACTGCATCAGACATCTGAGTAAAGTTTCGTTGCAAAATGAGATCTGAACACAAGCTGCAGAGCATAGGGATCACAACGTCGTATGCACGCACGCACCTCACTTGGCCGCCTTCGCCAGCTCCGCCTCGATGCGCCCGCAGTCGACGATGTGGGCGAACTCGTACGCCAAGTTGGCGAGCGTGGCTTCCTCCAGGTCCTGGGTGGCCGTGGTCGTGGCGTCGTCGGAGAACGCGGAACCCCCTCACGAAGGCATCACGCGCGACGGTATCGCAGCACAGGTTGGTCATCACGCCCGTCATGATCACCTCCTCAGCTCCTCGGTGCCCGCCCGCCGCAGCGTCTCCTCCAGCCCCGTGCCCGTGGCAAAGGCGTTGTAGGTGTTCTTCTCAACCACGGGGTCCCCCTCGGCGTGGCTATACCCCGGGAACAGCTCGGCGGCCGGTGTCGATGCGGTCATCGGGCCACCAATCACCGAGCGGGAGGGGGGGGGGGGGCGTCGACCCGGCCAGCATCCCCGGCCAATGCGGCGGCCTCCTGCTCCCGCTCGTTGGCAGCGCGAGCTCTCCTCGCTGCGAGCCCAAGCCAACGGCTGGCGATGGCCTCCGCCTTTGCTCCCGCGGCTGGTGCCCCAGAATGACCTGCGGCGTGGCGGCGTGGGGAGGGGGACATCAGGCGTTGGGTACAGGATAAGGCGTGGCAACGTCCAGAAAGCCCTAGCCACATCCTGCCAAGGATGCGCGGTCGCGTGGGAGAGGAGTCACATGTGGAATTTTTTTTTGGTGGAGGATATGCGGATGGGCGTGATTTGAATTTTGAATCTGTTCTCTGATTATTGGCGTATAGATACGTACGGATGGACTTGTTTCCTATAATCACGTTCCCTGATTAACCACGTGATGACGCGTAAGGGGAGTGGGAAACCTGGGCGTGGGTGAGAAGGATGGTGTGAAGTCTGGCTTTGAGATCAGGGGTGAGATCCAGGTTTCCCACTTTTTTAGAAGTTTTCAATTATAATAGAGAAGAGACTATCGTGACTGTGAGTTCAATTTTTTTATGACACCGTGAGTTCGATTCTTAGTATACGGTGTATGTATTATGATAAACAAACAAGGATGAAAACGTAACGGTTAAAGTGCTACGGATAATTTAAAGGATATGGTGAAGTTTTTTTTAATATCTGACATGGATTATCCGACACTTATAATAGGATATTTCGAATGTTTTAAGGAGCCTAAGCATACAAGTCAGCTATTCCTAGTGAATATATTGTAGTGATTTTTAATCACTGGTGATGTAACTACTACAAGTACTGAAGCACAGTAGTATATATATTTTATTTATTGCATAATAATTGATTTTTTTTATTTTGTAAGTATAAATGATGTCTAATGAATTGCTTATACCATCATAAAAAAACAACACATATACACATATTATCCGATTTAAAAAAGTCTGTTTCCTATCCGTCGACACCAGTCCAAATTAGTACCATTTCTAACATCATAAAAAATCCACATTCACATCCAAATCCGTACAATAACCAATCCTCTCTCAATCCGATTAAAAAATATATATAAGAATATGGGGAATGTGCTATCATCCGATCTATTTTCATCCCTTTGAAAATAGATAGGAGTGGAGCTATTAATGACTTCCCCATATCCTAATCCATTTTTCTTTGTCAAATTGGGATCGGAGCGGAAAATAAACTCGGATGCGGAAGCAAATATGAACAATTTCTGATGTCGAAAATGGTACAGATATGGAGCGGTATAGATCAGATATGGATTCAAATAGTGGGCATACTTAGAAAATTTTATACTTCGCAAAAAATTACTTGTAAGAGTTAATAACAAGTAGTAGACAAAAGTCATATATTGTATCCATGATTGTGGCTATCACACTAACACAATTAAGATTTAACAAGTTATCCTTGCTCACAACCAAGCAAGACCTCAATTCAAAATTTACAACATGAAACAATGACATCACAAAGTAAGAGTTCTCAACTAACAATATTTTTTACAAAATTCTACCCTAGGTTTAAGTCTAGAAAGAGAAATTATCAAATATTCTATTCTAAACATAGGATAATCTGCATAGAATTTGTGGATAACCCATAAACTCTGGATTTTGCCAATTCCATATCCTACCCTGCATTCGCATATAATTAGATTTGGATTATCCATATTTGCATGGATATTAAAAGTTCTTCTCCATATTCTCAATGTTTAGATTTGGATCAGAGCGAGTGGTGAATTATCGGCACCACTTTCACCCGTAATTATAAAATATCTTATGGACTGCAATTAACCAGACACTAGTGCCAAAAATAATCGAAGAATTAACAAGACTAAGTAAAACAAGAAGAGAATTGCCATATTAATATCAAGGGTTCAATCCAAAAATAGAAGATGGTGATGTTCATGAAAATATTTTTGCTATTTTTATTTTATTAAGGTTTTCCCCAGGCAGGTTCATGTCCATGTGTTGCCAATATACCGCCCATTCGTGTGCATTTTCTTGATGCATTGCCCATTGGTGGCTTGAATTTGCATCTCACCTACTTGTTGTTTTAAGTAGTCGACGTGGTGGGCAATCTCATGATACTCCCTCTCTCGTAGTGCAACAATTATTGTACTATGATGGATGATTGTATTGATGCAGGTGAAGTCATAGTGCACAACAACATATTAACTTGAATGATGTGTTCATAGACATGGACTATGAGGGTGATGGAGGTTTCAAGGATCCCGAGAATGTTAATTCTTTGAGGCAATGTAACATCACCATGTCATTATGTCAACGATGCCATGTTATATGCAACCCTAGGTGGTCTGATAACTTTGGAGAAATGAATAAGACAACAAATGAGAACCTTTGTATGATGGGTGTCCATCGAAATGGCCGGTGTGTATAAGAGCAATGTATGTATGAAATCTTGGATAGATGCAAGAATAGTGGCTCGAGTGGGTATAAGAGGAATGTCAGCGAACAGACCTTTGTATGATGGGTGCCCATAGGATTGAACATGAGTGTGTATAAGAGGAACGTGTGTATGAAAGCTTGGACAAATGCCCAAATAATGACATGAGTGGTTATAAGAGGAATGTCAACTATCGCTTGGATGTGAATGATGATGTAGCTTCAATAGTGGTGAAATAGAAGCACAGTGGTGTAAGAGTCTCGTGATTTGTCATAAGCGGGAAGAAGAAGGTTCTACACAAAGAAGAATCCATACCCTAGTGATGTGATATGTATATGTCATCAACTGCTTGTGATGTCTCTTTAGAAACCCTGAGAATGCAATAAAGCTAATATCCTGACATTCATGATGAGCACAAGGACAATGGAAAGCTCCAGCACCGGACCGATGCTTAACAGTGGAAGAAATTTAGTGAAACCTACGGATTTTTGCCAATGAATCAAGTAACAGGAAATTTGTGCTAAATGAATCGGTTGGTGACACATTTCCTTCATGCTTCGGACATTTTTGTTTTGTTTTCATCAAACATAATGCATATTTTAATTATATTTGTCAAGGTACTCAGAATATGCAGTTTTTTGAACGAATATTATATTCTTGATTCAAACATTCTTTTTGTTTTTTTGGAAAAATTATCTTTGTTCTCTAGAAAAATACAGTTTTGTTTTGGAACATCTTTTTTTATGGTTATTACAGTATTGTTCTTTGTTAACATTTTCTCTCAGAGCTGGAATAATATTTGTAAAAGTTAAATACTTTGGAACAATAACATATTTTCTGTAAAATGGTTTTATTTAAGCTAAAATAGTTTTCTCTTGCACAAAAACATTCTACATATAGATTTTATGGAACAAAATTTTACATTTAAGCAAGAACACTTTTTAGTAAATAATCCATAGTACATTTCAATGTTCTAGTTATAAAAATTTATTGTCTTCCCATGGTATTACATATGTTTTAGGTCGTTTCAGAAATGAAAACCAATGTTTTCAGGGGTGAGCCTAGGCCTAGGCCATGGACCTAGTTGCGGCCCAACTAGCCTAGGAACACTGTAGTAATTTCTTGGCCAACAGTCCAACAAGCATGAGTCCAAGGTAGACTAGGGCAGAAAGACTCTTTCGACTTCAGACTCACATCTTGTTCCTCGATGCACATTGCTCGCCACCTCACCCTATGTCACTTGCGCTGCCCCCCCCCCCCCCCCCCCCCCTTCTTGCTCGCACCACTGCTCACAGTTGTACTGTCACACCATCGTTCATCACCCACCACTCTACAGATGGACATAGCATTGCTCTGCCTCTTCAACCTTCGCCCTCCGGTGCTACTGTTGCTGCTGCACTACATTAAATATCTTATTTTTAAAGTGATAGTACTAGGTTACCTGCTGCCCTCTACCCCTTGAACAACCTCAGAATTGTTAACATGTCCTCCGTCCATATCTGGGATAATGATGTAATGATCACTGAACTCTTTTACTTAATTCCTCAAACTAGTACATCCTTTTACCTAGTAAATTATTGAGATGCATTGCTTGATTGGATCCAAAGAATTCATTTGCCAATTATGACCACAAGAAATTAATTGAACTTTCATGAGATTTGTGATGTTTATTTCTCCCAATATGAGCGTTGGGGCCAATGTGATAGTTTCATTTGTGATGTGAGAGTTGATCCTTCTTTCAGAAATAGTATTGACGTTAGTGTTCATGCTATAAAGATGGTTCAAACCGATAGAACACAAACAAACTTTGGGTTGTTTTTTCGCCTCATTGAGTTGGTCTTAATTTTACCGGTTGCAACCGCAACAGTAGAAATGATTTTCTTAGCTATGAATGTGTTGCCCAAGACCAAGTCTCAAAATAAAACATGAGGCGAGTGGTTGAATCATAGGATCCGATGTTACATTGAGGTATTTGAAATCATTAAAAATGATAACATCTTACGTCATTCTCAAGAATTGAAGACTGAAAGAAGAACTAAACTACCTAGTAGTAATACTTCTGGTATGTTACTTTCAGAGTACAAAACTACAAATGCATGAGTAATAAGTAATCTTAACTTTATGTATGTCCTTTTCTTATTACCTCTTACATCTTATTCAAATTAGGAGTCGTTATCGAGGATATGAAAGTAGAAGATGCGAATAAACCAAATATAACAATCACTATTAGTATATTTAAATGTTCCATGTGATTTTCCTTAGCTACTGTATCCTACTGATGATCATGTAGATGAGAACAACTTTTTAACTCAACAAACTTTCCTTGAGAATAGCTATTAATGATGTTGTAGCTTTCTGCTTTTTGCTATTATTAGAACGTGGTCCTGTTACAGTAATGAAAAAACATGTTGTTGGCCAGCTTAAATCTGTACCTATACCTATACCTAATAATAAAGAGATAAAAATTTTCCACCTATTTTTTTTGGTATGACGGCCTTCCCTAACTAACTCCATGAATGCAAATGTCTCTATTTGTTTGTATATTACAACCCTATTTATTTTTATATATAGGAATTAGACACAAGTATAATTAAGAATCTTATTCTAATTCAAATAAAATACCCTCAAGTAAGAAAATAGAGATCCTAATCCAAATATAATATATAAATAGTAAAAGATAAGAGCATATATCTATTTCTAATTCTATATATGTAATTTGTGTTTATACAAACTTGAATAGCTCTTGTCTAGTATGATACAGAGTTCGATTCCAAAACCTATTGGGTTGTATATATGGACTCGAAAACAACTAGCTTCACATACAATTCTTATTCAAACATGACTCATGATGGAATACATCCAAATAAGATGAATAAGGATTCTAATTCTAATCCAAATCTAAATAGAAAAAGAACATGCTTGTATTTAGCTTAGAAAATACTCTCGTGTATTTTAATTAATATATTCAGTTTTTCTACCGTTGTAACGCATGAGCATGCTTGCTAGTAATTTTAACACTACTCCAGAAAATAAAAACAGTGCCGGTTCAAATTCCCCTGTCACTGCCGGATTTTGAACCGGCACAAGCACTTCGGCGGTGATGAGTCGCGC
This sequence comes from Microstegium vimineum, assembly GCA_022036555.1. Lineage (NCBI taxonomy): Eukaryota > Viridiplantae > Streptophyta > Magnoliopsida > Poales > Poaceae > Microstegium > Microstegium vimineum. The sequence goes on along the minus strand of CM039120.1, from coordinate 43,904,400 downwards.
ATTTTTTGTGTAAAATTCGCGAACACACTCCGTCGGGGATTCGAACCTCAGACCTCAGCCTCGTGCAGTACCTCCTCTACCACTCCACCCATGACTCACTTGTGTCTAGATTCGGTTTTACTTCCTCATATTCTATACTAAATCGAGTGTAAATTGATTGTTTGAGCCACTAAACGAATTCAAATGAAAAAGTTGTAAACTACAAAGTTTCATACCTTTTCGAGATCTACAACTTTCATGTAGCAAGTTTTTTCATCAGAGGTCATTTACAAAAATTTGAATTTCAAATTTGACACATTCAAACGTATTTTTCAATGACAAGATGATTTCAAATAAAAAGGTTGTGAACTGCAAAGTTGCATAACTTTTCTAGATCTACAACTTTCATGTACAAAGTTTTTCCATCAAAGATAGTTTACAAAAATCAAAAAAATTAACTGTACCGTCACTGTTGGTTTCAGCCACGAACCAACACTTAAACTCATCGTCACTGTCGGTTTGTGGCTGAAACCGGCAGTGAAAGTGTCCATGATATCACTGCCGGTTCCAGCCACAAACCGGCAGTGATGATGAGCTTCAGTGCCGGTTCGTGGCTGGAACCGGCGCCGATATACCTCTACAGTTGACTTTTTTATTTTATTTTTGTAAACGACCTTGGATGGAAAAACTTTCTACATGAAAGTTGTAGATCTCGAAAAGTTATGAAACTTTGTAGTTCACAACTTTTTCATTTGAATTCGTTTAGTGGCTCAAACAATCAATTTACACTCGGTTTAGTATAGAATATGAAGAAGTACTAACGAATCTAGACACAAGTGAGTCATGGGTGGAGTGGTAGAGGAAGTACCGCGCGAGGGTGAGGTCTCAGGTTCGAATCCCCGGCGGAGCGCGTTCGCGAAAAAATGCGCGACTTGCGACTTCGACGGGCGGGCGGCGGAGCGCGTTCGCGAAAAAATGCGCGACTTGCGACTTCGACGGCTCAGGTTCGAATCCCCGGCGGAGCGCGTTCGCGAAAAAATGCGCGACTTGCGACTTCGACGGACGGGCGGATTAATACTGCGCTTGTCCCAGAATTTAATTCTTTTTTTTCGATTTTAAAAACGCGATTTTATTCTGCGGATTAATACAGACGACTGACACAGGCAGCTCACAGCCCTCCGTCTGTACTGTGGGCCGATTAGTAGTGACCCCTAGTACAGACGGTGGACTTGGCCGCCTGTATAAATGCCTCTTCCACTGGCTCTAAAAATGTTTTCTGTACTAGTGGTGATTGCCGATTCTGTAGTAGTATAGTATCCCATAAAAAAACTTGATTATTTCCTATGTTTATTTTTGAGCTCGATTATTTCCTACGATTACGAAGGTTGTGTCATCTTCTCCACCACCCACATACCTGAGGCTCACGTCAACTCGCCTCCACCGGTTTCGCCGCACGCTCGGTCGGTCGCTCGCGTTCTCCGATCGCGCATGCCATGCAACCTACCAGAAATATACTCGTACCAGCTGCGTCCATGCCTCTCTTCATCCACCTGCAAAGTACAATATAATCCTCGCCAAAATTAACCTCTGGTAGCTTGATCAGCGGTAGCTCTGATCGCACTGCTGGGTGCACGCGCCATGGCTACATTATCCCGCCGCGTCGTCCTGCTCCTCGTCGTCGTCGCGGGTGCCGCCATGGTGGCCGCCGCGTCCTCGCCCACCGGCGCCTCCGCTCCCGCCGACGATGCCGACACCAAGCCGAGCATCCTGACGCCCGTCGCGCACAGCCCCGTGGGATCCTTTGAGGGCGCCGACGGGCCTGTCGCCGACGACGCCATTGACGACGATGACGCGGCGCCCGTGGGCTCGCCCATCGGCACCACCATGACCGAGCCCGAGCCGGAGCCCGCGCCCCCGGGGCCTCCCGATAGCAGCGCCGCCGCTGCTTCCGTATGTGGCCCAGCCGCTGCGGCGGCTGCCGGCGCCGCCCTGGTGGCCGCCGGCGCCATCTTTGCCTTCTGATAGGACAGTTTGCAGCTGTGCGTGCGCGCTGTTAGGGAGGACGCTGGTTTCGATCTTTATGTGTGTTGCGTTGCGCTCCAAAGTTATGCACGTACCTCCCATGCATCTTTTGTGATCATTTTTTCCCCTCTTTTTCGTTTAAAAAATGTGCATCGAGATTATTTCATGTACATTCTGATGATAGCAGGGACAGGGTGCATGAAAGCCTGTTGTTACTACTGCCAAATTCACGAGAGATTAGTAGTATCAACCACACCTGGATTTTTTGTCTCTTTTTTATTGTACTAGATATATAGAAGATAGGTCCACAAAAATGTAACATTATGTTCACACTTAGTGGTCAATGCACGATCTATGAGACTATTTGATCTTGTCTAAATAGATTCCCTTGATATTTTTCTGGTTTTAAGCCAAAAGGTGTACAAATAAACCAACATTTTCATCCCAAATCATGACATGCATCCGTGCGAGTGCATTGTGATCTTTTTAATTTTCTCATTTTGTTCCTCTCGGCTTTGTTCATGTGCGCAGCTAGTTAATACTAAGATTGACCAGGGCCATAACCCATAATTCTATAGTCAATCTTATTGGATTTCACAAGTGTGTTCGATGGTATTAAATATGCTGATATTTCGTTGAATTGGGTGTGGTATTTACCACCCAATTGAGACTAGGCTTATTCGTCGTGTGTTTGCCGGCACACAAGCAATGCATGGATATGTGTCCAGGGTGAGACTAGGCTTATTCTATGAGGCAGCTGCATCATCTTATCGTCTTCAATCATCGTGTGACGCCCGCCCGAGCATCTTCTGCGTGCAACACCCATGAGATTAGGCGAGGGCAGCAGGTGCAAGGGACAGGTGGGAGGCAGACGACGGACCAGTGCACATCTCCAGTGGCGTGCTAACTCCTCAGCACCACAGGTGGTTAATGAGACAGGCGGCGACAGGACAGGCTTAGGGCTAGTGCTTGGGCTTTGGAAAAAATGACAATGTACACTGGAATGACCTACAAACTAAAATAGCCTGGGGCGGTGGATTGTTCAGTACTTGTGGCGAGGCCTAGCAATGGGTGCCACCAGTAGGCTATAGCGTGTTTCCATGTGGAACACCCACGAGGTTAGGGGAATGTGGTGTGGGTGCATGGGGCGGGTGGAGCAGTGCAGCGGTGTGCTGCTAACTAACCATGGGTACTTCGCAAAAAAAAAAAACTAACCATGGTTAGTAAACAAGTTTAGGTTTTGGACTTGGGCTTTGCTGGAAATTTTCAATGTCCTCTTGCCCTAGTCCCTGGAAGGATCACTGAGGCCAACGAGCAGCCTAATAGTTGAGAACAACCGATGTGCAGGGTCTATGACATAGGAAGTGAGTGAAAGTGTGAAGCCTTATGAAGGACAGGCTACAAAGGTGGACAGTGAGATCACCGGCAGCCAGTGTGGTGGTGGTGGTAGTAGGGGACAGTTTCAAAAGACGATGGGAGGAATAAGACACGAGAAAGAAAGAAAAAATTAAGCACTGGTAGCGAAATCCACGCACTCTGGATCGCCAACCAATTGGTCATGTCTCCAAAACTATAGAAAATATATAAAGACCATCCTTAGACCAAAAGAAAGAACTGCTACTAAAATAGAACTCTTATATGATTTTTGGGCACACAAACGCAACCTTAAACAGTGTCTAATCCATGATCGCTCAATGCAATCTAAAAAACAGCAACGCATTATTACAAGATTAGAGCCCGAATCCCATCCATTAATCCATCGAATTTAATACTCTAGTATGGATAATCATCAAAATGTAAAAGCATGTTCTAAGTGTTACAGTAGGAAAAACAGAGCACGATTGCAGACTCAGTAGTCCAGCTCCAGCCATTCTCATTTAATAAAAAGATAAAAAAAAATAAGTAAAAGGATCGAATTAAGACATGTATAATGAGATAGCAGATGTCTAAGCAGTAGCTGTAACGCTAGATTAATGGATAGCAGAGTACATAAAGCTTATCAGAGATAGCTATGGTTTTCTGAGTGTAATATACCATCTAGAGTTTACCAGGAAAAAAAAAAAGGCGGAGGACACCAGCTTAGAGGACCTTAATCTCTGACCTTCTGCAGCTACTTAATAACTGAGCAAAGGGATCAGCAATGCTCATATCATGGATATGCCTGATGTGCATGAAATCGTTCGAGTAGGTATAGTCTGTACACGTAAAGAGAACTTGAGTATCCTTAGAAGCTCTGTTCTTCAACTGCAGTTTTGTATGCTGCTTAGTCAAATATTTAGAATCACAGCTTTTACGCTGGGTCGCTAATTCCACCATCTCTAGCACTTTGGCATTCAAAAGAAAGAAGTTGGCAAATTCCACGTCTCTCGTCCTCCCTTGATAATTTATCAATACAAGTTTCTTCAGATGTAGATCAAGGCATTCAAGATAATCATCGGGATCATGATGATCAACCCATTTTGACCTATCCTTCAGAGAAACCTGAATATGGAACAGAAACAATTTAGTGTAAGTCATGATTCAACGTGAAGAGTTGAAGACAGATCGAACAAGTTACAGGATGATATAACTGGAACAGAGCAGTTAGAAACAAGAATAAAAAGTTGGTGGGAAACATTCGTTACCTTGACATAAAGTTTCTGCAAGCATGGAAAGCATTTCATAAGGCCAATAACATCATCGATACTAGGAGGGGACATGTGCACAACCAAAACCTTCACTGTTCGCACCACAGCTGTTGAGTTCACAGGCATAGCCCCCTGAAATACATAATTGGGTATAAACAGTAAGAGCATGAATGAAACGTAATAAATTGACACATTATGTTAGAAACTACAGGCGCACCTTCAAAATAGTAGTCCCAAGCGCAAGTGTTGAAATGCCATGTGTGAGCGACCCCAAGAAGTGAAGTTTGGGCGCCCCAGATACTCGAACTGATAGACCATCTCCTTCTTCTGGATGTCGGATGAAGAGCCTTTGCAGGAGAGGCACATTGTCTATAATAACTTCTTTCAGCCTTTCAAGACCCAACAGCTCTTGGCGATCATAAGAAACACCAAAGCTTCTAAGGGTAGGGGAGCTAATCTGGAGGCGTTGAAAGCCAAAATTTTGGCTGAGTACCAAGCTCTCAAGCACAGGGCATTTGGAGAGCAGAGTGTGGAGCGCGCTCTCCACGATGACGATGCACTTGACCGTGAGCTGCTTGAGATTGGGAAAGAGGCCCAGCGTATCTATGCCATCCGCAGATAATTTGATGTAATCGCCACCGCCGCTGAGGCTTAAGACTTGCAAGGAGGATGACAAATGGAGCGTGGGCACGGGCTCCGGGGCCGGACACGTGAACTCACGCCATAGCTCCAGCTCCTGTAGGTTGTCGAGCGCAGGTGACCGGAGCCAGGAGTCCAGGTCAGGGTGCCCGTCCCAGCGGAGGGAGAGGCGGCGGACAGGACCACTGTGCGCAGAGAGGATGCTGGAGACGACATCTGTGATGTCACGGATGGAGGCCAACCCGCGAATGTCGCCGTCGCAGAGGTTGAGTGGAGCGGAGCACCAAAGGGGACGCCACCGTGTGGACAAGGCTTGGGTCCGGGCACCATCATTGGTGGGGAGGAGGGAGATGATCGTGCCGAGGATGGCGTCCGGGAGGTCACTGATGAGGTCGGGCCCGCCGGCAAAGTTTTCCGGGTGTTGTTCAGGGCTTCCGACGCCAGCGCCGCCCTCCGCTACCACCCGTGGTTTCTTGGACTTGGGTCTACGAACCGTCACCATTCAATGACAGTTAATGGGTCTTCTATCTTGTTTTGCACCTAAAAAGACTCCAGAATCATTCAGCAGCAGAACCAAAACTAGCATAACCAAAACTATTTTTTAGAGAAAAACATAACCAAAACTATCCCGCGGACTCTAGAGGAAGCATTCACATCCAAAATGGAATGGAAAAAACAGGAATGTATGAAATAAAATAGGAAAAAATAAAGTTCCAAGGAGTCTGAGAGGTCCCTGCATGGTGGCATGACCCTGAGTCCAATCTGCGCCTCCCCTGCGTTTGCTGGGGTTGTGGCCGCAACTGCATCCTCTCGTATGTGAATCAGAAAGGAGATGAACGTACCACTAGGGTTGTACCACCATAGTCGCCACCCTGCCCGCGGATTGGGGAGGATGGGAGAAACGTGTCGTCGCTTGCGCTGTCGGTGATGTGGCTCCGTCGGCGGCACCCAGCAGCCACCTCCGCCTTGCCCTTCAGCTTCCCATGGTGGAGGGTGGCAGCTTGACAGTGGAGTTCGCGAGAGGACGTGAGAGGGTGGCGGCCTTAGGATATGAGGGGCGTGCGAACGGGAGTGGAGAGTGGAGGGCGGCGGTGGCGGGATAGAAATGAAGTTAGGGTTTTGATGTATGTATTTGTATATATACAAGAAACGATGGTGGTTGAGTGTTGGGCTTTGATAGGCCTTTGATTAATTGTGTCGAGTCGTAGCGACCTAACATACCAAGGTAAAGGCCTAGGCGCGGCCCTTCCATTGTGTTGGATCATGCATAGGCCAAACCAAAACTTTGTGACATGGGCCGGACTATATCGGGCCACAAACCTTTTAGGCATCTATAGCATGTAGTGTGGTAGAAGGAAGTGGGGGTCAGCCTACCACAAGAGCCTACTGTTGGGACTTGGGGTTAGTAGTAAAAGGGTTGACTAGATGGCCCATGGGTTCTCATGCTTTCGTAGGCTAGATTCAATTATTCATACATATGAACTCTAATTCTAGATTTATAGATATTTTTAATATGTTTATCTAAGCTATAAGAGCAAACTAAGCCTAGTTCATATGGTTAGGTTAGTTGTGGTCAAACCTATCCACTTGGGATCTACTTCTTGAATTGACATGGGTGCTCACATTTTATTAGATTTACTCTACCATTTAAAGGTGTTGTGCTTTTGGTGACGACGCTCAAAAGAATGTGAATGTTGCGGTCTCGAGTTCAAATCATGAAACCTGATAGTGATTGTCTGTTCTGGCATAGCTAGAGAACAATTGGTGGGTTGGGTTGGTGTTCTTGCGTAGTGAGACACCTCGTAGGTAGGATCGGTGATAGGGGCAACAAATGCAACATTTGTTAACACCATATTTTGGCACGGCCAAACGTGCGCTTATGGAAATAAGGGATACAAGCCTTTGGAGGAGGCATCCAAGATGGACCCGAGAGATCGACTAAGGAAATAAGGGATCATGGAAAGATGTTTCGGCCAACTTCAACAACACGCATGCGACGATTCCGGCAATGAAGTGGATTGAGGCCCAAGTCATGTTTTGTTTCCTTATTATTAGGACTTGCGTGAAGGACGGTTAGGGTATATTCTATGGTCTATAAATAGCAAGGCTTAGGGAATGAGAAAGACATCCAATCAATCAAATACACAACTAGTTCTTAGTTTCCGGCCTCCGACCACCCTTAGGAGTAGGAGTAGAGTAGATTTCGGTGAACTTTCGACGGATTGGACTGCATCGACTAGATCGACCTCCAATTTGCTTGTAATCTTAGCCTTGGTTCATGTATCATTTGTACGGTTGTATTGTGTAACTCGTGGAAGCTCGGTATGAGCTAGTTATCAGTTTGAATCTATTGTTCATGGGGCTGCATTGCTTCAATCTCACATGAATCATCGCTTCAAGCTAGTTATCGGCTCTATTAGATTGGCGATCTAATAGATTCATTAAGTTATCGATATTGTCTGTTATGCTTTGTTTAATCTATTGATACAATATCATGCCCAATCTCATCTGATGGATTGGCTTGTGCTTTATTTTCTATCTAGATCTATTTCCTCCGATGCATCTACTTTTACACTTAGAGAGGCGATAGATTTAAGATCATATCGGCTAATCCATTAGTTGTGATTGTCACATGTTGCGGTTTGAGACATATATTCGGTTATTAGATTGGTTGGAGTATGGTTGGATCTGGTTCAACATATGTGGTACAGCTGCATCTACCGGACCCCAATGCCATGTGTGTTGGGTTATGTCTGTCCAGACTTAGATCCGTCTGAGGCTGATGTATGGATTTTGTTCAAGCTTCATGGATCCCATATCAGCTAACGTAGCCGATCTGGTTATGCTTCAATCATACGATGCATGTACATTGTTATCTCAATCTATTAGATCTATTAAATATATTATACGTGGCTTGGCTTGTTTACTTTTATGGCTGCATGGAAACACCCCAATGCTAGTAAATCAGTCAGGTTATCAGGTTAATTATCATCATGGCTGCATGGGAACACACCTCTTTTGACGACCGATCTTTATCTGGTATGCTTGGTAGATTTTGTAGTTTGATGATGATAATGCTACATGTGTCGCATCTTTACTTATTTTCATTATATGATCGGCTAATCATGTACTTTATGCTCAATATTCTATGACAGTCGTTCGTATACCATTATTATGTTTCACACTGTCCGGAGTTGACTCTTTAGTCAATCTCACATATTCATCGGCTATATGAGAGTCGCACACTCATGGAACTGTCTGGCAACAACCGGCATGTTCCATAATTTGACGTTCCATCTCCTTGTCAATTGTAGGTCAAATTGACTGGCACGCCTGGAATCGATCATCGAAGTGGCCTAAGCCACTTAAGAGGTTTAGGAGATCAAGCTCTGCTTCTGCACGGTCTCCGCATGCCTTACGTAGTGCTGACGCCAGAAGCCCCATTTTTGGCGTCAACACATTTTGGCACGCCCAGTGGGACCACAATCGTCAAACATGGACAAAAGCAAAGCTAGATTCTCACACCCAACTCAAGATGAGAGGATGAGGACCCTCATTTTAGACTCCCGAGTGACCGAGTAGGAATTTCAGAAAATCCTTCGAAGGATGGAAAGGCAAAGAGCCTTGCTCATCTTGGATGGGATAATCGATCCCCCTGGAGCCAAGTATTTACCTGCTTCTCGGGCCAGGTGGAGGAGTCAGAATGAAGAGGACAGAGGGAGGAAACCACTGGCAAAGCATTCCCAAACTATAGAGTCGATCGACGTGCATGAGAATTGCTCGTTCTTCACGTACTGCCTCAAGAATCTGGAGTTGCCTACCAAGGATAATTGTCTCGGGTGCAATGAACGGTTCGAGGAATACAGAAGGGTCCATGCTGACAGCCGATTCACTCGAGGACAAGTGGAATGCAAGGAAAGGAATCGGGGCTTCATCGAAGATGGTGTTCATGGCTGGCCTAGTACTAAGGTTGTCAACATGGATCACGCTCGGTCTCGACAAGGCCAGCCTAACGAGCACTAAGCATCGCAGAGTCCTAGAAGGCTGACCAAGACCCAGAAGAGAATATTTCGACGTCAGAGGGCTAGCAGGCGGTGGCGCGAGGCAGCAGGTCGTGCCTCTAGCTGCTTTTTGCCTGTGGAATTTAGGGCACCGGGGGATGCCGAAGTCTATTCAGACTTTGATGAGTCAGAGTTTGGGGGCAGTCCAGTGCACTCGCACGGGAAGTCCAAGCGATCTTTGGCAAGCCTACGCAGCATAGGAACCTGAAGGCACTATACATCCAAGGGCACATCAACGAGAGATTCGTCGGGAGGATATTGATCGATGGTGGTGCCTCAATTAACCTGATGCCAGCTCCATCATTCCAAGACTAGGTCTGGAATCTGAAAAGCTCCTCAGGACAGATCTAGCACTCAGCAACTTCGGAGGAAGGACGTCGGAGGCTCGGGGAGCCCTGCAGGTGGAGCTGACAGTTGGCAGCAAGACGCTATTGACTACCTTCTTCGTCATTGACGGAGACGGTTCATACAATCTGCTCTTAGGGAGGGATTGGATTCATGCCAACTGTTGCATCCCGTCTACAATGCATCAGGTTGCAGTACAATGGCTGGATAATGACAGACTTGAGGTCATTCCGGCCGACGATGCAATTTCCATAGCAACCGTCGACCCTGCTCGTTAGGACTTGGAAGATTACACCTGCGATTGCTTTTCAGGCTGAAGGTTGCAAGGAGACCTCTTCACTTTCAGTATGGTGTGTCAACAGCCGATCCGAGTAGTCGGCTTAAAAAAGGATGAAGTAGCGCATACCCTGATCAATGACAACAAGGGTAAGCTGGGCAAGGGATTTACATCGGCCGATGAATTAGAAGCAGTCGATATTGGAGACGGTGATAGACCTAAGCCGATGTATATTAGTGCAAAATTAGAACCCAAGTTCAGAGAAGACTTGATTGCTCTGCTGAAGGAGTATAAGAATTGTTTTGCTTGGGAATACTATGAGATGTCTGGTCTCGATCGAGAACTGGTAGAACATCGCCTGCCAATCAAGGAGGGGTATCGGCTAGTCAAACAACAACCTAGGAGGATTAAAGCTAACATTATGGCCGATGTGAAGGCTGAAATCACTCGGCTCTACGAGGCAAAGTTCATTCGGTAGAGCAGGTACGCTGAATGGATTGCCAACGTGGTCCCTGTGTATAAGAAGAATGGTAAAATGAGAGTCTGCATCGACTTCAGGGACCTTAACAAGGCTACCCCAATGGAAGGGTACCCAATGCTAGTAGCCGATATGCTGGTTGACGCGGCAGCAGACCACAAAGTGATCAGTTTCATAGATGGCAATGCCGGATACAATCAGATCTTCATGGCAGAGGAGGACATGCACAAAACTGCATTCAGATGTCCTGGTGTGTTGGGATTGTACGAGTGGGTAGTTATGACCTTCGGGTTGAAAAATTCTAGTGCAACTTATCAAAGAGCTATGAACTATATCTTTCATAAGCTAATCGGCAAAATAGTAGAGGTCTACATCGATGACGTAGTGGTGAAATCCAAGGAATACCGAGACCACCTTGAAGATCTCAAAGCCACTTTGGAGTGTGCGAAGAAACATGGTTTGAGGATGAAACCTCACAAGTGTGCTTTTGGGGTGACGGTTGGGCAATTTCTTGGTTTCATGGTACATGAGAAAGGAATCGAGGTTGGACAGAAGAGCTTCGATGCGATCGACAAGGCCATGCCACCAGCTACAAAAACTGAGTTGCAGTCCTTGATCGGCAAAATCAATTTTATAAGACGGTTCATATCGAATCTGTCAGCTAAGATCCTGCCGTTCTCGGTTCTACTGAAGCTAAAAAAACCAGCAAGAGTTCAGATGGGGTAGCGAACAACAAAAGGCTTTCGAGGAGATCAAAGAGTATATGAAATCTCCGCCGGTACTAATCCCTCCTCAAAGTGGGAAGTCTTTTAGGCTGTACGTGATGACCGACGACTGCACGATCGGGTCAACTCTGATACAAGAGTTCGAAGGGAATGAGAGAGTGGTGTTCTATCTGAGTCGGAGGTTGCTTGATCCTGAAACAAGGTATTCTTCCACGAAGAAGTTGTGCCTATGTTTATACTTTTCCTGCACCAAGTTGCGTCATTACCTGCTATCGTTAGAATGCACGGTGATGTCGAAGTTTGACGTCATCAAGCACATGATGTCCATGCCTATTCTGAATGGAAGGATTGGCAAATGGATCCTCGTGCTATCAGAGTTCGACCTGAGATATGAGTCGGCCAAGGCAGTTAAGGGTCAGGTGATGGCCGACTTCATCACTCACCATCACGAGAATGGAGTCAGGCTGGTAGACGTTGCCCCATGGGCATTGTTCTTCGACAGATCTACCTGCAAACATGGAGGGGGCATCGGTGTCATCCTAGTATCACCTCGGGGGGAAAGCCTAGAGTATGCTTTCCCGATCAGGCCGATAGCTACCAACAATCAGGCCGAATATGAAGCCCTTCTTAAGGGATTGCTGCTGCTACGAGAAGTGGGAGCCGAAGTTGTTGAGGTTTTTGGAGATTCCCAATTGGTTGTTTTTCAACTACTCGACCTATATGAGTGCAAGGATGAGATACTAAAATGGTATCATGAAGATTGTCACGAATTGCTTGAGTCGTTCCCCTCAGCCAACATCAGGCATATCCCCAGAGGCCAAAATCAAGAGGCCAACAGATTGGCTCAAAGTGCTTGTGGGTATCGGCAGATTGTGGAGATTTTGGTTGATGAGCTGGCAGATGATCATGATTGGAGGATCAACATCATTGAGTACCTGAAGAACCCTTCGCAGCGAGTCTCCAAAAAGCTAAGGTACCAGGCTACCAAGTTTTTCATTCTTGATGATCAGTTGTATCACAGGACGGTCGAGGGTGTGCTACTCAAGTGCCTTAACAAAGAAGAAGCCAAGCTGTTAATGGGGGCGATCCACGAAGGCATTTGTGGTGCACATCAATCTGCTCAAAAAATGAAATGGATGATCAAGAGGGCAGGGTATTTCTGGCCAACCATAATGGAGGATTGCTTCAGATATTATAAGGGTTGCCAGGAGTGCCAATAATTTGGTAAGATTCAGAAGTCCCCAGCATCGGCTATGAATCCCATTGTCAAGCCGTGGCCATTCAGGGGATGGGGGATAGACTTGATCGGTCAAGTGTTCCCATCATCCAGCAAGGGGCATAAGTTTGTATCGGTGGCGACAAATTATTTCACCAAGTGGGTTGAAGCCATTCCTCTAAAAGAAGCGTCGTCAGCCAATATAATTGAGTTTGTGAGGGAACACATCATTTACAGGTTTGGTGTCCCTCATACCATCACCACCGATCAAGGGACGATGTTCACGTCCAAAGAGTTCGGTGACTTCGCGACCGAGATGGGGTTCAAGGTGATCAACTCATCCCGTATTACGCTCAGGCCAACGGGCAAGCAGAAGCATCCAATCAGATATTGATCAAGATAATCTAGAAGAAGATCCTGGAGTATCCTAAACGATGGCATCTGATACTCGTGGAAACTCTATGGTCTTACAGGATGGCTTGTCATGGGTCAACTAAATGTTCACCTTACGAACTGGTCTATGTGTAGGAGGTTGTACTACCATGGGAGATGAGTGTTGGGTCCCGGAGGATCGTGCAACAGGATAATCTAGAAGCCGACGATTATAAGAACCTCATGATGGACAACCTTGATGGTCTAAGCTTGCATCGGTTAAGGGCTTTGGAGAATATTGAGGCCTATAAACTCATGGTCACCAAATACTATGATCGGAAGGTAAAGGAGAAAAGGTTCAGTCAGAGAGACTTGGTTTGGAAGGTCATTTTGCCTATCAGAACTAAGGATAGCAAATAAGGCAAATGGTCGCCAAACTGGGAAGGTTTTTACCGGATTACAAGAGGCGCTCCGAGTAACGCTTACTTCCACGAAACTCTGGAAGGAGAAGAATACTCCAGAGCACTTAATGGAAAATACTTCAAGAAGTACTACCCCAGCTTGTTGGTCGATACACTATGATCGATTGAACCGGATGGCTGATGTGATGTGCATCGCCTTCAGCACAAAAATGATCGGCCTAGTTGAGTTTGAGGCCGTTGATAGCCGATACGGTGTGTATCGCCTCTAGACCAAAAAGAAAAAATAACAAAAGAGGTACCGACAGGGCAAAAGCTCTGACAAAGCAAAGGTATACATACTGAAGAACATAGCTGAAATTCGAAGGTCCATTTATTGATAACAAGCCTATTACAAGCTAATCACCGAGGAACACTTTACTGATGATGTCCTTGGCACGAGTAAGGCCGACTATTGCTTCGTCGTGCTCTCGGAAGGCTTCCCGAAGGTCTTTGTAATCCTCAGGGTCGTCATTCCGTGGGAATCCAGGCTCTATGTCATAGAGGTTGATATCGGAGGTGGCCTCAGTGGCAGAGAGGGCCACAATGGCACCATAGCGGACGCCGTGGAGAGCCACTTCCTGGGCCGATAATGGATGTCCTGGAGACGATGTCCCAGAGCTTCACCTCTGGCGTTGACGGCGTTGGCGACAATGATAACAATCTGGCGCATGTCTTCCAACTGCGCTGTCAACACTATGGAACCAAGGGAGATAAGGACGATGCAAAGAGGCGGAAAGAATCTAGAATGGACAACCAAGGAAGAGATCCCTTAGTTGCTACCATATTATCGACTGTAGATAGCCTATTTCTCGCTTCAACGAGTTCGTCTCGGGCAGCGTTCAAGGCCACCTGTTGCGCCTCGACCACTGCTCTGAGATGGGGTCTCCTCTTTGGTGGCTTGTAAAAGAAGTCCATGAATCTTCTGTATACAATGGTGTTCTTCCTCCATGGTAGAAACACTATAGTCGGAGCTGCTCGGGGGACGGCGGAGCTTGAGAAGGACCAACCCCCGCAAGGCCAGGAAGGGGAAGGGGGTTGCCGGTTGTGAGGTCGATACGACGGACACTGCCATTGACAACCATGCTGGAAAGATGAAAAGTTTCAAGTGAAGATCATTCAAAAGGGGAAAGGAAACTGCTGATCGAACCTACCGCAACCGAAGAAGGCACTTGTCGGTGTCTAAAATGGCGGGGTCTAGACGGCCAACGAGTAAATTTCTAAGCGTGTCGGAGATTGGATGGTTACGCCCGGAGAACGCAAGGTTTATACTGGTTCGGGCATGAATGCCGTACGTCCAGTTTGCTGCTGAGTCGTGTTACCAAGCGTGGAGAGCTCGTAGAGGGGAGCTACAAACTTTGGTGAGAGAGGGAAGCCGATTCCCAGGTCTCGTGCGTATGAGGTTCGAGGTTCATTGTGAGAGCTCGCGTGGATGCGAGTATGAGTGTGTGTGAATGAGTTCAGAGAGTCTAGAGAGCCAGATTGGAGGTCCATTCTCCCCCTTTATACATAGAGAGAGAAGGAGGAGTACAGTAGAGAGAGACAAAGAGAGAGAACGTGGGCCCGGTATAGGCTGTTGACTTGGGGGACACTCCTGGCTTATGTTCCCCTTCCTTCTCGAGGAAAGCTTCACCTGTTGGCACGCTACGGGTCCTGTTCGTCCTTGATGTAACTGTAGCCACGCGCCTTGTACTTGGTGGTGCTCCTGTTTCCCTATTTGGGCATGGGTAGAGGTCGGCAGAATAGGGCTCGGTACCCCTACGTTCCGTCATACAGGGACGAATACACCTTAATCCCTGTTCGACTGTCCGTCAGAGGGATGGTGAACCTCAATCGGTATTACTAGAACTTGTACCGCAAGGATTCTATAGGGGTGGGCATGGCGATCAATGCCCATAACCCCCATCCCCAAGGATGAGTCTTTACTGTGGACCTTTTGACTACGGGCTAAGGTGCTCCATGGATCGGGGAAACCTCCGAGGGCAGGTGATGTCACGGATGACGTTACCCAGACTCGGACGAGATGGAAGAGCCCCCGAGGGTGGATGGCGTCACGGATGACATCATCCAGGCTCGAACGGGGCAGAAGATCCTCCGAGGGAGTGTTGTTGCCTCAGCCGGTTCGGGTGGGGAAGCCCCCGAGGACAAATGATGTCATGGATGATGTCACCCCCGCTCGGACGAGGCGGAGGATCCCCCGATGAAATGTTGTTGCCTTAGTCCTTTCGAGCGAGAAGCCCCCGAGGGTAGATGTCATCACGGATGACGTCAACCCTGCTTGGATGAGGCGGGAGACCCTCCGAGGGAGTACTTCCCTTTTGGTTTGGCTAAGGCGGCAAGTCCCCGAGAGTGATGACGTCATCTTGACTCGGGCGAGGCGGAGGAGCTCCCGGGGATGATTTTGTTTTTTGCGGAGCGCGAAGTTTGGGTACCCTATTATCAGGTATCTGACAGTAGCCCCCGAGCCTACGATGTAGTGAAGGACTGCACCGGAGGCTTCCGAGAGAGCTTATATGGTTTTGTTAGATTTTGGATTCCGGTGGGTGCGCGCGAGCGCACCCGCCGGGTGTAGCCCCCAGGCCTTAGGAGAAAGATTTTTTCTCCTAAGGGCTTATTCGGTAGACGTATACAACGTTTGGACCTTTGCCCCTTTCGAGAGGTGAGGAGCGGAAGAGGACTGCCCTGCTCAGACGAGGTCAGAGCTTCGCTTGCACGCCAGCCCTGCCAGAGGTGTACTGTTGTACTTGGGCTGACGCAATCTGAAGTGACGAATCGGGACTGCGTGGAGCTGTCTTTCGGTCTGAGTGTCTGCCTGACTGGTCAATGTCGGGCCTATATTGGCCTGGTCAGACAGCGCCTCTCCCGACCCAAAAGTAGGTGCACTGTGCTCTCCTGTTTCGGAGCGCTGTGAATGCAGCGCCCCTGTGTGGTCAAATTTTCGAGTGACTCACCCTGCACCTGCCGTCTGTCTGACCCTTTATGGCTTTGTGGTGCCCCCACTAAAACGGACACTGTCGCTCAGTGCGGCTTAACTTGGGGAGGCGGAGCGCTGTGGCTTCACGGGTTGGCTATTGCATGAGTGCCCTCGCGGGCTATAAATAGGGGCTGGCAGCCGCGGGACGAAATATACAATCCCCCAGCATGTTTTGCCCTTCCTTCTTCCTCCGAGGTCTCGTCGGAGATACCCTCGAGCCACCCTGGCGAGCGGTCCTTAGAGAATACACCGAACTCAAAGGAAGTTCTGCGTTGGCGGCGCCACCGTCTCGTGTTGTTGCGCAGGAGAGGTCGAGGGTGACCCTGCGAGATTCGCAGTTCTTTCCGTTGGGCTCTTCCTACGAGGCAGTGGTGCCCCGTCATCGTCTCCCTTCGCAGGGGGCGAGGATGCATCTACTGGAAAGACTGTGCGGTTCGCCCGCGCAGTCTTGTAAGCCAGACATTCCTTGGCCCTGCTGGTGGCGATGCCACTGTCGAGGGACAGTGAGCCTGTGGGCCGGCTTGCCTGGTTGCGCTGCTGTGGGACCGTGATGGTGTCACTGTCCGAGGCACTGGGAACCAGGCAGGCATCACCCGCGTTCCGGCGCGGGGTTGCCCTGGTCATGTAGCACCTGTGTAAGCATTGGTGCTGCATGCCTAGTTGAGCTTCGAGGCAGTGGCCCTAGACGCCCTCCGGTGCTGGTGAATGCCTCCCCGAGACTGGGGAGGCGTTTCCGTGTCGGAGGGTAGTTGGGTCCTCGGCGCGACGGACGAGGCGCGGTCCGGACAAATGCTTGACCAACTCATCATGTCCTTGTCCGGCTGCGTAGTCGACCGCGCAGGTCTTGGGAGTGGTGGTGTTGCCGCTGTCCTGTCCGAGAGGCGAAGCAGCGGTAGTCGGCTCGTCGGAGGCTGGCCTGATAGGCAGCTCCTCGAAGCTGAGCCATTGGTCCGCACAGGGCATTGGATGCCTGCCCTGTGCTTCTTTCCTTTGGCCCTCGGTCGGGATCCCCTTCAGTCTACTTTGTAATCGCCTTCGTGCGTGTGCATGTCTGCCTTGTTTGTCCTGTTCTTCCTTGCCCTGGAATGGAATGTAATGGTTTGTGATGGTTAGTACACAAAATATGTTGCTTTTACTTTGTGTTTACCTGGTTGGACCTCTTACGCGTGAGGCTTGCCCCGTGGTGCGCCGCCAGCCCCTGAGTCTTTACCTGTTCTAAAGAAAATCGTCTCGGGTCTGTGTCGTCTTTTTGTTCGTTCCCCGCGCATCTCTCCGTGAGAAGGGGGGATATGAGCCGAACCATGCTATCCTCGAGGCGGACGAACCATGGCTGCTCGTTGAGTTACTAGCGGGTAAATCTGAGTGGGGTGCTCGGTTCCCGTTCGCTAGGGTTCCGGCTTGTGGCCCATGTCATGGCTTACCCCAAATCGGTTTCATATAGTAGCCAGGTCCGTTTGATAGGTCACGGGGGCCTGCTTCCTTCCTTCGATGGGAATACCATGAACCAATCATCCGTAACGACAGACTCAAATACGAAATCTAGGAACGACCTTGGCGTCCGATTGCCAGGCTAATGACCGCTAGTGTGTCCATTCAATATTCGCCCCTCGCTCTATCGTCCTGAGTCGGCTGTTTCGACCCCCGCTGGGGTGGCCTCCGTATCTCTGGGCCATAACGAGCCGTCGAGGGCATCTATAGCCCCAATCCCTTTTATCTTACCTGGGCCCATGGGCCGTCCCCGTCGATGGCGGTGCGTAGGCGTCCGTCCGATTTCAGCAGATGTCAGTCGAGTTGGGTCGGAGGTCGGACAGAGCCTTGTTTCCATCTGTGGGTAAACGTGGCCCCGACCCCGGGTGACCTTCACCGGCTGCGAGCTCTCTGGTGTTCCTGCGGATATCAGAAAAAACGTTCCCGCGGCCTAGGGAACAAATTGAGCGGGAGTGGTGTCGGAGCAAAAGATCAGAGTGAAGGGAAGTTTTTGATAGAAAAAACCGGAGGGAAGAGCCCCCTGCCCAGCCCCCAAGCGAGACGTGAAACCGCGAATGGGCACGTGTCTTGCTCAGCGTCCAGACTAAGTACTTCTCGCGTCGTGCATACTAGATCTTTTACAGGAAAGATACATGCATTTACATATGATGCAGGGGGAGTGTTCAGGGATAGAAGCGACGTAGCTTTTCAATGTTCCAGGCATTGGAGAAGACCTAGCTGTCAGGCCCTACAGTGGCGATCTTGTAGCTTCCAGGACGGAGGACCTCCACCACAACATAGGGCCCTTCCCATGGTGGTGTGAGCTTGTGTTTGTCCTTGTTGCTTTGCTTGAGTCGAAGCACCAGGTCACCGACGTTGAACTCGCGCTTTCCTACTCGGCAGTCGTGGTACCTTCTCAGGGCCTGTTGGTACTTGGCAGAATGTAGGAGGGCGATGTCCCTTGCCTCGTCTAGCTAATCTACGGCGTCCTCCATGTTCGCTTGGTTGCCTTCTTCGTCGTAGGCCTTTACCCGCGGCGAGCCATACTCCAAGTCAGTTGGGAGCACGGGTTCCACCCCGTAGAGCATGAAGAAAGGGGAGCATCCGGTTGCTCTGCTTTGTGTCGCCTGAGGCTCCAGGGGACGGCTAGGAGCTCCGCGACCCAACGACCTCCGAACTTTTTGAGCCGATTGAAGATCCTCGGCTTGAGCCCGTGCAAGATCATCCCATTGGCGCGCTCGACCTGCCCGTTTGTTTGGGGGTGCGTGACAACCACCCAGTCCACACGGATCTGAATCCTGTCACACAAGTCTAGGAACTTTTTCCCGGTGAACTGGGTACCGTTGTCGGTGATGATTGTGTTGGGTACTCCGAACTGATGTATTATGTCTATGAAGAACATGACTGCCTACTCTGATTTCATCTGGGCTAGGGGCGTGCCTCGATCCATTTCGAGAACTTGTCGATGGCGACGAGTAACTGGTCGAAGCCCTCGGGCGCCCTATGCAGGGGTCCTACTAAGTCCAAGCCCCAGACCGTGAAAGGCCTCGTGAGGGGGATGGTCTGTAGTGCCTGCGCGGGCAGGTGAGTTTTCCTGGCGTAGAACTGGCACCCCTGGCAGGAGCGTACCACCTCCGTGGAGTTCGCTAGGGCTGTTGGCCAGTAGAAGCTTTGGCGGAAAGCTTTTCCGACGATCGTGTGGGGGGCTGTGTGGTGCCTGCATTCCCCCGCGTGTATGTCCTCCAGAAGGCTCACACCCTGCTCTATGGAGATGCAACGTTGTAAGATCCCTGTAGGGCTGCACCTGTAGAGCTCTTGGTCGATGATGACAAAAGATTTAGCCCATCGCGCGATGCGGCGTGCCTTGTTTCTATCGTCCGGGAGCTGCTCCCGAATTAACCAGTTCAGGATGGGCACCGTCCAGTCAGGAAAGGGGTCATCATCGATGGCTGGTGAGTCGTCCGCGCCACTTCGCATTTCTTCGACGTCCATGACCTCCTCCGGGGATTTCGTTGGGGCCTCGGTTTTGGGATCGGTGCGCCAAATGACAGACGACTTGTGGAGATCGTTGGTGAAAACTCCTGGGGGATCGGCCCCTCGACCGGAGGCCAACTTCGCAAGCTCGTCCACCGCCTCATCGTACTTCCTAGCGATGTGGTTGAGCTCCAGGCCGTCAAACTTCTCTTCCAGGCGGTGGACTACCTGGCAGTATGCCGTCATCTTGGGGTCGTTGCAGTTTGACTCCTTCATGACTTGTTCGACTACGAGCTGGGAATCACCTCGTGCGTCGAGTCTTTTGATGCCTAGCTCTGTTGCTATGCGTAGCCCGTTTACCATGGTCTCGTATTCTGCGACTTTATTGGACGGCAGGAAGAATATACGGATCGTGTACTTGAGTCGGACCCCGAGCGGGGTGACGAAAACCAGGCCGGCGCCAACGCCGTTTTTCATCAGCGACCCATCAAAGTACATGACCCAGCACTCCTGGTTCTCTAGTGTTGGCGGCAGCTGGATTTCGGTCCACTCAGCGACGAAATCTGCC
The DNA here is from genome assembly GCA_022036555.1 of Microstegium vimineum. Lineage (NCBI taxonomy): Eukaryota > Viridiplantae > Streptophyta > Magnoliopsida > Poales > Poaceae > Microstegium > Microstegium vimineum. Next base: position 43,884,218 of record CM039120.1, on the reverse strand, counting down.
AGGACCTAGGATTTGATGGTCGTCCACGGTGCATAGGTGATGAACTCTCCCAAGAGCTCGAGACCCCACTTCGCCACCCGTCCTGTGGCCTCGCAGCTCTGTATCACCTCCCCGAGAGGGTAGGACGATACAACGGTGATGTGGTGGTCGTCGAAGTAGTGGGCCAGCTTCCTTCGTGTGATGAGGACCGCGTAGAGGAGCTTCTGAATCTGAGGGTATCTGGTTTTAGTCTCAGATAATACCTCGCTAATGAAGTACACTGAATGCTGGACTTTTAGAGCATGACCTTCCTCCTCTCTTTCGACGACGATGACAACGCTCACCACCTGGGTGGTAGCAGCAATGTACAGGAGAAGGGCCTCGTGCGACGTCTGCGGAATGAGTATGGGTGCGCTCGTAAGAATCGCCTTGAGCCTGTCCAGGGCCTCCTGCGCTTCGAGGGTCTAGGTGAAGTGCTCCGTCTTCTTGAGGAGTCGGTAAAGGGGTAGGCCTCGCTCGCCGAGGCGTGAGATGAAGTGTCTTAGGGACGCAAGGCACCCCATGACTCGCTGCATCCCCTTTACATTGCGAATCACCCCCATACTAGTGATGGCGGAAATTTTATCGGGGTTGACCTCGATACCACGTTCGGAGACAATGAAGCCGAGGAGCATGCCACGAGGCACTCCGAACACGCACTTCTCAGGGTTTAGTTTGACGTGCTTGAGTTTCAAAGCCTCGAACGCTGTCTCGAGATCGATGATCATGGTCTCCGCCCGCTTGGATTTTACTACAATGTCATCCACGTACGCCTGGACGGTCCTCTCGATGAGGTCCCCAAAAACTGAGCGCATGCACCATTGGTACGTGGCTCCCGCGTTTCTGAGGCCGAATGGCATGGTGACGTAGCAAAAAGATCCGAATGGTGTGATGAAAGACGTCACGAGCTGATCGGACTCCTTCATCTAGATTTGATGGTACCCGGAGTACGCATCAAGGAAAGATAGCGGTTCGCATCCCGAGTTGGAATCGACAATCTGATCAATGCGTGGGAGGGGGTACGGATCTTTACCGCATGCCTTGTTCAAGCTGGTATAGTCAACGCACATTCTCCATTTCCCGTTCTTCTTTTTTACTAATACTGGATTAGAAAGCCATTCGGGGTGAAATACCTCTTTGATGAACCCGGCCGCCAGAAGCTTGTGGAGCTCCTCTCCGATGGCCCACCGCTTCTCCTCGTTGAAATGTCGCAGGCGTTGTTTCACCGGACGGGCATCAGGTTGGATCCTCAAGGCACGCTCGGCTATGTCCCTTGGTATGCCTGGGACTTTGTTGGTATTTCTTATGACTATTGGATAAATCCACAAGCGCACAGATTATACCGATGTAGCACTTCACCGGGAGTATTCTAGGTATCGTATTTTTCTCAGAGAACGCTAGTGATCTAACTAGGATTAAAGATATGTCCTATGATGGATCAAGGGAGATTATGATAACTAGGTTGAGAGGTTCAAAATAGCACAAAAGTCTAACAAGGGATAGCTGGTTATACTGGCCTTATCGGCCCTTCTCTTGCAGGAGGCGACGGGATAGATCAGAAAGAGGACAAAACTCTAACCGGACCACGCCGTCACGTTGTATTGAAGCTTACCTTTTAAGAACTTATCTTACACACATGGTGGAATACGAGGACTAGATAGGGCTGTCACTTCCTACTAGCATCCACAAACAATCCGCGCGATAAGCGTTTTACAAAGGTAAGATCTAGTCTAGAGACCACGTCTACACTATTGAAGGGTGCTTGTGTGTTCTCCAAGATTGATCTTCGGTCTGGTTATCATCAGTCTAGACAGCATTCACTACGAGGTATGGGTTGTATGAATATACGGTGATGTCTTTCGGTCTTACCAATGCACCTGCATACTTCATGTATTTGATGAACAAGGTCTTTATGGAATATCTTGATAAGTTTGTGGTTGTATTTATTGATGATATTCTGATCTACTCCAAGAATGATGATGAGCATGTTGAACACTTGAGATTTGTATTACAAAAGCTTAGAGAGCACCAGTTGTATGCTAAAAGAAGTAAGTGTGAATTTTGGTTGAAAGAAGTTTCCTTTCTTGGCCATGTGGTGTCTAATGGAGGTATATCAGTTGATCCTAGTAAGGTGGAAGATGTACTGAATTGGAAACCCCCAACCAATGTCAGTGAGATTCGCAGTTTTCTTGGCTTAGCTAGATATTATAGAAGATTCATTGAAGGATTCTCCAAGCTAGCTAAACCTATGACCGCGTTGCTTGAGAAGGATGCCAAGTTTGTTTGGTCAGAGAAGTGTCAGGCTAACTTTGAAGAATTGAAAAAGAGTTTGACTACAGCTCCTGTGTTGACCTTGCCAGACTTGAGTCAGAAGTTCTCTATTTATTGTGATGCCTCTCGTCTTGGTTTGGGTTGTGTGCTTATGCAAGAAGGAAGAGTTGTTGTGTATGCTTCACGACAACTGAGGAAGCATGAGTTGAATTATCCGACTTATGATTTGGAGTTAGCAGCTGTGGTTCATGCATTGAAGATATGGAGACATTATCTTATTGGTCATAAGTGTGACATCTACACCGACCATAAGAGCTTGAAATACATCTTTACTCAATCGGATTTGAATTTGAGGCAACGTCGTTGGTTGGAGCTGATTAAGGATTATGACTTAGATGTTTACTATCATCCTGGTAAAGCTAATGTTGTGGCCGATGCTCTTAGCAGGAAGAGTTATGCTAATGAGATTCAGACAATACCTATGCCTGAAGAGTTGTGTGTTGAACTTGAGCATCTCAACTTGAGCATTGTTGCTAATGCTATGGAGATGGTAGTGGAGCCTACACTAGAGAAGAAGATTCGTGAAGGTCAGTTGCAGGATAAGAATCTACAGTTAATAGTTGAGAACCTGAAGGAAGGAAAATCACCAGGGTTTCCGGTTAGATCATAATGGTACATTGTGGTATGGAAAGAGGATCTGCGTTCCCGGCATCAAGTCTATTCGACAGACGATTCTGCGAGAAGCTCATGAGTCAACCTACTCAATACATCCTGGAAGCACTAAGATGTACTTAGATCTTAAAGAGAAATATTGGTGGGTTGGATTGAAACGTGACGTGGCAGAGTATGTAGCAATATGTGATACATGTCAAAGGGTTAAAGCAGAACATCAGAGACCTGCAGGACTGTTGCAACCGATGAAGATACCTGAATGGAAGTGGGATGAAGTTGGTATGGATTTCATAGTTGGGTTACCGCTTACTCGGAAAGGGTATGACTCAATCTGGGTCATAGTTGATCGCTTGACTAAGGTAGCTCACTTCTTGCCAGTTCGAACCACTTATACGGGGGCACAGTTAGTGGAGTTATATATGGAAAGAATAGTATGCCAGCATGGAGTTCCAAAGAAGATTGTGTCAGATAGAGGGACCCAGTTCACCTCACACTTTTGGAAGAAAGTGCATGAGTCCCTCGGAACAGTGTTGAATTTTAGCTCAGCCTATCACCCTCAGACAGATGGACAGACAGAAAGAACAAATCAAGTGCTAGAAGATATGTTGAGAGCTTGTGCCTTGCAATATGGTACGAGTTGGGACAAGAGTTTGCCCTATGCTGAGTTCTCATATAACAACAGTTATCAGGAAAGTCTTAAGATGGCACCGTTTGAAGCTTTGTATGGACGGAAGTGTAGAACTCCGTTGTTCTAGAATCAAACGGGAGAAACCCAAGTGTTTGGACCAGATGTTCTGAGAGATGCAGAAGAACAAGTCTGAGTAATCAGAGATAATCTAAAGATAGCACAGTCCCGACAGAAGAGTTACGCTGATAATCGAAGAAGAGATTTGTCTTTTGAGGTAGGTGATTATGTTTACTTGAAAGTGTCACCTATGAGAAGTGTGAAACGGTTCAATATGAAAGGAAAGTTAGCACCCAGATATATTGGTCCGTTCAAGGTTCTTGAGAGACGTGGAGAAGTTGCTTATCGGTTAGAGTTACCAGAAAGTTTGTCAGGAGTTCACGATGTGTTTCACGTATCTCAGCTCAAGAAGTGTTTGCGGGTACCCGAAGAACAGTTACCGTTGGAGAAACTAACAGTTAAGGAAGATTTGACCTATGAGGAATATCCGGTTAAAATTTTGGAAACAGCTGAAAGAATTACAAGGAGTAAGGTCATCAAGATGTGCAAGGTGCAGTGGAATCGATATACAGAGAAAGAGGCCACTTGGGAAAGAGAGGAAGTTCTAAGAAAAACCTACCCTCAACTCTTTAAGTAAGTAAAATCTGGGAATCTCGGGTCGAGATTCTTTTAAGGGGGGTAGATTTGTAACACCCTAAAATTTGAAATAGAAATTAGTTTTGAATTTAAATTAAATTTGATTTAATTCAAACAATTGTGTGCTCATAGAATTAAATAAATAAAACTAAAATAAATATCAATGCTAGGGTTCAACATGGTTGTGCATTTCATGCCTCTGCATATTTTCTCGTGTCGGGTGAATTTACAAAACTCAAGGAAAATATTTCAAAACCCTTTTGAAATTTCAGTTTGGAAAATGTTTGAAAAAGGAAATTGGGAAAACAAAAGAAAAGGAAAAGAAAAATTGAAAACCTTCTCTCTCTCTTTCGGCTTGTCTGGCCCAGCTCCCGGCCTGCTCCCTCCCCCTCTTCTTCCCCCGTGTGGGCCGGCCTCCTTCGCCGCGGCCCAGCTCGCTCGCAGGCCCGCGAGGCCACTTTCTCTCTCTCTCTCTCTCTCTCTCTCTCTCTCTCTCTCTATCTATCTCTCCCACTGACGCCGCGGCCCCGCCTGTCAGGCCGCCGTCTCCTTCCTCCCCCGAGTCCGCTTCGGACTCTGTCCGCGTCGCGCCGCGTGCAACCGCCGCGCGAGATCCTTGCGCGTAGCCGCGTGGGACTCCCCCTCTGCTCCTATAAATAGCACCGCGCCGCGCCGCCATTTTCCCATCGCCCCGCCTCGCTTTGCAAGCCACAGCAGCAGCGCTGCGCGCAGCCGAGCAGAGCTCCGCCGCCGAAGTTCCGCGTCGCGTCTCCGGCCGCCATGAGTCCTCCCCGAGCTTCGCATCGTCTTCGCGAAGCCGCCGAACGTCTTCCCCCTCTCTTTTTCCCTTCTATTGCGCTCCGGTTGACCTCGTCGGCGTTGCAGGGAAACCGCCGCCGCTGTTCACCGTCTCCAGCCACCCTCGTCCATCCCCGAGCCTCACCGAGCACACGGGTGAGTTCGCCTTCGCTCTCTCTCTCTCTCCCGGTGTTCTCGGTTTGGAAAACCGAGCACTGGAGCTCCCTATCGACTTCCGCCGGCGAGCTTCGGCTTTGCCTGGCCATGGCGCCGCCGTGCGCCGCTCTGCTCCGGCAGGAGCACCGCCCTCTCTCTCTCCCCTTCTAATCTGAGCCGTCCAGATTGGATCAGATGGATCAGAATCCATCATACCCTTCGCGCGACACTTTTGCTAAAGAGACCCTCGGGTTTTTGGCCCTCAACCCACAGTCATAAAGCGGTTTCCATCTTTACGTTTTCCCCTCTGGAAAGCGTATTCCTTTTTAGATCTGATTTATTTCGAAAATAAAAGAAAATCCCTATTTACAGTTTTGCCACTGATCTTTAAATGCTTATAATTTGCTTGTTTTAAATCCAAATCGATCCGTTCAAGTTGCGTTAGATTCGTAGTTTTATGCTCTATCCAGTAGTATAGTTTTCATCTATGTTAATAACTTTTGAAAATAAAAGTAAATTAATTCTTTTAATGCTTTAATCTTGCTCTTTAAAATCTTGTTTAATCTATAGTTTCTTCGTTTTAGATCCGATTAGCGTGATTCTCGCGTCTTTGTGATCGTAGTATAGTATAGATCTGTTTTATAACATTTTCAAAACCTCTTATTTGTTCATGGTGTAATGTTATAATTAAATCTTTATTGCTTCGTGTATGATTGTTCGGATGATTACGTGGTGATGTTGATCGAGTACAGCCGGTGAGATCTTCGGTGAGCAAGAGTTCTTAGCAGAAGACTAGGACCACCAGGAGCTTTGTGATCAAGGCAAGTTTAACATGGGATCATCCTTGTTACCTATTCACTTTAATTCACCTAGTCATGATTGCATGTGTCTCAATTGATTCCTATTTAGATCTTTACCATAGCTTGTTACCTTGTACCTTGTCACCATGAGTTTCTATGCATATGGGTAGTTCTGCTATGCTTTACATGATGAATATTGAATCGAATATTGATTAATGACATATGCAACAAGGAGATAAAATTGGCTTTTGTAGCAACATGGAATAGGACCCCACTGTAGGGAAAAAGCTGGGATTTAAATGCAACCATGAGTGCTATAATGGCTCTGACTTTAGTTAAGTATGAAGTTTGGACTAGCATGCTTGTGGTTCGTGAAAAGCACCTTTGTCGAGCTGGTTTTGAGGTATAGCTTGTATGGGGACCGCTGCGGGTGGTACCATCGGGGTGTCCCATATTCCCCTTTGCATTGGGTCCGTAGGGTCCGCTACATGTTAGAAAGGACTTTTGAAAGACTTCATAGTGTTCCTTGCCCGCTCACCTTGGTAGTGTTATGGGAGTTATAAACCCGGGCATATGGGCTATACGGCTTGTGGGTAAAGTGTATAACATCTGCAGAGTGTAAATCTATCATGATAGCCGTGCTCACGGTCACGAGCGGCCTGGAAAACTCACAGTGTAGATGATCATGTTGTTTAATTGTTAATGTTAATTATTGATCTTATCATGTGGTTATCAATTGGGTTATGCATAACTAAAGCTAAGTGTTGGTAAAACTTGACCAAGTTAAAAGCAACCGCAGTTCAGATAGTGTCAGCCTTTTTGAGCTTCATAACCCTATGTTACTCTTGCTGAGTACTTTAAGTGCTCACCCTTGCTTTATCATCCTCATCAGATGGCTATGAAGACTACCGTGAGGAGTACTAGGCTAGTGGTCAACCAGTCAGCGTTCCCTGTGAAGTGGAGCTTCGTCGCGAGAGTTATCTTTATTTTCTGCTGTTATGGTTAAGAATATTATTCGTTATGTAATAAGCACTCAGTGATGGTACTATTTAAAGATTTGTCGGCTTATGTGTGTGATTGATCTCTGGGCACACATGAGTTATTCACATTCAATTTTATTCTTAAAATTGGGTGTGACAAATTGGTATCAAAGCAAGTGTTGACTGTAGGACGCAAGCCTAGTTAGAATGGTCTTCTTATCTTGTATTTACCTTCTCTTTTCATGCTTACATTCTTGTATATATATTTTCTCAAACTGTTTATGCTACACTTGACTTATTCTATTGTGAAAATTTTGTTCTAATCTATCTCTATCTTTTTCATGATCAAGATGTCTAACCTTCGTCGGTCAGCCCGTATCAGCACCGGAGGACGTGCCCCTCCTGAACCTCAATCGCCAATGGTGGAATCTCAGGAAGAACCAGAAGAGGAGATCCAGGAAATCTCCAGTGGCAAAGAGTACCACGGGGAAGGAAGCCCCCATGCCCCAAGTGCTGACGTTAATTCCTCTACTCCTGATGTTGCTGAAGAAGATCTGCCAGAAGAGCCAGGGTGGATCCGCACCAAGTATATCCGAGGAGGAGCGCACAGCAGCTACGCTCACTCCCAGCTGGTGGACCTTGTGATAGAATGCCACCCAGGACCCGAGATTGCAACCATGTACACTTGCAAGGAAATCAAACACCCCATCGCCAACACCTACTGGAAGGCGAAGATCTATATCTGTGGAAGTGCTGGTGGGCAAGCAGCTGAACGTGTGGATTATACCTTCCATAGCTGTGTTGCTCATCCTACCATGGAAGCAAGTATGAAGGACGCCGCGTTCTCTGCATATATGGCCATCCACAACAAATTCAGGGAAAGGATCACCAACAACCGGCGTCGTTACATCCCTCGTTTCGATGCGGAGCAAGGTTGGATAATCGCCGAACCTAACAGTGAAGGTGGCCCCGTCCTGAATGAGCTCGTCAACTTCGTTCAGGAGATGATGAGCATGTATGGTCATCTCCTAATAGACGCAAGGGAGCTGCGCAAGGAGCTCAAGCGCAGTTACCAACAACAAGATGAGCTTCGTGAAGAGTTTGGGCTGCCAATGAACTTCAAGAAGATCAAGAAGAATTAGGACTAGGAGTCCCTTTATAGTTTATTTGCTAGTTCGTGAGTCGTGGGTGCTAGTGTTCTTCTAAGTGTTTAGTTGCTTGTGCTTTTGCTAGTGTGTGAGTTGGTTCTTTGTAATGATTGTTGAGGTTGTGGGCATGTCCGCAACACTCATAGCTTTTGCTAGTGTGTGAGTTGGTTCTTTGTAATAATTGTTGAGGTTGTGGGCCTGTCCGCAACACTCATAGCCGCAGGGGAGGGGCCAAACGCCGGTGCGAGGCAGTAGCTACGGGCAGGACTGGCTGTGGGGCGCCGGACGGCCGCGGTCTGCGGAGGCCGGAGGACGGGGGCACGGGGCGCCGGGCGGCGGGGTGTCCTGCTGGCCAGGCGTGCGGGGCACCGGGTGACGGGTGCGGCCGGTCCTTTCTGTTCCGGCGAGAGGGGGCTGGAGGCTAGGGTTAATCTCGGCGCGGCGTGTTGGTGCACGGGGCGGCGGTTCCCCTCCCCTGCGGCGTCCCACGAAGAACAGGCCGGGATGGAGGCTGTTACGGGATTGGGAGGGTACGGCGTCCCACTTACGCGAGCGGGAGCGGGGTTACGCCGGTTGGGATTGGGAGGCTGCTAGTGGGGTCACAATAGGTGAGATCCGGCTTCCCACTTTTTTTAGATGATTTCAATTATAGTATAGAATAGGTTTTCATAGCATACACTCCATATAAATAAACACCCAATCCCTAGTTCTCATTTTCCCCTTGATTATTATCTCTCTCCTCAAATTAATCCACACGGAGCTGATGCAGCGGAGGCTCCTCGGTGGCGACGTGCTCCCCATGTCTGGGTGATCTAGGTGACCAACGCTGACCCCGACGTATGGATCGAATCCAGAGTCCATGGTGCATCTTGTGACGGCGGCACACGGAGATGGAGGGCGTCGTTTCGGCTGTGGATCCAATCCACCGGCGGAGCACGGGGCCGATTCGTCCTCCCACAACATGGCTGCCTCCATACCTGCCGGTGACATCCTGAGGGAGCGGATCGAGGCAGTCAGGCTAGCGCACTGACGCCCACGGTGTGCCCAGGCCCGCGCGCTCGGCGTCGATCTCCTTCCCCCGCGACGGCGGCAAGCCTTGATCTGACTGTGTCGCCCCTCCCCTCACCGATGCATCCATGGTTTCTTTTGGGTGTGATATGAGATGAAATCCTAGTTACTTTTTGGAGCTTTCCTCTGTGTGATTCTTCTAGTGCATTTGCATTTTGATAGCTTTCCTTTGTTTTTTATATGTCTAGTGCTCTGGATGAGAGATACCAGCGCCCAGAATTGGTCACTCTTCTCTTGTAGCAGTAATGATTATTATCAACAAAATTGATCTGTATCTTTTTTTTTTCCGGACTATATATGGAGCCATGTTGGTGATGCACACTAAGAGTAACCAAAATGTCGCATTTGCTACTTTATCCTCCAAGAAAACAAGACGGGTTTTTTCCCATTGTTGTATGTACTTTGTCTTCATGAATGTAATAGTGTACTCAATTTTAAACAAATATAATTTTGTATGGTCATGTATCAAATACTTGCTCCTTCTCACAACTGTAGAAGTTCTTTTATTTTATTATTATCGTTTGTCAAAGGGGTGCTGCGAGATTTGATTTTTTTTAATGGATTTTGTTTCTACAATATACGGATGACCATGTATATGGATTTTGTTTCTACAATATACGGATGACCATGTTGTTCCTGATGCAACGATGAATTGTTTGTACCGCAACGAGCTTTTGCTTTTGGAATCGTATTTACGGTTTGGATTGATGTACTGCTCCAGAGTACACACAAAAGAAAATGATCTTACTGATAACTGTCTTTAATTTTGGAATCACATTTACGGCATGGATCAATGTTCGGCTCCAGAGTGCAGACAAAAGAAAAAGTTTTTTTTAAAATTAAAAGAAAAAGAATCTTCCTACTAATAACTGTCTCGGTAATGTACAACCCATAGACAAAGATCCGTCTCTAAGTGTCTCGAATCTATCATACAGACATGTATAAAGATAGATGATACAACCAACAGACAGAGGCATGTCTTTAAATTATTTAATGTTTTGTATGTAACTTAGATAAACTATAAATAATTTTTGTATACCAATTGTGTGGCTATTCGATAGAAAATATATCAATGATAAATAAGGGCATGTATCAAGATAAATATAGAGTATAATTTTTTTTAAGAAAATCATGTGTATCATGAATACTATGCCATCGTTGTTATCTCACTTTGCAATAATCGGATGGTCCTCCGTTCTAGTAACTTTTGCGAGATTCATGGAAGGGCAGGGGCGGAGCTACAGGGTATGCTGTATATGCTACAGCATACCCTGCGTTGCTACGATGTACAGGAGTAAATATACGTATTTTGTTAAAAAAAAAGAGAAAACAACACCGCGAGTAGCATCTGTCGTTGCGTCAGCGACATCAGGCCGGCCCAGTAGTCACGGCCCAACCCAGCAACGGAAACAGATAGGTCTCGTACAATTCGCGTCGCTTGACTCGCCGGCTCGCCGCCACTCGTGTCGTTCGGTTTTCCCCATCGGCAGACCGCAGACGGCAGTTGCCCAGATCGGAGATCGCCTGATCGTCACCTTCGACTCCGGGATCGCCAGGCATCGAGCAAGTTTGTTCAGGACGCAAAGCATGAAGGCATCGCCAGCCATTCAGGACGCAAGCACCAAGAGACGCAAAGCACCAAACAGCCGCAAAGTAAGTATATTTTATTAGATGTGACTTCCAATTTTTTTAGTTGTAATTTGCAATGATGATCCATGTAAATTTTTGATTCAGTTCACTCAAGAAATTATTTGGCGTTGTTGTTCTTTGTAAAATTCATGCAGTTATGAAGAGATACGGGGACATTGCATCTCTTTATCGGAAGCATGAAGCAAAAAGGAAGGCAGCGGCGGCGGCAGCGGCTGCTACTTCTAATCATTCTCCTAATTCGATTGTACCTGTGGTGGAACAGCAGACTCGTGAGAGAGTAGTTGAGGAAACTGAAAATAATGTGGTACCGCCACCGCCACGACCACAGCCGCCTTCAGCTCAACCGGTTTATGATATCAATCGTCTTCCACATGATCCAGGTGAAAGACGTCCCATTCGTAGTTATCCAGTTAAGGATCAAGATGCAATTCGGAGAGCATATATTACTAAAGGTCCATTTAAACCCTTTGCACATGATTTTCCGAAAACATGGATTTCAGGACAAAATCGCCAATTCAATTTTTGTTGGATGTACAATCATGAATGGCTTGAGTATAGTATTAAGAAGGATGCTGCATTTTGCTTTATATGCTACTTGTTTAAGAAGGGCAGTGGGTCGGAGGCATTTACTGTTGATGGCTGGAATAATTGGAATATAGGAGAGCCTGCACTTCTCAAACATTTGGGTTCCAAGGCACATATTGCAGCTCAAGAGAGGTACATTGGCTTTATAAATCCCAAGGTAGCAATTGATTATAATATTCAGAAGTGGAGTGATGAGGATCTTCGACTTTATAAGAAACGATTGACATTTTCACTTAGGTGTATCAAGTTTCTTTTGCATCAAGGGTTGGCATTTCGTGGACATGATGAAAGTAAAGAATCTAGCAACAGAGGGAACTTCATTGAACTTTTGAAATTTCTTGCTGGAAATAGTGAAGAAGTCAACAAGTATGTTTTGGACAATGCTCCAGGTAATTGTACCTTAACTAGCCCGGACATACAAAAGCAAATTATTCACTGTTGTGCCCTAGAAACTAGAAAGAAAATAATTGAAGAACTTGGTGATGAGCCCTTTGCAATTTTAGCCGATGAGTCTAGTGATATATCACATAAAGAACAACTAGCTCTTTGCTTGCGTTATGTTGATAAATTGGGAAGGCCATGTGAGCATTTTATTGGAGTTGTTCATGTAGATGATACTACCTCTCTATCACTGAAGAGTGCAATTGAAGCTTTACTTGTTAGTCATGGCTTGAGTTTGACTCAAATCCGTGGTCAAGGATATGATGGGGCTAGCAATATGAAAGGAGATATTAAAGGGCTGAAAACATTGATCATGCAAGATTCACCTTCTGCTTATTATATTCATTGTTTTGCTCATCAACTCCAATTGGTTCTTGTGGCTGTTGCTAAGGGAAATACAGATTGCAGCTCCTTTTTTGATCAAGTATCTATCTTATTGAATATTATTGGGGTTTCTTGTAAGCGTCATGACATGCTTAGAAAAGCTAGGCTTGAGAATATCAAGAAAGCACTTGACTGTGGTGAAATTGAATCTGGAACTGGATTACATCAAGAAATGGGTTTGTCTAGGCCTGGAGATACTCGATGGGGATCTCATTACAAAACTATATGCAGCATCCTTACTATGTATGAATCAATCCATGATGTACTGGTTGATCTTGGGGATGATCCTACATATAAGGATGATTGGACCAAAATACATTTTGTGACGGGAGCATTTGAGACCTTTGAGTTTGTTTTCTTTGTACATTTAATGTATATTATTCTTGGATACACAAATGAGTTATCTGAGTGTCTACAAAGAAGGGAGCAAGATATTCTCAATGCAATATCACTTGTTAATGTGGCAAAGAAAAGAATGCAACAATTGAGGTCTGATGGTTGGAATACTTTTCTTGAGAAGGTCACCTCATTTTGTGATAAACATGGTGTTGATGTTCCTGCTATGGATGGTGTTTATGTTCCTTATGGAAAATCAACAAGGAAAGCTCGTGCTCGAAAGCAAACCAATGATGATCACTTCAGAAGAGAAGTATATATTGGTGTCATTGATCAAATAAGTCAAGAACTTGATAATCGGTTTGATGAGATCAATATGGAGTTGTTGTCTTGTATGGTGGCATTCAATCCTTCTAAATCGTTTGAGTCTTTTGATGCGCAGAAGCTACGCAGACTAGCTGAGTTCTACCCAAAGGACTTCTCAAAAAATAATTTGCGCAGACTTGAATTGCAGCTAGATAATTATATTGATGACATCAAGCAAGATGATAGATTCAAAGGTCTAGAAAATATTGTTGATCTCTCAGTTAAGCTTGTTCAAACGAAGAGACATAAAGTGTATGATATGGTTTATGAGCTTCTCAAATTGGTGCTGCTTCTACCTGTGGCAACAGCAAGTGTTGAAAGGGTATTTTCTGCATTGGTTTTAGTGAAAACAAAAACCCGAAACAAGATGGGAGATAGTCTTCTGGATGATTGTCTCGTCACTTTCATTGAGCGAGATATTTTCTTTGAAGTTGATGAAGATGACATAATTGAGACATTTATGTCCCTTCGAACGCGTCGAATAAACTCATCAGCAAGATAACATTGTAAGTCTCTAGTGCTCTATATGAATATATTTGAATTATCAGTTTGGCTTTTGAAACTATTTATATTGTATTTAGTGGATATGATTTCTAATTAATCCATGATTTTAAACCTTATTACAACCTTATTACCGAATTGGAAAGTGGATTTTCTGAATTGCGTATGAAATTTTTTGAGAAGCATACCCTGACCCAAAATTCTAGATTCGCCACTGTGGAAGGGAAACACAAGACAAAAAGCTAATCAAGGAGCATCCGCCCACGCAGGAAGCAGCAGTCGGGGCAGAGCTCGCCTGTAGCTCGCAGTCGAGACGGAGGATTGCCACGGCAGCTTGAGGCGGCCGAGACTGAGATTTGCGCCCACGCAGACGGCCATGGCTGAGCTTGCCCCGCGCAACTCATGGCGGCCATGACGGAGCTCGTCCTCGTGCAACTCGCTGCTGCTGGTGCAGAGCTCGCCGGCGAAGAGCTTAGCTGTCGAAGATGGAGGATTCGGCCGCGCCTCCGCCGTTGGAATTTTGGCGCCATAGGACAGCAGTCCGTGAGCGCCACAGCTAGATCCTGGCCTGTATCACCGGAGCATACAACGTTTTCTTTGTCCATTATCGCGCCTGGGAGCACGAGCCGCAGGGGCAGCGTCTCCAGCATCCCCAGGGCTTTTTCGCAAAAATACCAGCATAAAGACGGCCTCAACAGACCAGTTGTACATGCCCTAATGGTATATACGCACAAAAGAAAAAAAATATATCTTACTACTCCCTCGGTCCCGACGTTTTAGGTTTGGGCGTCACTACAAAGGAGCCTAGTAAAAGACGTGCATGCCCCTACTCCACTCCTTCCTCCATTCCCACGCTTTCTCTGTCTTGCGCTCCTCTGCTCTTCGATGTCCACCGGTGCCTCCTCCCCGCCCACTTGCCCGTCTGTGCCTCCTCTGTGCCGGCGTGTTGGCCGCACCTGCCCCCTCGGCCTTCGCGACCCGCAACCAGCCGCCCGCCCGCCGCTGGCCCCTCCCAGCCGGATCCAGCAACACAAGATGCGGAAGAAGGACGCCGCCAGATGCACCTCAACGCCGGCGAGGGCTCGGGGCTGACATGGAGGAGAGGGGCGGTCGCAGCCTCTCGTACCGACGCGGAAGAGGAGGTGGGTGTTGCCGCAGCTTCCGCGTCGGCCCTCAAGAACAGGAAGGAAGATGCGACCTCCACGCCAGTGAAGAAGAGGAAGGACGTCGTGACCTTCGCACCGGTGGAGGAGAAGAGGGGCAGGCTCGGTCGTAGCCTCCATGCTGGTGCAGTTGTGCAGCATGTCAGCATATCTCGAAGGGGCGCTCCACCTCTGTGTCATGGTGGTGTGGAATCTCGCCGGGGCGCTCCACCTCAGTTCTACGCTGACGTCGGTCAGCTCCAGCTCGATGAACGCGAGCTCTAACTCGATGCACGCAAGGAGAAGCCGCTCTGCACTCCATCTCTATTTAGATCTTCATGCTGAAGAGAGAGAAAAGGAACTGGGGATGGGGACGAAGCAGAGAAGATGAACTAAAACTACCCTATCAATTCACCGTATTTTTCTTTCCTAGGTCCACCGAAAAAAAACTCATTCAAAAGTCTTTTATCCATCCACCCAGAAAAGTGTATCTGATGAGGACATCACCGGCTTAGATATGACCATGTCAAGCACTTCTATATCAAAGGTGAAACCATTCTATATGAGGTTTATCATTGTTATATTTGATGAATGGGTGTTGCATTATGAAGTGTGTATGTTTTCATTTTCAGAATTGCTTATATGGATCAAGAAAGGGTTAGATTGCATATGGAAAGCATGGATGGTCAATGAAGTTGATTGGGGACCAAATCCAAGTGTTCCTAACGTTCTCCACCAGGCCACCACGTCACTTTGGATCCAAGGAAAGTAAGAGTCCAAGTCCAACACGTTTTGAAAGTTCAATTCGGACTGCAGAATAGTCCAAACTTGCGACGGTTGTCACGACTTCATACGGACTCCGATTGGGACGTTCTTGGACTTTTTGGAAAGCTTATCAAGTCTACTTTCCAATGGGTCCGCAATCATATTTATATCTTATAAGATGCGTGCGCAGTAGATAGTTTAATGCCGACAACTTTTCTGCCAACGGTGCTGCGTCACCCAATTTTGGGCTCATGGCCCATGTATCAACTTGAGTCCATTAGGGACTCATCCTAGGGTTGTAAAATGACTCCAGGACCCTTGTGGTCGTCCTCCCTCCTCCTTATATCCCCTTAGAGCCGCCACAAACAGATTGGGTTTTGTTTAGATGAAAGTTTAGCTGCTGCTACTTCCTTGTAGACGCGTGTGTCGACTAGACCATCCGTTCTACTTGATTCGGAACCCCACCTTCATGTGTATCACATCTGATCCTTCATCTCTTATTTGCAATTGAGTGCTTGTTCTACTTGTTCTTGCATGTTCTTCGATTGCTTGCAGGAATAACCCTAGTGGTTTGGTTGGTTGTGATCCGCAAGATTGTGAGCAACCGCTGGATTTAGTGTATCGATCGCTAAGGCGCAGCGTCCTTGGATGGTTGTAGTCGGATCGTGAACTTCTCTCCAGTCAAATCGTAGTTATCTATCTCCACCGAAAGATCGGGACATCCATACACACATCAAGTGGTATTCAGAGCAAGGTTTGATCGGTGAGAGATTTCAGTTTGCTTATAATTTCCTATAGTCCAGAACAACCAATAAAAATAGTAGATTTGTTTTCCCATAATCCTATAAACCCTTTGTTCCTTTTACTAGTATTACTTAGTACGAGCTTGTTGAGTTTGGTTTACATCGGTTGAGTCGTGTTGCTGGTCTTAGGGTTAGGCTTTTAGAGTTTCAAGTTCTTGCACGTTTTTATCACTATATCCGCTGCGTTTACCACCACCATACATACTTACACTACACCATATATATCTTCATTGCAATCTACACCTTTGCTGCACCATATCCATCTCCGCTATTTTTTTTCTACACCACGAAAATCTGATTTGGGCACACACAGATAAATCTCCATTGTCATCATTGCTACCATATATATCTTTGCTGCACCATATCCATCCACCCTATTTTTTCTCATCAAGAAGATCTGATTTAGGCACACAAAAAATCAGGATTGCTAGTTTTATTCTTGTTCGAGAAACACATTGTCAATTGCTTTTATTAAAATCTGATTTGTCAAGTTTCAGATTTTTTCTAGTTGAGGAGAGTTAAAGAAAAGGTAGTTGAGGAGAGTTAAAGAAAAGAAAAAAATCAGAAAGAAAAAGAAAAGAAAAGAGCATAACAGAAAAGAAAAACAAAGAGAAAGAGAAAAGAAACAAAAGAAGAGAAGAAAAAAAAAAGAAGAGAGGAGGAAAAGAAAGGGAGTGTTTTGCTTGCTGTTTTTGTGCCTCTTCCTGTTGTACCGTGACTTCGTTTGTGTCTAGGCTCGTGTCTCTAACACGGTCTAGCCTAGGACCAGCACGGTACCTCCGTTGAACGATTTCCCAACTTGCTTTTGTGACTAATGTGGTGCTAGTACCTCCTTGCACATTATTGTTTAGCCCTCCTATAGCTCCATATATTCGGATACAACTTGACAAGTGTTGTTGCTGTGGTGTCGATACACTACTTCCAGGGTTTCCGACTTGTTTGGTTGCTGCCACCTCTTGTTTTGCTTGGTAAGAACTTGTAACAATTTCTTTGATCAAGTTGAGAGTGAGGGAATTACAGCAACCACATCCTACTAGTTGATAGGGGCATAAATATTACTGTGTATGTTTCTTGTTTTCTTCTAATCATGGCAGGAATCTACATGAAATTAGGAGATGATCATGTTGCATATTTGAATCACTTTGCTAGTGGTATGACAA
Source organism: Microstegium vimineum (assembly GCA_022036555.1). Classification (NCBI taxonomy): domain Eukaryota; kingdom Viridiplantae; phylum Streptophyta; class Magnoliopsida; order Poales; family Poaceae; genus Microstegium; species Microstegium vimineum. The sequence continues at coordinate 43,866,853 of CM039120.1, read as the reverse complement.
GTGATAAGCTTGCTACTTACAAGGTATGTGATGCTTTGCTAGATAAACTAAAATCTGCACTACCTTATTTTAAAGGAAACTATGATCCTTATGCATATATTGAATGGGAGCTACGTGTAGACAAAGAATTTAAAAAGTATGATCTATCTGAAAAACAAAAGGTTAAAGTTGCTTCAAGTGTTCTTATTAAGTATGCTTTAACTGAGTGGAAACACCTTTGTAGATTTGCTAATGCTCCTCAATCATGGAAAGATATGAAAAGACATTTTAGAGATGTTTTTGTTCCTAACTATTATTCTGATATTTTGTATGACAAATTGCAATCTATAAAACAAGAAAACAAAACTGTAGCAGAATACTTAGATAGACTAAAATTATGTTTGCTATGTTGTGGCTTTGAAGAAAACGATGAGTTTCTAGAACATAGATTTTTACAAGGTCTTAATGTGCAAATTCAGAATATAATTGTTGATAAACATTATAAGACTTTTGATGAGTTGTTTGATCTTGCTTGTGACTTTGAAATAACACTAAAAACAGATCTCACAAATACTATAGAAGCATGTGTCTCTCTTATTACTAACAATTTGCAGCAAGCGGATGTCAATATACCAATGGGCATTGATCAATTTGTGATTGGAGGTGAAACATTAAAGGAGAGCATGAATCTAGCTGCACGAACACCATTTGAGAAGAGCATCAAAGGTAAGTTAGATGGGTGTAACATAAATCAAGGTGAGCATGCTTTAGTTGAACTGCATTTGTCCACTAATCTTGATATCCTAGATCAACCAATAGTGGAACCCATCGCTGATTTTCCTTTGTCACAAATGGGAGCATGAGAACGGTTTGCTGTCAAGAAAGGGAGAATGATGAGGATATCACCGGCTTAGATATGACCATGCCAAGCACTTCTATACCAAAGGTGAAACAATTTTATATGAGATTTATCATTGTTACATTTGATGAATGGGTGCTGCACTATGAAGTGTGTATGTTTTCATTTTCAGAATTGCTTACATGGATCAAGGAAGGGTTAGATTGCATATGGAAAGCATGGATGGTCAATGAAGTTGATTGGGGACTAAATCCAAGTGTTCCTAACGTTCTCCACCAGGCCACCACGTCACTTTGGATCCAAGGAAAGCAAGAGTCCAAGTCCAACACGTTTTGGAAGTTCAATTCGGACTGTAGAATAGTCCAAATTGGCGACGGTTGACACGAATTCATACGGACTCCGATTGGGACATTCTTGGACTTTTTGGAAAGCTTATCAAGTCTACTTTCCAATGGGTCCACACTCATATTTATATCTTATAATATGTGTGCGCAGTAGATAGTTTAATGCCGACAACTTTTCTGCCAACGGTGTTGCGTCACCCAATTTTGAGCCCATGGCCCATGTATCAACTTGAGTCCATTAGGGACTCATCCTAGGGTTGTAGGATGACCCAGGACCCTTGTGGTCATCCTCCCTCCTCCTTATATCCCCTTAGAGCCGCACAAACAGATTGAGTTTTGTTTAGATGAAAGTTTAGCTGCCGCTACTTCCTTGTAGACACGTGTGTCGACTAGACCATCCGTTCTACTTGATTCGGAACCCCACCTTCATGTGTATCACATCTGATCCTTCATCTCTTATTTGCAATTGAGTGCTTGTTCTACTTTTTCTTGCTTGTTCTTCGATTGCTTGCAGGAATAACCCTAGTGGTTTGGTTGGTTGTGATCCGCAAGATCGTGAGCAACCGCTAGATTTGGTGTATCGATCGCTAAGGCGCAGCATCCTTGGATGGTTGTAGTCGGATCGTGAACGTCTATCCAGTCAAATCGTAGTTATCTATCTCCAGCGAAAGATCGGGACATCCATACACACATCAGTATCCAAAAAAACAACAACTTTAAAATCTACCGTCCTGATTTATTCTTAGCCTTCTCCCTCCCTACTCACTCAAATCAGATGATGAAGATCGTGTGTATCATCCTACTCATCCTCCCGCACCCCTACTCCCGCAAGCCGCCTCTCCCGCATGCACGCCGGATCGGCGAGACTCCCGCGTGCAGGACGCACGTGCACGCACGCCCGATCAACGCCGCCTCCCGCGCACCGAGCTTCGGGGATCGGGAAACAGCTGCAGCCAATCTATCGAACTAATCCCTGCCGGAACGATCGAGCCTTGAAACATAGAGCCCTGGTCAGCCGAAGACCGACGGATGGCGACGCTGACTCATCGGCGACACAGAGCCGCAGCTCCGCGGTCGGCAACGGCAAGGATGACGGACACCAAGATGCGATCACACTAAGCAACAGACCAACACTCACGATGGATTAGTATAAACAATATTTTCATTTTAATAAAACCTTATTTATTTTGTGTATACGCTATGCTTGCACAATGGTAGGGTTATAAATTTATAATTCAATATATTTATTTGAATATGCTAGAAGATAGCCCCAATAGGAGCGAAGTGGAGGCTTACCGAACTTCGTATTTGAATATTTACATGCAACAATAGCCATAATACAATGCTATGCTTGCACAATGCTGGATCTTCCTTCTTCATGATGAAAGGAGGATCGAGAAGATAACCCCAATAGGAGCGAAGTGGAGGCTTACCGAACTTCGTATTGAACATATTTACGTGCTCAATTGAATCTTCGGGTTTCCCAGAAATCTTACCTTGTTCCATGGATGGCATAGTTGCTGCTAACTGAGTTAATTAGGTTTCTAGCATTTTGTTAAAGCTCAATTGATTTTTCATGGATGCGAACACATGGTGGGTAAGTACCCATGTAGTTCAGTTTTGTGATGAGTGATTTCCCAACACTTGAGCGGTTCAGTTTGAGTGGCTTGATTCTAACCCTTTGCGAAAGCAAATGTGTGCCTATCTATCGGCTTGTGGTGTGCAGGTGCTATGCCTAGTGACAGTGGTCAATGGCGTGGAGAAGGTTGAGTAGAGGCTTGCCGTGCCGATGGACTGAGAGCGGAGAAGGGCGGAAGCGGGGCTCGGACTGAGGGACCATGGGTGCCGGCGGACTAGCCGTGGTGGCTAGCACTTGGCACCGGCGAGTGCGAGAAGACATAGAGGTAGACCGAGTCGGCCGAGTCAAGACGGTGGACGCGCGAGTCGAGCGGAGGCTCAGGGGACTCAGAGTCCGACCGGGCAAAGACAAGGTGGCTCGCGTCGAGTTGTTTGGTGGTTTGGGCCTCAAAACCATCTGCGTCGGTTTCTGAGTTTGGGCCGCAAAACTTGGGGTTCAGTAGTTGAGCCCAAAGCTATCGGTGGCGGGTTTCCTGGGTTTGGGCCTCAAAACCTAGGCGGAGCTTCCGAGGAAGCGGGGATGGCACGTGGCGGAATCCTGAAGGTTGCGTCGAGGCGACGGCAACTCCCGGCAGGAAGCAGGGCCGTCCATTCAAATGAGTGGCTGAGAGTTACCGACTTGGATTACAATGTCTTAGGGCTAGGTAATTCGGTCTTGTATCTAGGGGGTCTTTGGGAAATAGCCAAAGCCTCGTTAAATAGAGGATGAAGGGGTATCCTCATCCCATCTCTTGAACCCTAATCATTTTGCCCCAATTCTCTCTCTCTCTACCCTCTCTCTAGTTCATGAGATCCCTAGGTTGATTTCACCAACCTCTGTAAGAACTTGAGTTTGTTGCGAGGAATCGGAGGCCGTAACCTCCGTAAGCCATGGTGGCTTCAATTTCTTGATCGTGTCCCCGTTTTTCTAGTGTTCTTCGCGTTTTGCTTTTGCTCCCTCTTTTTCTCGAGATAATTTCTCTTTATAGGTAGTAGCTCTTGCAAATCCGTTTGAACCAAGTTCTTGGTACTCGTGAGGAGCCTCTTTGCACCAAAGGAATTTTCTTAAAACCTCACGAGTACGCAGATCAGGAAAATTCTTTGCGGTGTTCTTCGTTCTTGAGTTTCTCCCCCAAATCCTTTGTTTTCCTTCAATCCGAACCAAATCGAGCGATGATTTCTTCGGGATAGCTCCTCCATATCACTAGAATCATGCCTACCAAGTTGGGTTGCTAGTGGAGATCATTTGGCTAGGATTTGGGAAGATTTGGGGGAGAGAAAAACAATTTTTGCTTTTCCCGCGTTCTGCTCGGGGGCGTCGGACGCTAGGTCGTGCTGACGCCAGCGTCCGTCGCTCGCTGTGTCTGCGCAAGTTAAGTTGGCGCCGGACGCTCTCCATCGTCCGTCGACCACACGCCAGACGCGTCCGTCGATTTTGAGAGTTGCAAAGCTCTCTGTTCTTTTGCGTCGGACGCTCAGCAACGTCCGTTGGGGTACCTCTAGACGCGTCCATCGACCGGAGGAGTTCTTTGTTTCTTCTCTGTGTGTTTTGCGTTAGACGCTCGTTAGCGTCCGTCGAGTGTCCGTCAGATGCGTCTGTCGCCTGACTGACCTCTCGGGTTGCTCTCTGTTCTTGCGTCGGACGCTCGGCTTCAGCGTCTGTCGCTCAGCTTCTCAGCGTCCGTCGGCTGCAGTTTCTGTTATTTTGCCTCGGGTTCTTGCCTCTTTTCATAGGGGTCGGGTACTTGGTTTTCGGGGTTTCCGGTGAGTTTTGCTCCACTACCAGTGAGTAACTGGGTTTGGTTTTTGGAAAGAGTGGCCCGAATATTTTGAAAGAAATTTGAGGCTCCCATTCACCCCCCCCCCCTCTGGTCGCCATTCTCGGTCCTTCAATGGAAGTTGTAAAACTATCCATTTTCTCACCAAAGCTTTCAAGAACTTTATTAGTGACAATCATTTTTCTATTTATACCATCATTAATATTTGATTGCCCAAGAACAAGATCTTTTAATGAAGGTTGGTTATTATAGGAATTATAATTGTTGTAATTGCTATTACCTCCATTACCTTGGTAGAAGGGGCGTGAGTTCCAGTTTCCTTGTTATTGGGGTCGATACCCGTTGTTGTTGTTGTTATTGTTGTTGTTGATGATGATGAAGCTCACGTGCTCCTTTGATGTCTCGGGGCAATTGTTGCCCGAGTGATCATTTCCTCCGCACACCTCGCACCATGAATCGACTTCAATAGCTTGTGCGGCGGCGACTGGGTAGATGGCCTCTCGTTTCTTCTTGGAACCTTCTTCTATCTTCTTCATCAAGAGGTTCATCTTGACAGAGAGCATGTCCACCTCAATGACGGTGTGCATACCTCTCTTCTTTGGCTGGAGACGTTCGTCACCCCATCCTTGGTTTATCACCATTTTCTCGATGAGGTCCTTGGCATTCCTCACTGTGTGTTGGAGGAATGCCCCTCTAGCGGCAGCGTCAAGGTGACTACGGGCCATGCTAGTCAGCCTATGGTAGAAACCTTGGATCAGGAGCCAGTCGTCTATCCCATGATGAGGACATGCACAACCGTACTCCTGGAGACGCTCCCATGCTTCGGGAATCGTCTCATCAGACTGTTGTTGGAAGCTCGAGATCTTTCCACGAAGAGCATTGGTTTTGCCTGCCGGGAAGAACTTCTTGAGGAATGTGTTAGCACACCTCTCCCATGTAATGGCTTCTTCTTTGTGGGCGTAGAACCATCGCCTTTCCCAATAACGAGAATGGGAAAAGACGAAGGCGAATGGCATCATACGCCACTCCCTTGATAGTGAACGTGTCACATAACTCCATGAAGTGCTGGAGATGAGCATTGGCATCCTCATGGGGCTTTTCGCAAAACGGATTGGCTTGCACCATGTGGATCAAGGCGGGCTTCAGCTCGAAGGTGGTATCTCCGAAGTTGACCTCGGGACCCTGAGCTACGTGGGTAGCTGACGGAGCCGAGAAGTCAGAGATCGCCTTCTGGGCCATAGCTTCTTTGAGTGGTAGTGTAGAGCCACCTTCCTTGAACCGATTCTGATTCGAGAGGAACCACTGAGGTGGAACTTGACGACGTCTGGTCCTCCTCCACAGCTGCTCGGGATCTTCGAGATAATTTCCCGGTAGTTGGAAACCGCTCATACACTGTCTGGCTTCACAAGAAAGGAAGACACAAACAGGGGTAAGCCCCTATGACTAATTGATAACTAAGTTAACGAGAATCTCTGGATTCAATCTAATTAAAATTTATTGGCTAAGCTTTCCCCGGCAACAGCGCCAGAAATACTTGTTGGTATGTCTTATGACTATTGGATAAATCCGCAAGCGCAAAGATTATACCGCTGTAGCAGTTCACCAAGGAGTATTCCAAGGTATCGTAATTTGTTTTATCCGAAGGGAAAGCTGGCTAGAAATGATAATTAGAGAGAGATCCTAGAGAGTACCTCAACTTAGTACCAATTAGTATAGAGGGGTAAATGATATATGTGATAGGAAGGGGTTGATGAATGAAGAAGCTACGATAAATGATACTTAGAACGGACCTCAGAGACTAGCTAGGTGGGAGGACAACGAGAAGAGTAAAGGGACTCCTATGTACTTCTCTTTACTTCAATATACTTAGCTAATTAACTAGTCTAGACACTATAGTTAGTCTCCTCAATACAAGTATGCTAGGCGAGGGGATAGATCAGTAGGAGGACAAAACTCCTACCGGACTGCGCCCTCTTCTTACGGGGGTCTTACCTTTTAAGAACTTATCTAAGAACACGTGGTGGAATACAAAGACTAGACAAGGTTGTCACCTCTTGCTAGCTACCACAAACAATCCATGCAGCAAGCGATAACCAATGATAAGATGATGTATAAGCACCACGCTTACACACAACTTACTACTTTGACTACGATCTATAATCAAAGCACCCTATGACAGGCAATGATCGCATACGGGAAAGGTCACAAGGATCACAGACTATGGGTGTGAAGGCTATTAAAGAGCAAAAACATATAGCAAGACTATATCTAGTATAGAAATGCTCAAAGTAAATACTAAGTAAAGTAAAGAGAAAGATATATATTGATAATGGTAAAGTCTTACAAAGAAGGAAAGATACAAGAGCTATACCAGACTCTCCAGAAGACAACTCCAGAAATCCCGAGCACAGCTCGACTCAACTCTAACTCTCACACTAGACTAACTCCTAGAACAATCTAAGGAATAGAGCTTGTAGGCTTCTTATTCATGTGTAGAGAGGGGGGTATGGCCCTCTATTTATAGTGGGAGGTGGAGTAGGGGCTACTCCGGCGCCATATCAGCGATCCAGAGCCTTCCATCCTCCACCCTTGGATCCAACCGACCTTGAAACCGACCAAAGCATGGATGGATGTGATTCATCATGTGGGGGAGGAGTATGGCGATTGGGGGAGCCAACCGACCTAGGGGGGTGGATCGGCCGACCCCCCTATGGCTAGTGGGCCCTCCTCTGTCCTCCTGGAGGTGGCCCCACTGGTCAGGGACCAAGTGGGGGCCTTTTGGGCCCAAGTGTGGATCGGCCGACCCCCCCCCTTGGGGTGTCTGGCCCACCTCGGTCTCCCAGGTGGTGGTCCCACTTGTTATGGATGTTGAATGTTGGTTCTGGGATGGTTGTCACGTTTATCTCTTTGGTGTGGGTCCATGGATCCATGTGCTTTGCTTGTGAGCCGTTGAAAGAAAGCACAGAGTGATCCAGTGGTTGGAAGTCACTCTTGAGTGCCTCTCTTGGATCATGGCCGAGGGGGGAGCCAGGTGGACCCACAGGGTGGTCGGCCAACCCACTATGTGGGTCCCACTGGCTCTCATTTGCTTTATTTGTTCATTCCTGCACTCAAACACTCATGGACATGTGGAACTAGTTATTTGATAAAATATACTCATGATGTGTTTGTTTATCCTTGATCCTTGGGTTGGTGGCAACATTTTAGATATGTAAAAGTTGATCATAATTTGTGCCAACACTAGGGCATGCGTGGAGGCGCCCGGGAGGGCTGGCGAGGGTGGCACGGGGGAACCATGCGATGTGATGCGGGGAGGCGCGGGGATGCCGGGAGTTATGACCTGCTATCAGATATAAGGTAGGAGGAAAACAATAGAAAGAGAGAGAGAAAACAGAGAAAAAGGAGAAGAACAAATGAAACATAATAAGGGTATTTTGGACCTTTCATTCTTTTTTATTAGAAGGATAAGTTGTTTTGCCAAACGGTCCAAAAACAACTTTAGCTCTCGGAATCTGATCTACCGGCGAAGCTACAACTGAAGTTGTTTTCGCTGAAGCTGGAGCTCTACCAAACGGGCCCTTAGTAGACGCGATCTGCTGTCACCACCGCTCTGTCGCTCCCTGTGAGCCGGTTGAAAATCAGACGTGGCTGCAACCGAGCGGGTGGACGTGATCTATTGTTTAAACTTTGATATAACAAGAACACTTATTTGATTTCTATATAGAAAATAAATAATTGATCTTCCATAGGAAATTGAGAGGCTTTCTTGTATACAATTTAATGAAGTTGTGGGATGATGTAAGATTGCCACCGATCAACACCATAAGCATATATAGTCTCTAACTATATTTTGTACACTACACAAATATAAATAATAACGTCATGTTATCTGTCATGCACAACTATTAAGACCATTGAGGATGAAATTTTTGGCAACATCTCTGAAGATCTCCAATATATGGTTAAGGAGATATGGAGAATGTAACTATGTCTTTTTAAATATAAAAATATTTTATCTATATTATGTATAAGCTCAAATACTATTGTGTAAAAATTTAAACTCTACAAAAATAAATTAATTATCTTTTAAAATATTTCCCTAGATAAAATCGTTGTGTTAGCACGGACATTATAATAGTAATACTAGTACTAGGCTCAAGAGGTTATGGACGGAGAAACTAGTACCAGTAGTATGCTGCAGTCTCAAGAGGATATGGACGGAGGAACTAGTACTCCGTATGCTGCAGCGGATAGGCCTGAAGCTTTTGCAGGTGCTAAAACGACATGCTTTGTGAAACAAAATTTGAAAGTTCAAACGACCTGTATTTCGGGACTGAGGAAGTACTAAATAACAACTGTCTCGGTTTTTTTTTTCCTCTCACAGCACCGATGCACAAAATACGGTCAGAGGAACAAGACTATACATAACTTTTACGGCAGCTTTTTAAGGGCTGTCATCGAAGTATATTTACGGTTGCGGGAGAAGGTTGCCGGAGCTGCTCGTGCAGTCACCGACGCGCTAAATAATATTTAGAGCGCAGCATGTTGAATTCAATCACGTTGACGACGTCCTAATTAAACGAGATCCATCACGTACTAGTGTACTACAACACGCCTATCCGACACAGTGCTCACGCATGTAGGCACCCAATTCCTCCTCATTGCTATCAAATCGGATGTTTCGTAATAATTTGAAATATTAAACATAGATTAAATCTAAAATTAATTATACAGATTGAGACTAATTTACTAGATGAATCTATTAAACCTAATTAGTTAATATACTATTACACCAGATATATGCTGATGATGTATAATAGATTTGTCTCATGAACTAATCATGATTTATATAATTAGTTTTATAATTAACTTATTTAGTCTCTCTAATCGGTATCAAAGATCGTCCGATATGACACCGCGTGAACTCCAGTCCTATATCCAATACCTTAGAGCATTTCCAAGGGACTTTGTAAAATATACTCTATAAATCATTATTTAGAGCATTTGAGTAAAAATCGTTTTGTATATCTTTATACTTTCCAACAGTCTTTCTATATCTCATACGTAGTCTAGAGAGTCATTCTCGTCTTCTATATTTAGCTAGCGAAAAACCCGAAATAGAAGATAACTATATTTGCATAACCATTTAGAAAAATTGTTAGTGTGTCTTTTCAACAAAATCTCTATTCCTAGTTTTTAACAAGAATATAGAGAGTCCTGTGGAGAAACACTTACACCGGACACAATGGGCCGCCGCAGACGCAACACTACAGAAACCGACCGGGCTGGGGCGCCGCCACTCAATGCATGCGTACAAGCAAAGCAACACTATAGGAAACTGGCTCTTTGCCGAGTGCTGATTGGTTTGCCAAGTGTTTTTTATCGGGCACCTAACCAAGAAGTTTCTTTGCCGAGTGTAAAAAACACTCGGCAAATGCTTTGCCCAGTGTTATTTTTTTGACATTGGGCAAAGAAACTTCTTTGCCGAGTGTTTTTTTTTCATACTCGGCAAAGAGCTCTTTGCCGAGTGTTTTTTTTACACTAGACAAAGAATTTTGAAAACACGTTTTGAAGTAATAAATTATTTCGAATGAAAAAGTTTTCAACTACAAAGTTGTATAACTCATCAAGATGTATAATATTTATATAGCTCATTTCTTCATATGACAAAGTGAAATTAAATTTGTTAACAAATTTTACATATCTCTTTTATAGTTTATGAAACTACGAGAGCGATGTATAAGATTTGTGAATAATATTAGAATGACTATGTCGGATGAACAAATGACCAAACAACCTAAATAAGACTTTGTAGATCTAAAAAAGTTATGAAACTTTATAGTTTGCAACTTTTTTATTTGAAATCATTTGGTCATGCAAAACTGTGTTTGAATTTTAAAATTTTAAAATTCGAAATTTTCAAAACACCTCGGATGGAAAAACAACCAAAATTAACTTTGTAGATCTCAAAAAGTTATGAAACTTTGTAGTTAGAAACTTTTTGATTTGAAATAATATTGTCATGCAAAACCGCGTTTAAATTTGAAAATTTCAATTTTTCAAACTACCTTGGATGGCAAAACCACCAAAATAAATTTTGTATATATCGAAAAATTATGAAACATTGTAGTTGTCAACTTTTTTATTTAAAATCATCATGTCATCCAAAACTACGTTCGAATTTTACAATTTTAAAATTCAAATTTTGTAAACGACCTCGGATGGAAAAACTTTCTAAAGAAAAGTGTAGATCTCGAAAAGTTATGAAACTTTGTAGTTTACAACTTTTTCATTTGAATTTGTTTAAATCCTCAAATAGTTGATTTACACTCGGTTTAGTACACGATTCAAGACATAAGTGATAGTGTGGTGTAGTGGTTAGAGCAAGAGGTGTGAGAGAGAGAGTTTGCAAACTTGCTTTCCACAATTTCACTTTCTAAGGTTGAAAAATGTTGAGAGTTTGCAAGATAATAGGGATAGGTGGGCATTGGATGGTGGAGGTCTCCCCCTTTTTAAAAAAATTGCTATTATTTTTGGGATTTTTTCGATTCGCTCTTTGACGCGTGTCAGACTCTCGGCAAAGGCTTTGCCAAGTGCATGATATTTGGCAAAGATTTCTTTGTCGATTGGTTCTTTGCCGAGTGTGGCATTGGGCAAAACCTTTGCCAAGTGCAATAGGGGCTTTGCTCAACACTCGGCAAAGGCTTTGCCGAGTGCCCGATATTTAGCACTCGACCGAGTGTGGCACTGGGCAAAGTCTTTGCCGAGTGCAATAGAGGCTTTGTCGAGCAAAGTCACTGAATCCTGTAGTGCAAGCGCCGTTTGCAACCGGGATGATGATGAGCACCAGTTCGTCTAGTCTCATACTACCACCACCAATCACCATGCATACAGTACGTGCTACATCTACACGCAAGCTGCAACAATTAAGCTAAGGTCAATCTTAATGGAGTTTCATTCACATTATTAAATAGGGTGTCACATCAGCAGAATTGTACTTTTTGCATAAAACAATGAAAGAGAGAAAAAAATTTCATAGTGATGAAACTATACAGTGTTATTTCCAAAACGTTGGAAACCGCATGAAATCTCCATTGAGAGTTTTTCTTAGTTTCATCGGATATATGTAAAACAAATGTACAGTGGAGATGAGAGAGAAAAGAAAGAGAAGACATTGATAACCGTATAAAACTATACAATAAAATTATGTATTGAGAAAGATACTCATTTTATGTTAAGTTTCATACAACTAGAAAAACGCACGATGAAACGTTACATATGAGACGTACTAGCACGTACGGCGAGCTGTTAAGGTAATACGGACGACGTTGAATCGGGCAAGCGAAGAAAATCCCCAGGTGTACCATCGAATCATATGTCCGGTCCATTTCGCCAAATTAAGACGAGCGTCATAGCCCATATAGGTGGAAGAAAATCTGGAGCGGTATAGGTGAGTGGTGTCACTTTTACGGCACTTGCGCTTGCCGCATGCACCTCTTGAGTTATTACTCTCTCCCTCCACACGAAACAATGCAACTATAGGATCAGTGCTAATCAAAATCACACTTTGACATACTCTCTTCATACTAAAAAAGGTTGTCGTTTAGGACAAGTTTTAAATCAAACAATGAGAATATAAATCATAAATAACTTTTAAGTTGTTGAGTTTGAAAATATAAAAATCATATCAATAGATTTATCTTGAAAAATATTTTCATAAAAGTATACATATATTATATTTCAATAAATATTTTTAAAAAAATAAGTGATCAAAGTTACACTTTGGAGACTGTGTCGTTTTCTAGAACGACAACCTTTTTTTAGTATGAAGGGAGTACTCCTTAAGTAACATTAGCATATCTATGTCTTAAATGAGTTTGTTACGAAAATATATTGTAAACCCCCCCCCCCCCTCCATTTGTAAATTATAAGTTATTCTAACCGTCTTGAGGAATCAAAACATCTCAAGTTTGATAAAAAATTATAAAGACTTAGGGTGTGTTTGATTCTTATCTTCTAAACTTTAGTTATTTTATGGGCTAAAGTTCCAAAAAATGATTAAAAGATGACTAAAACACTTTATTTCCACTAGTCACTCAAGAGGTACTAAAAGATGATAAATATTTTAGTCCACCAAAGTTTAGGAGGTGGAAACCAAACATGGTCTTTTTATTTCATATAGATATATTATGAAAATATAATTGATGAAGAATATAATGATAGTTAGTTGACATCATAAATAATACTATAAATTATCATGTAAATTATATTTCTGGACGATATATCATGTACAAATAAACAAACGGTCACGAGCGGGTGGCGTTTAGTATACACGAGGTGCGCCGGTGGTCCGGTACTGTCCTCCAGTGCTGCAGTGCCCATCCGATCGATCCGATCCGGCCGACCTAGCTAGCTAGGCGCACCCACCGACCGGCCTCTCCTCCTATCGCAATCACCGGGCTTAGCGCTTTGCATCGATATCGTACCACCTTCTTATTTTCTCTGCTGCTTCTCATGCACTCCCGGCCGTCGATCCGTGCGCGGCCGGCCGCCCGGCGTGGAGAAGCGGCTAAGCTCGCATTGCATTGCTCCGTAGGTGTTCCATCCATGGCGGCGCCGGCGACGATGATGATTGATCGCCTGGTGTTCGCCTTGAACGGGCAGCGGTACGAGGTGGCCGGAGTCGATCCGTCCATGAGGCTGTTAGAGTTCATCCGCACCCGGACACCCTTTAAGGGCCCCAAGCTCGGCTGCGGCGAAGGTACGTCTAATGATCTTAACTATATGTATAAGTATATACTGATATATATTTGGCTTTTCTAAATATGTTATTTTCACTATGTATTATGTGTATAGAGTTATATATATATATCATAGTGTATATATTTAAGTACATAACAAAATCCATGTCTATATCTTATAAATTTCAAACGGATGGAGTATTTATAGCCATGGGCTCGCGGCAGACCATGTAGAATGATCGATTAGGGGGATCACTCTTCTTATCGCTCTTTTTTTTTGTCTTACTTTATTGTTTTCTTCTTGGTGTGGTGTTAACATAGATTTAATAACGACTCAAAGCGAGAAGAATGAGGGTGAGACAATGAGAAGAGTGAGAGATGGCCAAATGAGGTAGAGTGAAGGACCAAAGAAAAAATTACTACTTTTGATGTCATAATATATAGATAAAAGAAATACTCCTTTCAAGTTTTTTTTTCTAACTTTTGTAGGAGCATAGAGTTTTTGTGTCTGAATACATAGTAAAAGCTATTTATAAGAAAAACTCTTACAAATCACTTCCCTCATTTTAACCTATACAAGATTTTTAGCCTTTCTAGGTATATTTTTTTTTCTTAAAAATGCACTTTGATATACATTATGTCTAGATATATGATAAAACAATGTATATGATTACTGAATGAGTGATAGAACAAAATTCATATAACCACCATTATGGAATACATTCACAAATATATTAGGCGGTAATTACTGATGAGTGATAGAACAATATTCCAATTTGTTCCCGGTTGGATTACACACATATAGACGACACTTGCATGTGACAATTGCACCCATGCCGGGTAAAAGGTAGGCTTCTTTTTTATTTCTAATAGTTGAAAGATGTTGAGAGATGCTCGAGTTTTTCCTCTAAGAGGTTGATTGGCACCATATCATAGACTCGGAGTAATTGACTCTTAGTCTAGTGGAGTCCTCGAAGGATTTGAAACCATTTAAGGTGATAAATTGAGTTGTAGATGCCTCCACGATGACTAAGGTGGCTGATTGAACATCGGGTGTCGTTAGCATATTGAACTATTGAGAAGTCAAAAGAGTCGTGTACATTTAGTGGTAGTTTGATGGTTCATGTCTTTGGCCCTTTTTATTATGCACAGAAGCAGGTCAGCTGCAAAAACAAAGAGAAGAGGGATAGATCGAGGGCCACCTTGTTTGACACCCCTCTTACAATGCATAATTTTTCCTAGGACCCCATTCAAGAGGACAAAAGAGGTCCTAGAGTTTAGGATGTCCTTCAGCTAGCTAATCCATCTTTGACCAGAACCTAGCTTTGTCAGGGGCTTTTTGGAATTAGACCATCCTGAGAAATGGCCTTCGCCAAAATACCATCCCGCAACAGGGCTTCGCCAAATGACTATTATGAAACCTAGCCACCCCGCTAAAATGCCATCGGAGGCCTTCGGGGCTCTTTTCTTCCTATTTTTCCCATGCCTTCTTCCTCTGCCTCTGCTGAGCGACACGAAGGTCCATGGCCCTTTGGAGGCGTCACTGCCGTGCTCCATGGACGCGTGGGGACGATGCTGGGGAGGCATTTTCTTTGACCGATGTAGCATGGGATGGAACCGGCCTTCCATGGCCGACCTTGAAGGCGTAGCTGCTGTGCTCCATAGACGGTGGGGGTGGTTATTTGACCGATGTGGCATGGGAACAGAACGGAGGTCCATGGCCGACCTGGAGGCGTCGCTGCCATGGGGGCGCGCTGGGTTGGGCTCGCCCGCTCGCCGTGGGTGGGGGTCGCTCGGCGTTGGGGGCGTGCGGGTGCTCGCCGTGGGTGGGTGGCGGCTGCTCGCCGTGGAGGAGGGGTGGTGCTGGGCCGCCCGCACCTCGCTTAGCGCTCGACGCCGTGGGGGCTGGATCGGGGTAAGGAAGGGGAGAGGGGTAGAAGAGGAAGAAAAGACTCAAATTCTTCGGATGGCATTCTAGCGGGTGAGTCACGTTTCATAATGGCAAGCTGGTGAAACCCCATTGCAGGATGACAAATCAGCGAAGCCCACTTCCCATAATGGTTGAATTCCAAATAGCCCAGAATTTGAATTATGGCATGATATATGTTCAACTTTATCAAAGGCTTTCTCAAAGTGCAATTTGAGAATTATCATTTCCTTCTTAGATTTGCGGTCGATATGTAAATATTCGAGGGGCCAAGCCAAACAATCTTAGATAGTTCTCTTCTTTATGAATCCATATTAATTCGTATGGATGAGGGTGGGTATGACTCTTTGAAGCTTGTTGGGTAGAAGCTCGGTAATGATCTTCATTGAGTAGTTCAAGAGTGAGATGGCATGTAGTCATTTACTCTTGAAGAGTTCTCGGTCTTGGGGTATTAGTGTAATATATGAGCTAATAGTATATTTTTCCAAATTCAATACGTAAAAGGTAAGTATGCAGTTAAAGCGTAGAGTAGTTGAGTTTGAAGATTATTTATGGCCAGAAAGAGTATTACTTTAATTTAGTTCTTGAACAATATATAAGATCTGTAAACATGATTTGACTTGACGGGAGCCAAACTACTAATTTGCCTAACACGATGCCTTTGACGTTTTTAGTCGAATAGCTTGCATACACGACACCGTCGCGCGAGTGCTGCCTACCAGCCTCCACGCTCTCTAGCGGTCTTCACCCGCCATTCTTGTGCCGCGGGTTGGGGTGGCCGCAGAATGCGCTGACTGCCGCCACAAGATGAGCTCGCTTCGGAAAGGGGCAGTGGCTGCGCAACGAGGGAGCACTGTGGGTGAGACGGAACTGGCGGCAGAGATGCTGACAGTAGTTACAGTACCGATCTCCTTCACCAGTGTTCTGTTTTTCCTATCTATAAATCTATTGCGGCTTGAGATTCAGGTTAGCTTTACATTTCTTGATACTTCAGATTCAGTTTAGGTTACATACATTGATATATGATAGGAATTTTTTGGTCTAGCAAAGTTGGGAGTGGGCGGGCTATCTGCCCGGTTGTGTGACATTGCAGGATTCAGAAAGTTTTTTCTTTTGAGATTTTAATTCAGGTTTCGAATAAAAAATCTTTACTCATCAGGAGAATCAAATCACAACACATCTGGTTATTTTAGTCAGTTAGATTCAGATCTTTCAATTCAGCCTATTCTTGCACATCTATGATGGTATATTTAGAATAACTTTTCTCACTAATTCATACTGCAGGCGGTTGTGGGGCTTGTGTAGTCCTTATAGCAAAGTATAACCCAAAGACAAATGAAGTGACTGAATTTACAGCAAGTTCATGCCTGACACTTCTTTACACTATAAATTTATGTTCAATTATCACTACTGAGGGTCTGGGGAATACCAAAGATGGTTTTCATGCTGTTCAGGAAAGGATGTCTGGGTTTCATGCCTCTCAGTGTGGCTTCTGCACTCCTGGAATGTGCATGTCTATTTTCACTTCCCTTATCAATGCTGACAAATCCAAGAGGCCTGAACCACCAAAGGGGTTCTCAAAACTAAAAGTATCAGAAGCAGAAAAGGCTTTCTCTGGCAATTTGTGCAGATGCACTGGTTACCGTCCAATTGTTGATGCCTGCAAAAGTTTTGCATCAGATGTTGACTTGGAGGATTTAGGCCTTAATATATTCTGGAAGAAAGGTGATAGGAACCCAGATGTTAGTGACTTGCCAAGTTACCCTCTTGGTGGCGGAATCTGCACCTTCCCAGATTTTCTAAAAACTGAGCTAAAATCTTCGCTTGATCATCTCAGTAATCCTTGTATTGCAGCCTGCCAGGAGGGTTGGTATCATCCGAGAAGTATCAAAGAGTATTATGACTTAATAAATTCTGGTTTGTTTAGTGACTCTGTCAAAGTGGTTATTGGGAATACTAGTAGTGGCATACCAGGATATAAGGATCAAGACCTCTATAATAAGTATATTGACGTAGGAGGCATTCCAGAACTTTCAAATATTGTAAGGAGGGAGTCTGGCTTTGAAATTGGAGCAGCTACACCAATCTCTAGGACCATTGAGATACTTGAGGAAGAATGTGAATCTATATCCTCACCAAATGCAAGTGTGGTTTTCAGAAAACTTGCGAATCACATGAGCAAAGTAGCTACACCTTTTGTTCGTAACACAGCTAGTATTGGAGGAAACATAGTTTTGGCACAAAAATACCCATTTCCATCAGATATTGCAACCATACTCCTTGGTGCTGGTGCAACTGTTTGTCTTCAGGTAATTGCAGAACGGAGACAAATTACTATGGAAGATTTCCTAGAGCAGCCTCCTATAGATGCCACCAGTTTACTCCTGAGCATATTTATTCCACATTGGATTTCAGATTCTAGGACAAAAACAAGTTTGTTATTTGAAACTTACAGAGCAGCGCCTCGTCCTCTTGGCAATGCTGTTTCATATGTAAATTGTGCTTTCTTGGGGCATGCTTCTGTGGATCAACAATCAGATACTCTTGTATTGAGTAATCTGCGCTTGGCTTTTGGTGCATATGGAACAGAACATGCTATTAGAGCAAAGAAGGTGGAGGACTTCCTTACTGGTAAATCACTCACTGCATCGGTTCTACTTGGTGCAATTCAATTACTTAGACAAACAGTTGTACCAATGGAGGGAACATCACATCCTGAATATAGAGTCAGTGCAGCTGTTGGATTTCTCTTCAGTTTCCTATCTCCGCTTTCTAAAGGCATCCCAGAGCCTGGAAAGTCTCTGACCAGTAGTTCTGCTGATTCAGCAGATACAGATGATGTCCGTAACATGCCATTATCAACACGTCGAGAAACATTTTCCAGTGATGAATATAAACCAGTCGGTGAGCCGATTAAGAAGTATGGTGTTGAACTTCAAGCTTCAGGTATGTGGTTACATCATTAGAATTTTTAGCATTGTTGTCAAGATAGTTTCCAGAATCTCTTTGCAGAGCTAGATTTGAAGTTTCTATTGTGTTATATACAGGGGAGGCAGTATATGTGGATGATATTCCTGCTCCAAAGAATTGCCTCTATGGTGAATTTATTTACAGCACACAACCCCTTGCTTATGTCAAAAGTATAAAATTCAAATCTTCTTTAGCATCAGAGAAGATCATCTCTGTTGTTTCTGCAAAGGATATTCCAAGTGGAGGACAAAATATTGGATCGTCCTTCATGTTTGGTGATGAGCCACTATTTGGTGATCCGATTGCTGAGTATGCTGGTCAAGCTCTTGGCATTGTGGTACTTACCCTTTCATCGTTGTAGTATGCCCAGTCACAGGAATTATTGCTGTCTTCAAAATCTCTATAATAGAAGACAGTTATGAATATTAATGACCATATCAGTATTACTAAATCATTATCTCTACCTCAGATTGCAGAAACACAGAGGTATGCTGACATGGCAGCCAAGCAGGTTATTGTTGAATATGACACAAAGGATTTGGGCCCACCGATCATAACTGTGGAGCAAGCAGTGGAAAACAGTAGATATTTTGAAGTCCCCCCAGAATTTTATCCTAAAGAAGTTGGTGATGTTTCCAAGGGCATGGCAGAAGCTGATCACAGGATCCCGTCAACAGAAGTATTTTAGTACAACAACCTCCCAGAATTTTTAATAATTTAATTTCACTTGCGTCATCATAAAACAATGAATGGAAATTGAACCATGCAGTTCTATGTGCTCTAAAATTTTAATTTTAATCCTGTGTGGAGTCTGCTTTGAACTATTACACTATACATACTATTTCAATAATACATCAATAGACAAAGAAACCTTATCACATTTGAGAAGCCAATGTTTGAGTAAGTCCGCTGAGTAGAATACTATCTAAACAAGTACTTCTGAAAGTTCAGGATTACTGAATCACTTTTGTAATGGTCTTCAGCCATGATGGAAGTAACAATTACTTATAGTAAATCTATGTGTTGTTTTGAGGTGATCTAGGTGTAGAACAGTATTTGTGTTAAATTAATAAGTAACTATAGTTATATATGTACTGTATGCAATTAACTTTCCCATGAGATTGATCTGCAGAGTGAAAGTTGCAATGCTTGGACACCGCACCCCTTAACCCCACCGACCAAAATTATTTCTTGCTTGATGCTTGTGATCTTTTGACAGTCTTGATATGTCACTTTAGCCATTATTTTAACTTTATACAGCGTTACATCACTATAGTTTTTCGATTGTGTAATTTTGATAACTACTTTTAAGAATGATACATTTAGTCACATTTTTTTGTATCCAATTTGAAACATATACATGTTAAAAAATCGCGATGTTTCACATGGATTCTAAATTGTCAATTATGGTGTAATTTTAAAATATTGAAGTTCGAAATTGCAGTGATGCAATTTTATGTAAATTATATAATAAGAAACATCAGCGTACTTTTCACTACCTATCCTACTACTTTCCTTTTAATGGAATCTAAGAGAGCATATCTCATGTAATTTTGATGCAGGTAAAACTTGCCTCTGAGTACTACTTCTACATGGAAACACAGACAGCACTAGCAGTTCCAGATGAGGATAACACTTTGGTAGTCTACAGTTCGTCACAGTACCCTGAACTTGCACAGAGTGTCATAGCAAGGTGCCTAGGCATTCCATTTAGCAATGTGCGTGTCATTACAAGAAGGGTTGGAGGTGGCTTCGGTGGAAAAGCATATAGATCATTCCAAGTGAGAATACACAAAAGTAGATCATAATAACCAAAATCTTCCTTTTCATTAAAACTAATTAATACTAATATAAAAGCTTTACCCTGAAACAGAATTTATTTCATGTTCGGACTAGTGGTGTTAATTTCTAAAAGATCTTTATTACTCTTCACTTAAGAGATTTTTCCTTAGATTTTCTGTCATGGGTCTAAACAGGCCCTCGAGGTGTTAATTGCAATACTTCTTTTCCTATTTTGTTAACTGCATTGTTAGTTGTACTATATGTCTCTACGATTTACACGTAATATTTGGAAAATAAATAGAATCTATTGATAGTTTGTTGTATAAGGTTTGGTTATGTAGGATTCATGTTTTCCATGAAAATCCATTTAGGCTTAATGGACAATCTATTTCATTTAACCACGTGCTGTTACACCAACATGCAAATGCATCTAACTTTGACTATTTATCTGGGCTTCACAATGCAAAGTCCCTAGCGCAAAATCAAATTAACTCTCAATGTTCTTTTGAAGATCCATCCCAACAAATTTAGACTTAAGTTGACATATTTCCATCTGTGATGATTATATATAATAATATAATAACAATTCATAAAAACATAAAGACCTAATATACATTACCTGCTTTCTTTCAAAAAGAAAAAAAAATCACCTGCTGTTTCTTACCGATATGTTACCTACTTGTGCAGGTTGCAACGGCAGCTGCACTTTGTGCATACAAGTTACAACGTCCTGTACGAATGTACCTTAATCGAAACACTGATATGGTTATGGTTGGTGGTAGACACCCAGTGAAAGCTCACTATTCTGTTGGATTCAAGTCTGATGGGAAAATTACGGCCTTGCATCTAGACTTATTAATTAATGCTGGGATATCTCCAGATGCAAGCCCCATTATACCAGGCACTATTATATCTAGTGTAAAAAAGTACAACTGGGGTGCTCTGTCATTTGATATCAAGCTCTGCAAAACAAATATTTCATCTAAATCTGTAATGCGTGCTCCTGGAGATACACAAGGTTCTCTAATTGCAGATGCTGTAATTGAGCATGTCGCGTCTGTGCTTTCAGTGGATGCTAACAGCGTGAGGGAAACAAACTTTCACAACTATGGTACTCTTCAGTTGTTCTACCCAGATAGTGCGGGCGACGCTTCTGCATACACATTGCATTCTATTTTTGATAGGTTGGTCTCAACTTCAAGCTACCTGGATCGAGCGGAATCCTAAAGGAATTTAACAGTAACAACAAGTGGCG
The DNA here is from genome assembly GCA_022036555.1 of Microstegium vimineum. NCBI lineage: Eukaryota > Viridiplantae > Streptophyta > Magnoliopsida > Poales > Poaceae > Microstegium > Microstegium vimineum. Next base: position 43,845,601 of record CM039120.1, on the reverse strand, counting down.
GAAACGGGGCATATCTTGCGTGCCCCTCATTTTCAAAGTAGAGCCAAGGCCAGCCCCAGGAAGGGTTTCTGTGCTCAATGATGGCTCCATAGTGGTGGAGGTTGGAGGAATTGAAATCGGGCAAGGACTGTGGACTAAAGTACAGCAGATGACTGCCTTTGCTCTGGGAAAATTGTGGCCTGATGGAGGTGAAAGTCTTCTTGAGAGAGTGCGTGTTCTACAGGCTGACACCTTGAACTTAATACAAGGCGGACTTACTGCTGGCAGCACTTCTTCTGAATCTAGTTGTGCAGCAACTCTTCAGGCATGCAATATGATGATTGACAGATTGAAGCCAATCTTCGATAGGCTGCAGCAGCAATCCAGATATGTCTCATGGGATACATTGATTTCTCAGGTGAGTTTTTATCCTCCTCTAGTTTGTGTTCATGCTGAGTACAAATTGTTGCCAGCTGTAATGTAATGTTTCCGAGCAGGCTTCTAAAGACAATGTTAATTTATCTGCGAGCGCCTACTGGGTACCTGGTAAAGTCTCTAATAGGTACCTGAACTATGGAGCTGGTATAAGTGAGGTGCGCCAAAATTCTCAAGACTAAATTACAACAGTGCTGTTAAATCATGTTTGTATATCTTATATAGGTGATACTCTTTCTATTCATATCTTATGAAAAGTGCAGGTGGAGATTGATCTTCTTACAGGAGCAATTACTTTACTAAGGGGTGATCTTGTGTACGACTGTGGGAAGAGCATGAACCCTGCAGTGGACTTAGGACAGGTTTGCTGTCGACCTTTCATGCTTCCTATCTGAACCAATTTTAATTCTGAATGTAGTTCATTAATTTATAGACCATAAGTTTGGACTGGATTAGGACAATATAATTAAGTACACGATAAATATGAAGCACATTTTCTGTTCATTGTTTGATGTAGATTAGAGAGTTAACTGGCATGCTAACAATGAGATGCAACTAACTGATAGAACTAGCCTTGAGCTATTTGGGCATTTCCCTTGTCAATGGTTTACTCTGCCCTGTTGTGCTTCATACTGTTATTTGGACGTATAAGTACAGCTGAATACTTGTTTAGGTTTTGCAACATAGTTATTGTCTTATTGGGCTCTGATACATTAATTTGTTGGGTACCATATCTTATCCATGGAATTTATCTTGCAGATTGAAGGTTCCTTTATACAGGGAATTGGTTTTTTCGTATACGAAGAGTATATTACCAACAATGATGGCCTGATGATAAGCAACAGCACATGGGACTACAAGATCCCAAGTGTCGACATAATCCCAAAGCAGTTTAATGCTGAGGTGCTGAACACTGGATACCATAAGAACCGAGTGCTTTCTTCAAAAGGTAGTCACTTTAGTTATTTTCTCATTGCATTGTAGATTGGAAGATGCTTGGTAAATTCCAATCAATTTGTACTGTTTCTGCCAGCTGCTGGTGAACCTGCCTTGGTTCTTGCCTCATCCGTTCATTGTGCACTGAGAGAAGCTATCCGAGCAGCAAGAGTGGAGTTTGCAAACATCACTGTATCTGGACGCTCACCGCTGGAATTTCAGATGGATGTCCCTGCACCAATGACACTGGTGAAAGAACTATGTGGTTTAGATATTGTGGATAAGTACTTAAAAAGTCTTATCTACCTATGAACGTGCAGCTGGGGGTTGTAATCTAACATCCTGTTATCTCATGAAAAAGAGTGGTATCATCTTTTTTTGTTGTTGTTTGCAATAAAACGGGAAGGAGAGGAGGAAGTTGTTAAATTAGCACAATATTTGAATGCTTTCAACCATCTGTATCCATGACTCTTTATCAAAGCTACATGGTTGTGTTAAGTAATTTATTGTTATGGAGTTAGAGTGCTGATCAATTTTATGAAATATCTTCATGCAACTTAGTTAAACAAAGTACAAGCTAGGAATCAGAACCTTTTTTATTTGAATGAACATTTCATGGCATAGAATCGAAGGTTCAGTTTTCCCTCTGTATTTTATACATTAGGATTTTTTCTCATCATGCATGACAATACTTGAATTCCTTTGTACTAGGGAATAGCAGAAGAAAACTACAATACTTGAAAGACTTTGTATTAATTAGGAAATAGCAGAAGAACCCTATTGTAAGGCTCAGTGTGAAGCATTGCAATTAAGCATCATTGAAGCATGTCATTTGCATTTCAAAATAATAGAAAGTGCATTTTTCATTGTAAAGATATCACAAATGATGATGCTCATGTAGGGTGTAAACCCTACTAAATGAGGTCAAACTCTTTTTTTATACAAAAAGTACACCCCAGTCCGTGTTTCAAATTATAAGAAGTTTTGGTTTCTATAGATTCATAATTTTTTCTATGCACTTAGATGTACATTATGTATATACACAATAAAAACAATCTCTACTCCTAAAAAGGGGACGTCAACAACCGCTTCAACGTGCCTCCATCTTGCGTGCCCCTCCGACTCGCTGTATTCCCTGCGCGCCGACAGGTGGGACCAGACTCCCTCATCTCTCCAACGCCGAGCATCTCCGCCCCAATCACGGTCAAAGGAAAGGACGTCTAGGCTGCGTCGCCGTATCCTCGAGACCCTGACCCATCGACGACGCCGCCGCCGCCGCCGAGAGCGCCCCCGACGTCTGCAGAGCCAAGAGCCATCCTATGGCGGCGACGGCGGAGGGTACACCGACGTGGGCCCCACCCTACTCGACGGCAGCAATCCGGGCCGCCATTGCCCCCGAGGCCACCGCCAACGCCCGCGACGCGGACGCAGATGCGGTAAACGGTGCCCGCCTCTCCGCGTCCTGTCTCATGTGGCAGCGACGACGGCTGGTACAACGGCGTGGACGGTGGACCCCGCCCTACTCGATGGCAGCCACCCGGGCATCTCTCTCAGATACGTCCTCCCTCGCTTGGCACTCGAGGCTGCCGCGCCGTTGAGACCGTCCCGCCCTGCCCGACACAACGACCACCGGCCAACGGACGAGGAGCGGGCGAGACCCTGCCCCGAGTGCCAGCAGGTGTGTGCGCCTCTCTCAGATTTCTTTTGAATGGCATGGTTCATCTAACTAATTTCTTTGAATGGTGTTTATCGTCATAGTGTTGGCGAAAAGGTGTTATTCGTAATGCTTCTATGCCTAACCCAGCCCGAAAATATAGGTTTGTGCCTCTACCTGTTTATTCTGCATGTTGTAGCATAATCATGTACGCAGGACAAACTTAGTTCTCCATGTGTTTTACATTTACGTAGGAAAAAATAGATGTCAAATTAGTTATAATTGTGAATTTTTATATTCATGTTTATGCAACTTTAGATTTTGTAAGCCTATTGTTCTGCTGAAGTAGTCACCCCTTATATCATTTTTGGTATATCTTTGTATCTGATTGTTCAAATTACAAGTGTCTCACCTATTAGGCTTACCCAGACTATTTCATTGGATTTTCAAAGACTGAAACGACTCAATTCCTATTTTAAAAGATGTACATGATAATCTAGAATGCACTCTTTTTTAGCTGCTAGATTTTTTTTTCTTACCACATGGTTTGCTCAGGTTGTTTTGCAAACAGCTCTTTTGAGATGCTGCTAAGATGACGTGATTGTCAAACCATGCCAATTTGATGGTCTCCATTTTACTCTTCAAGATACCTCTAATATGTGATTGGAAGCTTCAGCAAATATAACATGGGACTATGATAGTTCTGAATGCAGCACCAATCATATTGAACCATGTTCACACTCCAAAGATCATGAGGGTTTTGTTATGATTACTGTACCTGAATTGATGGCATGCCAGCACACATTAAGCCACCAATGCTTGGTTGTGCCTGATGTATGTGTTTCCTCACTTATTTCTTCCCTCCATTATGTCATTCTTTCTACTGCATACAAGTTTTAATAGGTTCCATCTTTGCGTTCTGCAGGAGTCCTCTAACCGATGGACATCTCAATATGGGAGGTAAGGGAAACACGTACCGTCGTACCCCTTCTCACAATGGGTCAGATATTCAATCTTACTTTCTGCAGTGCCCCAATTTGCATTTGGAAGATCATAATTTGGTAACGCCTAACGGATGTACGTTTAGGGGCCATCTGAATAGTAGAACAAAATAGTTAAATCTTAGGAAATACTCCCCCATCCCAAATTAGAAGTCATCCCAAAAATCTTAAAGAATCAAACATCTTAAGTTTGACCAAATTTATATGATAATATAATAACATTTATAATTTATAATGTCAACTAAGTATCATTAGATTCTTCATCAATTATATTTTCACCCTATACCTATTTGTGATATCATAAATGTTTATAATTTTATCTATAATTTTGGTCAAACTTTAGATGTTTGGACTCTCTAATATTCTTGGAATGACTTATAATTTGGTGAGGGAGTAGGTCAAATACATTTTGGACTTGAATGTAAAATTTAGACTCTTTCAAGTGTACCGTGTACTAGATTGAGCTGTAACATATGACTTGATGCTAGAAATTCCAATAAATTCACTGCTACAATTATTCGTGTGATTTTTTTGGCTTAGATTATCATTACTATTCTCATCGTTGCATTCCGTGCCCAATATATCTCCCCTTATATGTGGGACAATGCAAGGTGTAGTTTTAACTTATAAAAATTAGAGTAGAAGACAGTACATTTTGTAATTTTAGTGCATTTTGACACAAGTTTGGTAGTGTTTATAGGCTTATAGCAATGGAGCCAGCTCATCGACCTGGTGCTTATTAGAAAATTCTCTCCTAAAGTTTTCATGCTCAGTTGCATTCAAGTATCATTCTTCCTTGACCTCCTAGCTTTCAAGTTTCCATTTTAACCCTTTTTTATGTGCTACAGGCTCTTGTCGTTGTGCTGAAAATTCAACCCTTGTTGTTTATATACTCCCTTCGTATCATATTTAGATGTCGTTTTGGACAAATTTTGAGTCAAACATTGAGAATATAAATCATCAATAACTTTTAAGTTGTTAAGATTGTAAATGTGAAAATTATATGAATAGATTTATCTTGAAAAATACTTTAATAAAAGTATACATATATTATTATTCTATAAATACTTTTATAAAATAAGAGGTCAAAGTCGTGTTTGAAAGACCGTGTCGTTACCGTAAACGTCATCTAAATATGATACGGAGTATGTTGTTAGGTTGAATGCGAGGAGACAGCTTTTGCAAGGGACGAGTGTGTAGTTGAGTCCTCGACTCTTGGGAAATATTACCTGCTGGTGGCGGCTCCGCTCCATTTGACAGTTTCCGAATGAAAACATCACCTTATTTATATGTTAATCAGGTCTAATTTTGATGAATCTTCCATAAATAGATGGTTTATGTGGCTTGGAATAGTACATTGTGAAGTTAAGTTAAAGTTTATTTGTCTAGACCCATTATTTTTTCATACTTATATTGTATTGAAAATTGTGAGGCTCCGTAGCAACGCACGGGCATATGCTAGTGTATCTAAAAAACTAAAACATTTTATGAATTGGAACTAGAGTAACTAAATTATTATATATAATTTCAAGGCAAAAATATGGAAATAATCTAAATTGGTCAAATTGTTCAAAATGGTTAATAAAATAATTATAATATTAATTTATACCTCAAACAAAATCAAAATCAGGTAATAGGGCTGGAAACCTTAATTACATGAAATAGTGGATAATGGTATGTTTAGGCCTTAATTAAATGAAATCTACTTAAACGCGTTGTTGGCAACCTTGTCCTTCGAAATTTTTCATATTAGCTAAACCTTGTGCCATAAAACATGCTACACTCTATACTTATCACTAGAACCCTGGGGTAATCGATTTGAAGGTTAGACATGATTTGGGATCTAAATCCGAGCCCAAAGTCAGGTCAAAGCCCTAGTTTCAGACTCAGACCATTCTCCACTCGCTCGGTTGACAAACCAAAGTTTGAGGCTCCTAATCTTTCCATCCTTGCTCATTTGGTCCTAGTGCTAAAACGTTTATTGTAGCCTAATGATCGGTGAACAGCTTTGCTTAAGGTTGATGGTGATGTGACTAAATGGTTTTGCAAGAAAACATGATATGGCTTAAACATTGTGTGTAGCCTAATGATCGGTGAACATCTCTGCTCAAGGTTGCTGTATACGGTGAGGTGACTAATTAAATGCAAGAAAACATGGCTTAAACGTTTATTATAGCCTATAATGATCTGCGAAACAACTTTGCTTATGTTGTGGTGGCGTGACTAAATGATTTTGCAATAAAACAGGGCTTGACGGTGCTCTCTCGGATGCAGCAAACGCTTGCCGATGCGGCGCCACAAGAGTAGTCGCCCAAACCTGCAGCGTGCATGCGACGACCTCGCGTGACCCTCAAGAGCTAGATGCCTCCCTCCTCGAGCACTCGCCACTTCTACTTTGCTGCTCCACTATATATCCCATCGTTCTTGCGCTACTCTCGCGCTAGCTAGCTGTTGTATCCCCGCGGGCCATCGCCAAATTACAGCAAGCCGCATCACCTCCGTCCAAGAGATAGAACAACTTAAGCACCATTTTTCTCATCCGCACAAGTTTCATATAAGAGGTTTTATGATATTTTGAAAAGAAAACTTAATGTTCATCAAATGATACTCGCATGCCGTTCATATGGTGTATGATTCCTTACCAAAGCACATATTAAAGTTGCCTTCTCTTTCATCCTACTTCTAGTAGGTTTATCTAGGACTTAGGTAAGGATGAAAGAAATAACATATTAACTTTGCATATATTATTGTAACGCCAAACCCCGGATGAAAGAAGAGAAGTCTCATGCTCTTATATCAATATGTGCATGTGTGTGGAAAATAATAAATGTAAACTACTCATTTATTTTATATGATCTCTCTCTTTAACTTATTGATTTAAGACATGGCTATCATTAAATATCCATGAGCCTTCATGTGCTTATTTTTCCAATACTCCGGACCATCATGTGTCCACATTTTTCTTTTAATTTTAAACTTTTGCATAGCCTATGTCTCTTTTAAAAATATATCTAGAAAGAGATCACTCTTTCAAAACATGGAGCATTTATTTGGTAGAAACGAATGAGAAGTTTTTATGTACTCCCAGTGTAGAAGTATCACACACACACACACACACACACACACACACACACACACACACACATATATATATATATATGTGGGGGGGGGGGGGGGTTGTGTGATCTTAATCTTGGGAGCATGATAAATCTCTCAACAAGACGCTTGACAAAAATCAACACAAAACAAGTAGCATGTAGGAGGCTTATATCATTTCAGAACATATATGACTTTAGTAGGAATTTATCACCATTGAGAAACAAAAATGTTTTTTCATATTTTAAGAATTAAATTTCTGATAGTTATTTTTGTTTGAAACAATATTATAACAACTCTTGTCTTACTATTACTATATAAAGAGCTATGTTTGAGAATATTCCTCCTAGTATATATAATAAATAGAAACCACCAGATTTTTATCGTAAGGTTGTATGTATAAGCATACACCCCAAAGAGCAAACTACAAAGAAATAAGTGGCCAGCAGCTAGCTAGCGCTTTGATCGAGTTGATGGATGGACGGTAAGCGCGCACCTGTCACGTATGGTACTTTCTATTGCAAATTACAAGTAAGAATCTTAGGGGTCAATGTATCTCAAATTTGACTAAATTTATTTGATAATATAATAATATTTATAATGACAACAAAGTATTATTAAATTCTTCATAATTATATTTTAATAATATAAATATTTGATATAAAAAATTTATAATTTTTTTTTATAATTTTGGTGTTATTTGAGATACTTTGCTCTTATAATTTGAAACGAAGTTAAGGGGTACTTACCATTCTGCGCAATAGCAAAGTGCAACGTATGGGTATGGTACGGGGAAGCTGTACGTAATTAATAATAATGTAGCCGACGACGTTGAATCGGAGAAGCGGAAGGACGAAGAAAATCTCGAGGTGTACGATTCAATCAATGCCCATGCATTTTTGTCAATCAAAGAGAGAGAGAGAGAGTGACATGCATGCATGGGGGAAGACCAAGAAGAGGTTAAGCTGCGCGGCATCGTACGATCGCACGTGCTCCTCCGCTCGCTCGCTTTCCTCACAAATAAACAAAACCGATATGATCACACGATCGCGCGCTAGCTGAGGATGCTCGCCGCGCGTGTCACCATATCGGGCGGGCGGATCGGAGGCTACACGCGGCGCGCCGGCCGTCCGTCCGTCCGTCCGGTGACATGCCATCATTATTTCTGATCCGATCCGAGGCATGCAACCGGCGTCACGCAACCCATCACATGCATACAGCATACACACGTACACCTCGCTCTCCACACCGGCCGGCCGGCCATCGATCGGCCAACGCGCGCGTGCTCTCCACTGCCGGTTCATATATATATATATTTTATATATATATATATATATATATATGATCGAGACGACTCTCCTGTTCCCGCGCGCACTATAGCTCTAGCTAAGCTAGCTCCTCACAAGCGTCTAGCTTGCACACTGCTTTCGATCTGGTCTCGACGAGACGTGTGTGTACGAGCTAGCTGCTGGCTTGTGCGTGACGTCGACCTCGAGCATATATAGCTAGCACGCGCAGGAAGGTCGTCGTCGAGCGGCGCGGCGCGGCGCGGCCGGCCGGCCGGCCGGTGTGGTTTGGAGGGGGCCGGCCGTGGTGCGACGACGATCGATCGAGACGTACGACGACTCGCCATATGCATATGCAAGAACAAGGTGGTCCAGCACCAGCAGGTCCATTGTCCATGGCGATGGCAGCCGCGGCGGCGGCGACGACGACGGCGACGCTTGATCGGGTGGTGTTCGCCCTGAACGGGCAGCGGTACGAGGTGGCCGGAGTGGACCCGTCGACGAGGCTGCTGGAGTTCATCCGCACCCAGACGCCCTTCAAGGGCACCAAGCTCGGCTGCGGCGAAGGTACGTGTAATGTAACGCATGCCGTCAATTGGTTAGTTAGATAGTATAGATTAATAAACAGGTGAATTAATTTGATTGGACGAATCATATATATATATATATATATGGAAAAATATATATCTACCTGCATATAGCAAAGGTTTCTTTTCCCATTCAAATAAAATAGTATAATGTATATATGTATGCATCACAGATCTGAAACAAAAGTACATTCGCTTCTGAGGTGGATGAACACGAAATTGAAACACTAGTGCCGCGCACGTCTAATGGCCTCCGATCAAGGGAGGAGGGGCAGCGTAGATAGATAGGGTACGGTGGTGGCAGAGAAGCGACAGAGATGCACTACTAATCCTCACATTTTGTCTGTCAAACATATTTTCCAGCAATATCTGATTGTCAATCTGTTGATTCTGTAAAGTGATTCTTTATGTTTATTTTGAAAGTTTAGGCTAAACAATTAAAAAAATTTATTTTTGATCACCGAATCACTTCACTAGTGAATCAGAGAGCACGCAATCCTACCAAAACAGGCCCTAAGTATTAATCAGAGAATAATTGGAGGAATAACTCAACTCTCAATACTCTGCCAATAAAAGGGTGGAGGAAAAATTGGGAAAAAAATCGACAAATGACAAGTGACGGTTTTGCAAAGAAGCTACTTCTGCCGACGTTCCTGTAACATTATGTGAAGCTAGAGGCTAGAGCTAAATAAAGATGCTCCACAAAAAGACCCTAGAACAGGAGCCATTTTAGAGCTGTCGTATTTATGAAAATGGCAGGACAACAGAAAGTGCACTAGTTAGAGGTAGGGCGGTGTAGCTAGCACTAGTGTCCAGCGTCCATTGACTTAGACTAATGCAGAATCCTCGCTCCATATCCATATTATTTAACGTTTAGGACAACAACACGGTCTCTAAATTAATCATAGCTTTGGCGGCTTATTTTTTGAAAAATATTTATTGAAATATAATATATATATATTTTTATGAAAGTATTTTTCAAGACAAATCTATTGATATGATTTTTATTTTTTAGACTCAATAACTTAAAAGTTATTCCTGATTCATATTCCTAATATTTAATTTAATTTTTTTCTAAAACGATAATTAATATGGGTAAGGAGTGAGGTATATCGTACGTGGTCCCAGCGAGACGCCCAATCTTATTGTATGTATGCAGCTCCCTGCTTATATATAACTTTAATTTATGGTGGGTTACGGTTGAATGGCACACATGCTGAAGCACTTCTACAGAATCCGCAATCATTACTGATCCATCACTTTCGTTTTTGTTTGGACCGGCAGTGATGCCTCTTCACTGCCGAGTCGAGACCGAACCGGGAGTGCAGCTCCTCATCACTGCCGGTTCGTGGCTGTAAAAATCAGTGAAGCCTCTCTGCCCTTTCAGTGTCGGTTCCAGCCACGAACCGACAGTGATGAGGACCTTCACTGCTGGTCGTGGCTTGGACCGCCACTGATGTACTTGTACACTTAATTTTTTTGATTTTTTAAACGACCTCGGATGGAAAAACTTTCTACATGAAAGTTTTAAATCTCGAAAAGTTATGAAACTTTGTAGTTGACAACTTTTTAATTTGAAATCATCTTGTCATCAAAAATACATTCGAATGTGTCAAATTTAAAATTCAAAATTTTGTAAACGACCTCTGATGGAAAAACTTGCTACATGAAAGTTGTAGATCTAGAAAAGTTATAAAACTTTGAAGTTTACAATTGTTTCATTTGAATTTGTTTAGTGACTTAAATAATCAATTTATACTCAATTTTGTATAGAATGAGGTGAACTAAAACCAAATCTAGACACAAGTGAGTCATGAGTGGAGTGATAGAGGAGGTACCGCACGAAGCTGAGTTCTAAGGTTTGAATCCCCGCCGGAACGCGTTCGCAATTTTACGCGAAGAAATGCGGGGACTTGCAACGGAGACAGGCAAGCGGGTTACTAGTGAGCTCTCCCAGAATTTAAATCACGATTTTTTTTCTCAACATCAATCACTGTCGGTTCGTAACGAACCGGGGATCATCACTGCCGGTTTGGTATAACCGGCAGTGATACCAAACCGGCAGTGATGTGATCACCTCATCACTGTCTATTTGGTTGTGCCGGTTCAAAATCCGACAGTGATGTGGGTTTTTGAACCGATACTGATCTCATGTTCTGGAGTAGTGAAGATGCATTTGTTGTTGTTTTTTTGTTTTGTTTTGTTTTGATCACAAGATGCATCTGTTGTTGACTTGCTGCTGAGGCGGCGGGAGCCATCTTCATTTTAGGGGCCGGGGGTGTGGACGCACACCCGAGAAAAAATGTTTAAATAAATAGTTACTATTGAAATGTAAAGTGGATCGTCTTCTCCGTCAACTTAAGCTTTCAATTGGTCGGTTCAAATTTGTAGTATCTATGTACTGGCAAGATAAGCTCACACATCCTCGATTTGCTCTAGCTTTGTCCTGGTTGCCGAATTGTATATGCATACACATATATGATACATGTAACCTACATTCAATAATGCATACTTCCTCTGTCTCAAAATAAAAGTCGTTCTGGTTTCTAAAAGATCAACAAACTTTAACTTTGACCAACTATATTTAACAAAATATTAATATTTATGGTACGTAATTAGTATTATTAGATAAATTTTTAAATATACTTTAATAAGAAACTTATTTAGAGATATAAATGTTGTACATATTTTCTACAAACTTAGTCAAAGTTAAGAAAATTTGACCAACATGCTTCCCAAAGCGAATCTTTTTCTGGGACGGAGGAAGTATAGACAAAGATATTGGGTTGGTCCGCTGGTATATATATACCCCCTTCGACGGCCCCTAAAAAAATACAATTCTAGGTTTGAGCTAAATCAAACTTTCCTAAGTTCCATCAAGTTCCATAGAAAAAAATTCAACATTTATATGTTTTACCATAAAATTATTATTTAATAATTAAGATAATGATATTTATTTATAATGTTATTAGTTTTTTATCAATCTTGTTAAACTTAAAATTGCTTGACTACTCATAAAATCCTTTTTAGGATAGTGAGAGTATAATTGAAGACCATCACTACTCCAGAAAACTAAAACAGTGTTAGTTCAAAAACCCCCATCAATTGCGGTTTTTAAATCGACACAACCATATCGGCAGTGGTGAGGGGTTGCCGGTTCGTATTACAAACCGGCAGTGATGTTGGTGTCCAGGGAGATGCTACTAGGAACCCACCCGCTCGTCTCCATCGCAAGTCGCGCATTTTTTCGCGTAAAATCACTTCGTCGCAAGTCGCGTATTTTTTCGCGTAAAATCACAAATGTGTTCCGGCGGGGATTCGAACCTCAGACCTCAGCCTCGCGCGGTACCTCTTCTACCACTCCACACATGACTCATTTGTGTCTAGATTCGCTTTTAGTTCACCTCATTCTATACTAAACCGAGTGTAAATTGATTGTTTGAGCCACTAAACGGATTCAAATAAAAAAGTTGACAACTACAAAGTTTCATAACTTTTCGAGATCTACATTTTTCATGTAGAAATTTTTTCCATCTAAGGTCGTTTACAAAAATGAAAAAAAATCAGTGTACAGATACATTAGTGGCGGTTCGTGGCACGGACTGGCAGTGAAGCTTCTCATCATTGCCGGTTTGTGGCTGGAACTGGCAGTGAAAGTGTCCAGGTTATCACTGCCGGTTCCAAGGAGCTTCACTGTCGGTTCGTGGCCGGAACCGACAGTGAAAGGGAAGAGACGCTTCAATGATTTTTCCAGCCACGAACCGACAGTGATGAAGCATCACTGTCGGCCCAAACAAAACTGGTAGTGATTGCCGATTCTGTAGTAGTACATATAAGAGATCCATGTATCATCATATCCCTCTATATATTCTAAATTATAAGGTATTTTAATTTTTTTATTTATAGAATAGATTTTGCTATGTATTTAGCTAGATATATAATGTCTAAATATATATTAAAACAATTGTATCTAAATAAATAAAATAAAGAACCAAAACATCTTCTAATTTAGAATTGGCATAGTATATCGAGATCATCGTGCTACGTACATATGCATATAGCTAGGCTATATATAGCTGCTGGCATGAGCCTTGATGCATGCATGATCAGCGACCCCATGCGCCATGCCGGCCTGGACGACGACGACGGCTTGGCTGAATAACGACCACCGCGCGCTGGCTAGCTAGCTAGGCAGAGATCGACGCACGCGATCGATCAAGCACGTAAGCTAGAAACACACGCAACAGTGTCACCGCGCGCTCTTCAATCCTCAACGGCCATGATGTTGATCGACCATATATATGGATATGGATAGATATATAGCGAGCTATTGAATAATGCTTCTTAATATATAATAATGCTAGGTCGTCGTAGCTATCTTGAGCTTGAGTAATAATATATTTAAGTGTTAATGCTAGCACAAGTACAATTGATAAAATATTTTATCCGAGTTCAAATTCAAACACGTACCGGCCGATCGACGTACGATCCTTCTGTGGCCTGTACGTGGGTGATCATAAATGGATTATGGATGGAAATGCCGTTTCTTTTTCTTTTTTCTTTTGATAAAGGAAAAAAATCTGGCCTTTGCGAATGGACACAGCTAAGATATATATATGGCGTATTGCGAGATGCAAAATATCTCATGGTGGCTTCAATATCAACTTGAACTACATCTTTGGAGATAGCGATTGGGCTGTAGTAGCGTACTAGCTAGTACATGTGTGATTATGGCAGTGTAACGACGATATATATGGAGATCTGCCGTGCTCCAACAAAGACGTGCAATTGTCGCCAATTGCCTTTTCTTTTCTTTTTATTTATAGGGATGTGGTGCATGAGTCCCACGGCTATAATAAGGAAAAAACAGTACTTTAAGGCATATACTATTTGCTACGCAATTGGTTTATTTTGTACTTTTTTAATCGAAACATAATAAACTAATCATTTTAGTCCACAGACAACGTACTATATCAAGAATTGTCTCAAAATGGATTTTTTTCCCGGCTTTTTAAAATGCCCTCTATTTTAGAGGTAGCTAGAAAATATAACTGCCTCTAAAAATTCCTCTACAAGCAGCTAACCACCTCTAAAAATAAAAATGATTTGTAGAAGCAATGGCAATTTAGTCTGCCTTTATACACCATAGTAAAATTCTTAACTTTTCCAATCTACAACTTTGTAGCTGCCTACTTTTTTATTTGAAATCATTCAAGGCTTCAATGTTTTGCATATTTTTTTCATAATTCAATTTTTTTTATTTTTTCTAATGACCTTGGATGGAGAAATGATCTAAACTAAAAAGTTGTATTAGTAAAAGAGATCTGAAACTTTGAAGTTGACAACATTTTCATTTAGAAGCATTTAAAGCTAGAAATTCTTCATTAATTTTTCATAATTTGAAATCCTTTTCTAATGATAACAGATTGAAAAATGGTACAAATGAAAATTATAGTACTCAAAGAGATCTACAATTTTGTTGTTTGCTACCTTTTCATTTGGAATCTGGGGCCTAGTAATTATTTTTTAAGTTTTGGCTTGCTATGGCTCAAATTGTTGGCTCGTTATATAAACGAGCTTATTATATCTTGGCTTGTTATGGCTCAAATTGTTAGCTTGTTATACAAACGAGTTAGAAGACAAGCTTAGCTTGGCTCGGCTAGTTAACGAGCTCCCGTGCATATTTGAATCAAATAAAAAAAATACATATAAATTTTACATTGAAAAGTATGCTATCATCCATGACCACGATCCATCATCATATTTGTTGATCGATTCCAATCAACCATACAATCTTTAAAAATAAAACAAAATAAATGAGACTGACGAGGTTTCTTCTAGTTTTAGCCTTATTATAGGCTTGCAGTTCACTCGTGCTGACACAATTTACTTTTTCTGTTTTTTTTCTAAATTATAAGATATATTAATTTTTCTAATTTTCTATGCATTTAGATATATAAAAATAATGTATCTAGAAAACATAAAAGTTCTTATAATTTGAAACTAAGAGTATTTTTTATGCTCATCTCCCTCTAACAAAAATCAAGAAATTTAACAATATACGGTGAACTGTTGGATATCCCATGAAAAAGTGGAAAACAATCTAAAACACTAAAACTATTTTTGTCTTGTTTTAATATTCATACAAATTCCAAAATCCTTTTTTATGATTTTAATATTCTCTTTAAAATATAAAAAATAGCATGGCATAAATGGTATGTGACAAGATTAATCCCTCAGTTTTCACCCCTGTGTAGAGTGAGGGAGCTGGTGGCACCATAGTCCACATAGCTCCATAAGCTAATGACATATGCATACTTATGTAGCACATATTCTTAGCACTTGTTTGGATACACTGATTTAAATAAGCACATGTGTACATGTGTATTAGAGTAGATGATTATAAAAATTAGTTAATTTTCCAATCCAATCCACTTCACTCCTGTTGGGGATATTACCTCGGCATATCCCCAGAGACCTTATGGGCCTGCCGACCAGACGACGGCCCAGCCCACGAGGCCTTGCGGCACGCGACCAGCCCGTCGTGCTAGACAAGAACTCCGAAGAAGCCTTGCTCGTCAAGAAGGATCTTAGAAGATAGGCTCGGACCCCTTACCTAAAGGGGCCGATCGTAATCTGCTAGGATATGGAAACTGTAACCCTACTCCCCAGCTATATAAGGCGGGTAGGGACCCCCTCCAAAACGATCCCTCTACAGTCCCCTAGATCGCATCTACGGGTCTTGTAACCTAATACTCATATCAATCCAGCCACCAAAACACAGGACGTAGGGTATTACGGTGATTTGTCGGCCCGAACTTGTCTAAATCATCGTGTCTACGCTCTCTGTGTTACGCTTGATCGTCATCGCCACACCTCCGCCTACAATCTACTACCGTGGGGTAGCCCCTAGGTAGACTGCGACGCGTATTTCGTCGACAGTTGGCGCGCCAGGTAGGGGGTGTGTGCATCGACTTCATGGCTCGTCAAGCGGTTACGTTCCCGGATTCGATGGTTCTGCCGACGGCCGGCACCGTACTCCAGATCAGATCCATCTCCTGGACCATCGGATCTACTCCGCGAGGGGCTGATACGCCAACACTCGCGCGCCGTCCCACCACACCGATACACCGCCCGCGAAAGAAGGTCAGCGTCGACGATCTAGTCAACGCCATTGACCGCTCCAACGCCAGCATCACCGGGTGCATCGACCTCATTCAGGCGGTGCGACGTCGACTCCCTGGCCATCACGGCCGCCAACCACGCAGCCGCCGACCTACGAAGGCGACTGTTGCGACCAGAGGTATCCACCTTCCTACGACGATGCCCCACGGGCTCAGCAATCAGGCGGCACTCCTCCAGCGACAAGTGTCCCGATCGGTCTTCAACCAGATCTCAGCGCCTCCCGTCGTGAACACCGTCATCATCTTTGCAATCGACAGCGACTCCGAGCAGGCAGTATCTCTCGATGCCACCACCTCCCCAGGTTCGACCACCAGCGTGGGGACCGAAGTCGCAAGCTCATCCAGATCGACCGACAGCTTCCCAGAATTCCCTCCGGGCTTCGGATGGAGGATCTTTCAAGTCTCCATTGACAATGTCGCCCCGATAACGAAGCAGACGACGAACGCACCGCAAGGGAGCAGCTCAACGCTGACCGCGCACAGAGGCGCGATGACAAATGCCGCGAGCAAGAAAGGAACAACCAAGAGCGTCTCGAGCAAGAGCGCATTGCACGAGAACAGCGCGAGCAGGATCAGAGGAATCAGGGCCATCTCCCACAGCGCAATCTCCAATATGAGTTTGAGATGATAGGCAACATCTCGGAATACTCAACCCCCAGCGCCAACCTAGCGGCAGCTATCTGCGAGCTGTCCAAACTCCAAGGCACGTCTGTGGTCGAGAAGATAGACACCCACATCAAGGAGACCTCACTCCAGGTAAAAAAGAAGCAGCGAGTGGTCAAGTCCTCGGGTCAATCCCACAGCAGGAACCACTCATGAAGCCCCCCAAAAGAGCACCAAGGAGGATCCCCAGGACACAATGAGGAAGACCACAACGAGGCCCGCCGTGGTCGAACACCGGAACCTGTGTACCGGAGCCCTCCGAGAGATCGAAGACAGAGACCCCCGCCACTACTACACAAATGATTATGCAAGACAATTTTATTAATAGAGGCAAACACAAAATTCATGTGTCTCCTAAAATCTTGACGGATTTACGGAGGTGGACATTTTGATTTACGGAGGCGGTAACTTTTGCCCGCCTCGTAAAATCGATTTACCGAGGCGGGCATTATAAGACGTCCGCCTCCAAAAATAGGCTATTTTTGGAGGCGGACGTCTATAATGCCCGCCTCGGTAAATTAATTTATGGAGGCGGGCAACTTTAAAAGCCCGTCTCGGTAAATAAGGCCTAGCCCACTAGAACACATGGATAGCCCACTATGCTTTTGAGTATATAAACAACATAAACCCTAGTTCCTCTCCGGGCCGCACCCTCTCGGGCTCTCGGCGGCCGCACCCGACACGCCTTATCCCTTCCTCTCTCTGCGGCCTCTCCACCCACGCACGCCGCCCCGAGCCCTTCCCTCCCCGTCCACCTCCCTCCCTCCCTCCCCGAGCGAACAAGAAGCGGGTAGGAGGCCCTCCCCAGCCACCTCCGACGTAGGGCGACGCAGGAGAGGTGGGAGAGACATAAGGAGGCGTGGCAAAGACTGGATCCGGCGCTAGGGTGGTTGGATCCGGTGGTGGCGAGGCTCGGTGGCGTTGAGGTGGCCGGATCCGGCGAGGGACAACGAGGACGCGCTCTTCGACGGGATCCAGGCGATGAGAAGAGGCGACGACGCCGCCCCTCCCCATCCGGTGAGACGAGGCGGCGGCGGTGCCGCTCCCCATCCGGCGAGCAACGATGGCGGCGGCGCCCCTTCTCAACCTCCAAGGGCGTGGATCCGATGGCGGAGGTAGCGGAGGCCGTGGATCTGGTGGCAGCAGGCGTGGATCCACGGCGTCATGGCTCCCTCCATCTCCGGTGGCCAAGCACGCGTTGGGTGGCCGGATCCACGGCGGCGGCGCGCGGGGAACGGGCTCACCGGCGGGCTTGGGAACGGGCTTGCTGGTGGGCTCGTGGGTTTTTTTTGTTTTTTCGATCGATTTACCGAGGCGGGCGTATGTAAGGTGTCCGCCTCCATAAACAGATTAACCGAGGCGGGCAAGGACAACCGCCTTCATTATTCGGTGATTAACCGAGGCCTTCCATTGGAGGCGGTCGTGTTTGCCCGCCTCCATTAAGCAAAAACGACCACCTCCAATAAGATTTTTTGTACTAGTGCGCGGTACGACGACAGAGAGGACGTACGAATCCGGCGTCACTAGACACCAACCCCGCCACGTCGAAGCCCTCTGATACAACACCGATGGAGATCGCCAAGGTACGATGATGACGAGCATCACAATCCTAGATACAATTGAGCGCAAGCTCCCAGAGCTACCGAGGGACTACGCCTCTTCTCAGCTCGCTTGCGCGCCATCCGCTGGCCCCAGAGCTTCAGAGTAACATCAGTGGAGAAATACGACGGCAAGGCAGATCCGGAACAATGGGCCTGATCCACATATGAGATCACCGTGTACGCCGCTGGAGGAGACCGAGACGTGATGGCAAACTACCTACCAGTAATGCTGTCAACATCCACCATCAGCTGGCTACAGAAGATCCCAGAAGGCACCATCGACAATTGGGAAGACCTCAAGGAAATCTTCATCGAAACATACAAAGCTACGTGCATCCAGCCAGGAACACGCTACGACCTGGAAACCGTCCGCCAGAGAAGCAACGAGAGCCTCCGAGAATACATCAGACGTTTCTCCGACAAACGCCTGAGCATAACAGAGATCTCCGACCCGGAAGCCATCGACATCTTCTCCAACGGTCTACGAGCAGACGACCTCCGAAACAAGTTGGCCCGGAAGAACGTAAAAACCATAGAACAGATGATGATGATGATTGCCAACCCCTACGCCAATCAAGACGCCGCCACCCGCAGTAGAGAGAACAGGCGACGCTATTCCCGCTCTCCAGAACGAGCAAGGGACAACAACCGCCGACCAGACTACCGGAATGAGAAAGGATCCAGCGACCATCGCGACCACCGGTCAGGTAACTCAGAACGCCGACCACAGAGGTACGACCGCAGGCAAGACAATCGCTACATCGCCAACACTAATGCTCGCCCAGAGAAGAACTACGATGACGACTACGAGAAAATACTCGACGGGCAGTGCCCCATACATAAGAACGACAAGCACTCCCTACGCGCGTGTAATCTCCTCAAAGACACCATGCGGGAAAGAGCTGAGAAAAGGAAGAAGGAGGACGACGCCGACAAGGGCAGAGACAAAGAACCACCGGCACCATGATTCCGAGCAGCTTCAGCAATGTACTCCATCTTCGGAGGTAGAGTGGTCATCGAAGGAGAAAGACGACGCCGCCAAGTCCGAAAGGACGTCTACTCAGTCACGGCTACAGGAAACAATACAGACAACTCTCGATACCTCGACTGGTCGGAACAAACTATCAGCTTCTCTAGGGAAGACGAGTGGACGGATTACAGATACCCAGGTCGATACCCACTCATCATCGACCCCACCATCGCCACATGTCGTTTCAAGAAGGTACTGATCGATGGTGGCAGCGCCCGCAACATACTCTTCACCGACGCATTCCACCAGCTCGACTATTCGAAGAAAGATCTCCTCCCGGCGAACTTCCCCTTCTGGGGGATCATACCAGACAAAGCATCCAAACCAGTAGGGCAGATCACCCTACCAGTATAGTTCGGCGACCAGGATCATTTCAGAGTAGAGAACATCAACTTCATCATCGCTGACTTCGAAACATCATACCATGCGATCCTTGGCCGCCCGGCACTCGCCAAGCTTATGGCAGTCCCACATTACACGTACATGGTGTTGAAGATCCCGACACAACAAGGCATCCTCAGCCTTCGCACCAACCTGAAGATAGGTTACAAATGCGAGCAATAGACCATCAGTACACTCGGGAAGAATCGCACCCAGGACACATACAACTCCAACTCCAACGACAAACACACTACAAAGAAACCAAGGAGGCAGAACAAGCGCCAACCGGTGCCGATCCCCTCCACATCCATACATAGAAGCGGTCGACCCCCAGGGGCGCTAGAAGTGAAAAAGTAATCATGTACTAGGTCTTTCTCGAATAAATGAATAAAGGTACCTTGTTTTTTCGCTCAAATCCCCACAACGTGCATACGACGTTCAACATCCAAGACAAAGAATTAAACACTCCCATAGTGTTCGATGACCTCTCCAAAACACTCCCATAGTGTTCGATGACCCTCCAAAAAACGCACTACGACGTTCTCTCCAAACAGCCTGGCCATAATCAGAAGCTTTCGAATCTGGCCTACCGATTTCATAATGCATGGAAGTAGCTACCCCATACGCTATGATCACATCGATAAGCCTCTCAAACTACGTCTCCCTATTAAACGGGAAACGCCGTTTGCGTCGAAAGTCATGAGGTTATGTGCCCAGAGTCTGTATACGACCACGACACGGTCGATGACTCTACAAGCAGCATGGCTTGCGCCCAGTGTCTGCAGGAACGGCCTCAGTCACGCCACGATCGAGCCTCTCGGAAAAGGGTTCTGTCTTAGGCATCTCCCTAAGCATGCATGAGTTGTTCGCCCTCTGCGCCGCGGGTTGTCAGCAGCCTACCCCCTTGGTAATCCTCACAATACCTACGCGTGTAGAGGCTTTGGCACCACGATAAGGGCCGTAGAGAACCCAAGGCCGAACGATTCATCGTTATGGCTCACGACTTAGCGAGCGTGACAGGACATACAAGTGAACCAAAAGCTCACCGCCCGGATATACACAGCTTTGCAGTGTTCACTTACATGTCCGAACCTTTTGTATCCAGGATACAAAATTACTGCTCTACAGCAGCAAACAAATCCACATCCTTAACAACGAGCTCCGCCACACGATCAGCTTCAGTCTCCAGACGATCCGTCGCCTCATCAGATGTCCCGAGTGCAAACCCAGTCGCCGCCCGACCAATATTAACCTTCGGGTAGTGCGACTGCAACATAGCAAGGCCATGACCAGCCACACTCCTCACTGCCGACATCGTAAAGGACCGAAGCCTGACCCACAGGCATCGAACCGTCAAGACCACACTCTCCGCAGTCGGGAGCTTAGCACGCTCAGGAATCAACAACCCGACCATCGACACACTCCACCATTGGGGCAACCTCTCGATCCAACGACCAGAAGCCATCATAATAAGCATCCAACCTCGCCTGAAGGTCTGCAAATTGAAGTTGTACGTGCTCCCGATAAGCTGGGAACACAATAGACACCGGATAAGGCATCCATACAAGCCAAATGGTGGGTAAGTAACCAATACCTTCGTGCATTGCCCGCATCTTGTAAGTCTCCTGCTCGGCAGCAACGACCCTATCCTCCGCAAGGCGTCCCGCTTCGCAAGCGCTAGCAAGCTCTAAAGAAGAACAGGTCACCACATGGCCACAAGACAAGTAGTCAAACCAAAGGAACGCCAAGGACTTACTGATGGAAAGTTCCTATAACCTTCTCAACATGAGAATGAAGCTCCGTATTCTCGCGCTCACGCTCCAGAACCTCACCCTCCAAAGCCTGCGAACGCCGATGCGCCGCGTCCAAACTATCTTCCAGCCCCGCAAACTGGCTCAAAACACAAGCAACCTCACCACGCAGCCGCTCATTTTCATCGGCTAACCTGGCAAGCTGATCGGCTAGCATCTTCCGCTCCTTCTCCGCCATGAAAAGCACCTGCGACCAAACAACATAGGTAAAGCAAAAGAGGACGCGGCGACTAAGACGGACACACGAAACACAACAGTCACCTTCACCCATCCAAGCAGATCATTTGCATCATTAACAAAGATCGCCGCTTCTGCCTCAGCCTCACCGTCCTCAACTACAACTAAATCTTCACCATCACGATGAACGATCCGGACCAGCCTCGGCCCAGAGTTACCCCCTATACGCGGAATCTCCTCCAGCAACTCAGGCTCCTCCGACAATGCCGCCGTCCTCCTCCGCTTCACCGGCTTCAACATTGACACTACAGAAGGATCGACCTCCGGAGCAACCGTTAGAGGATCCTCCGCAAACAGCACCCCACGACCAGATGAATCAACAACCGGAGCACTCGCCACATCAGGTTTCTCCTGATACTCTGAAGGGCCAGCCAATTTCGAAGCATCACAAACTCCCGGAAGCGGAACACCACTAGAAGCTCCAGGTACAGCAGCATCAGGGCCAGATGTATCTTCGTCGATTGGCGACCTGCCAAAGAGGCACACCATAAGCAAACAGATGAAACCCCCAACGACTCAGGCAAAACGGAGACGAAGCACTCACAAGCTCGACTTCCGGTGCGCCCTCGCAAAACGACGAGGCTCCCCATCAGAACCTTCAGAAACAACCGTCGGCAAACGACCTGTCGCCGAAATGGCATCCGAAATACCGACCCCAACATCCACTGGAGAAGGCGAGACGACAACCGACGCCTTAGGCCGAGACACCTCGACGCCCGATTCAGAACCCCCTTCACCGTCAAGGCTCACCGCCGACACATCATCCTCGCCACTCGACCCTTCGTCGGTCCAACCAGAAATCGAGGACGACGAACGCGGAATGTTTTCCTTGATAACAAACTTACCGCATGTACTAACCGACGGCTTCAACTTCTTCCGGGCTGAGGTAGCTGGACGCTTTCCCAACGGGTCATCACACGCCCGGCGCCTCCCAGCAAGCGGCTCAGGAACTCCCCTTCGACGAGAAGATTCACGACCATCCACCTTTCGCGACCTGGTCGCCCGCCTTGACGTAGGATCAACACCCACAAGCCACTCCTTGGATGGGACTCCGGAAAAGTAAACGGCGCGATCCTGCCAATGCAACTACAACGCTTCATCAGAACGAGAACCAGTGCACAGGAAATGGATAGCTAATAGCAGGGAAAATAAGTACGCACCGCAGGAACAGGGACCCAACATGAAATGGTTCCCTCGGATTCTTCATATACGGATAACCAAGGTCAAGAATCAAAGAAATCCGACCTCGTGCTTCTTCCGGCGTAATGATCTTCAAGGTCTCACGAGTAGGGTCGTATGGACCGGAATAAAGGAATGCAGGTTGACTCCTATTCTTGCAGGGCTGACAATGCCTCGTGATAAAATTCCAGCCAACTGCAACCCCATCAAGCATTGATCGATCGATCAGCCCAAGCAATTCCTTCACCTGTCCCATCGCCTCCAGCGGCGGATTGGCCGACCAGCTAGGCTGTGGCACGGGAATCTCTGAGGGGTCGCCACGCGCATACGGTTCCTCCTGCGGGATATAGAACCAGCGGGATCTATAGTCCGCCACTTTGGAAGACAGAGGAGTGGCGAGATACGACTCCGCCATGCCCTCCCGGAGTTGAAGATAAATCGAACTGACAACCCGGGATGCGGCAGTTCCATTTCTCTTAAGGCGAAAGAAATAACGAAACAACTCGAAATGGGGCTCAATCCCCAAATACGCCTCACAGAAATGAACAAAAATTGAGACGTGCAACACAGAGTTAGGATGAAGATTACATAACGAAATCTCGTAGAAGTCCAGAAGACCCCGAAGAAAAGGGTGAACAGGGACTCCAAAACCACGCCAGAAGAAAGGCTCAAAGACCACAAGCTCACCGGTATTAGGCGTCGGAAATTCCTCCCTAGTCACCGGCCTCCACTCAACAAGGGACCGATCCTGAAGAACGTCGACATCCATAAGAAGCTGGATGTCCGCCACCTTAAGGGTGCACTTGGACCAATCCCGAGCCCAATCCCGGAAGCACATCCTCCAACCTCTCAGCAGACTCCCCCGTCTTCTTCGTCGACGAGCGAGTATTCAGTTTTTTCTTGGACGCCATCGACGGACCACAGCGGAAGAGGTTAGGGTTTGCCGAAGAAGATGGAGGTGGAAGGAGAACAGAAGACACAAGATTGGAATGCGAATGTGGAAACCATCGCCGCCACTAAAAACGCCCTTTATATCAAGCGGCGCGTCCCTTGGAAACCCAGGGTTTTTGGGAAACCGCAATGGCCAAATACAAAACCACCACGACGACCCCTTCTCTGCGCAGTAACTTGGGCCGCTAACCGCGCATCAATCCGGCCCACAAACTTTCCTTACAATTTTTTTATTCCGTATTTACTTACCAAAGTCCATATTCGCAAATTACGGAAAAAGATTTCCTAAAAAATACTAACACCATAATCCCGGGGATTGAGCATACAGTCTTGTTATGATTTCCTTTTTGACAGGAATAGTAACAGAGCTTCAGCACACCAGTCAAATCTCACAGGACATCCACTACAACGCCACTCGGGAACTTCGCCGATATGAAGCGATGACTCAACCACCTGTTTGCAGACTCGACCAGGCTCGGAGACTCCATCCAGGGATACACCAAGCAAGGCTCGGGGACTGCCTCCACAACGAAGCAACGACGACATCAAAAAGCAAAACGCCCGGGGACTGCA
Source organism: Microstegium vimineum (assembly GCA_022036555.1). Lineage (NCBI taxonomy): Eukaryota > Viridiplantae > Streptophyta > Magnoliopsida > Poales > Poaceae > Microstegium > Microstegium vimineum. Next base: position 43,821,017 of record CM039120.1, on the reverse strand, counting down.
ACCCGGGGACTGCGAATAAAGCAACATGACCCTGATACAAGAACCTTGCAAGTCCCTTACATCAGGCTCGGGGACTACGGGTATTCGCAGTCGTTTCTACTAAACTTACATTCCAGTATTTTTTCTACAATCCTGATACAAGAACCCTCCAGTTCCTTACATCAGGCTCGGGGACTGCGGGTATTCGCAGTCGATTTTTGGCAAAACTCATGCTTTACTCATTACCTATATTCACTAATGCATCTTTCATCTTTATAAAGCTTGGCACCAGGTGCATACTTCACCTGCTACCAAGCTCGGGGACTAAGTGGGTACACTTCACCTTGCGGTGAATGTGCTTGTTTATCTTCTTGACAAACCTCTGTTGTTTCCTGTTGTCTTATTGCAGAGCTTAAGTGGGTACACTTCACCAGGGAACAAGCCGTTCAAAAGTTTTTTTTTCTTCAGCACGTCACATCCTCTGACAGGCAGACGCAGCATTCAACGAAGGCAATCTGCTCACACACCGGGCCACGACGTCCTCGACCAGGACCACTGCCCGACCAGATAACCTGGTCGAGACCCTACAACGACGACCTCACACGACGCCGACCAGGTGTATACCTTCGAAGAAGATGCTGCTGACTCGCTAGAAGGATATAACGTGCTCGGGGACTTGTTGGACATATCCCCAGGGACCTTATGGGCCTGCCGATCAGACGACGGCCCAGCCCACGAGGCCTTGCGGCACGCGACCAGCCCGTCGTGCTCGCCAAGGACTCCGAAGAAGCCTTGCTCGTCAAGAAGGATCCTAGAAGATAGGCTCGGACCCCTTACCTAAAGGGGCCGATCGTAATCTGCTAGGATATGGAAACTGTAACCCTACTCCCCGGCTATATAAGGCGGGCATGGACCCCCTCCAAAACGATCCCTCTACAATCCCCTAGATCGCATCTACGGGTCTTGTAACCTAATACTCATATCAATCCAGCCACCAAAACACAGGACGTAGGGTATTACGATGATTTGCTGGCCCAAACCTGTCTAAATCGTCGTGTCTACGCTCTCTGTGTTACGCTTGATCGTCGTCGCCACACCTTCGCCTACAATCTACTACCGTGGGGTACCCCCTAGGTAGATTGCGACGCGTATTTCGTCGACAACTCCCTACATAGGTAAATGTGCATGCAACTAAACAATTAGGTCTTAGTTTATTTATTTGTCAAAAAAGGTCTTAGTTTATTTAAATTTTGTGTGTTAAAGGTACTCATATAGAGTTAAATATATATACAGTTATTTGACCCCCAAGTTTCAAACATCATTGGAGTATTTATAACTGGAAATAGTATAGGTAATGACTTCTTTACGATCGGTCGTATGAAAGGTGCTAGATGGCTAGAAGGGGGGGGGGTGAATAGCCTATAAAAAATTCTACAAAACACTAGAGCAAAGGATTATAATAACACTAAGCGAAGCTTTTTTCTCTAGCTCTACTAGGGTTACAAAGCCACCTATCCAAGCAATTCTACTTAGTTGAATGTCTAACAAACAATAGCAAGAACCTAAGACACTCAACACAAGCCATCAAGAACAACTAACAAGAAAAGCTAACTAGCAAGAGAGCTAACTACACAAGATAAGAAGAATGTAAATACAAGAGGATAGAGATGATTATACCAATGCCTTGTGAAGTGAAGATATCAGTGTGAAGAACCAATCACAATATGAATACCAAGAGTAGCCAGGAGACGAGGTTGACACAAAGATTTTCTCTCAAGGTTCACTTGGTTTCCACCAAGCTAGTCCTCATTGTGTCGACTACTCAATTGGTGATTCAGTGGCTAATAGGCAATCACAAGTCTAGCCCACTACTCGGGCGCCACAAGAATCCACCCAAGAGAGAGTAACTCAAAAAGACATGAGCAGTTTACTAGAGTTACCCTTTGGGGCTCCGCCGAGGTGGGTACAAGCCCTCTCACAATCGATGAAGCTGACCGCAAGCAATCACCAACTTGCGCCAAAGCTTCTCCACCGCCCGAGCCGTCTAGGTGTTGGCAAACACTAACAATAACAAGAAAACTGCGGCGATGACAAACACCAAGTGCTACTAGATGCAAATCACTAAGCAAATGCACTTGGATGCACTCTATCTCTTTTGGGATGAACACGTGATCGAAGAGATGAGTCAGAGAGGTTCTTAAAGCTCTCAAGAGTATGAAATAATAGAATGAGGCAAGAGTGAGAGCTTGAACCGGCCAAAGGCCTTAAATAGGCCATTCTCAAAAACTAGCCATTATTGCCTGCATCGTGCCCAACGAAAGCTCTTAAATGTTGCATTGGACGCTCTGTCGCTAGTGTCCGTCGCTAGTATAGAGAGCATCTAGAGAGCTCCTGCGTCCATCGGACGCGTCTGTTGCCATGCCATCAGACGCTCCTCAGCGTTCGTCGCCTTCGTGTTAGTGAGTTCTTCAATCCATCGGACGCACCTGTGAAACTTGTCCAGCGTCCGATGCGATATCTGGTCCAGCGTCTGTTGCGAGTACAGAGAGCATCCATAGAGCTCCCCAAGCCATCGGGTGCGTTCGTCGCCTTGTCATCAGACGCTCTTCAGTGTCCGTTGTAAAGTTTGTACTGAGGCTGAGTTAGGGTTATTGACTAGACGCTCCGACACCTTCGAGCAGCGTCCGTTGCCAGCGTCTGTTGCCTGTTTATTGACCCTTTCTTATCTGTAACTTTTCAATCGTTGCTCCAATGTGCCAAACACTTAGAGTACTTCCTTAATGCATGTGTTTAGCATATATGTTAAGACTTTTAAGCAAGGTTAGTTTACTAGGTTTATTAATGCATCTGCATTAATGACAACACCTAGTAGCACTTGATAACCGCAATCACAACACGTTTTCCCTTCTTGATAGTACGGCTATCTATCCTAAATGTGATCACATTTTCTATAGTGTCTCGATCACTAAACCAAAAACGGCTCCTATGTTATACCTTTGCCTTGAGCCCATTTTTGTTTTTTCTCTTTCTTCTTTTCCTTGTACATGGAGCACTTGATCCATCATGATCATCCATCTAGCCTCACATGTCAAGGTGGATCACCCTAGCTAGAACACATACTTAAGCCATAGGGTTACTCCATAGGTTTCATCAATTAACCAAAACCAAACTTGGGCTTTCACCGTATTATACGGAGACCGCACGACCTCCGCACGACCACACGACCATACGGTTGTCTTCCACCTTCGTCTCCCTCACTCTCTCGCGAGCGGTCGGCTTCAACCTCCATCTCCCTCCCTCTCTCGCACCCGCTCCATCCCGTGCTCTCTCCCCGACGGCCACCTCCTCCGGCGAGCCCACGGGCACTGCTTCCCTGTGCCCGTTCCCCACTGCCTCCTCGCGCCGGCCATGGCGGATCCGACGGATCTAGCTCCGGCCATGGCGGATCCAGCTCCAGCCACGATGGATCCGCGAGGTAGGTCTTCTTCTTCTTCTCTTTCTCCTCCTCCTCCTTCGCGTTAGGGTTCCGACGAGCTTTTCCTTGTCTCTTCCCAAATTTCGGCGGGTTTAGAAGGAAAGGGGGTTTGGGGAGGAACGCTGGCCAGGCGGTGGGGATGCCGACGGGCGGTTTACGGGGCCTGGCAGCGGTGGACGGCGGTCGGGCCAGGTCGGGGTGGGGGTGCCATGGCCGGCGGCGGGAGGGGGAGGGTAAGAAGGTGGTGCCGCGGCGAGCTAGGGTTTCGCGGAGCTCCACGGCTGCGGCGCGACCGTGGAGCTCCAGCGAAACCCTAGCTCATCGTAGCGCGGGGCGATGACGGGGTGAAGGTGTCGGAGCTGATGACGATGGGCGGGCGGGCGTGCGCATGACCGTGCTGATGACTAAGGATGAAAACGGTACGAATATTTATTCGACCGTCCGTCTGACCGAATTCATTTAGAGGAGTTTAGACCTGTCCGTATCCGAGTCCGAAGATTAACATCCGATACCGTATCCGTATACGAATACTAAAATCAGTATATTTATGATGTCGATATCTAATCGTATCCTATCCGACATTTCTGATACTATTCGTATTCGAATCGGAATCCGAATAGAAATATAAAAACAAATACAATATCAACGATATCCGTTCGTATCCGATCCGTTTTCATCCTTACTGATGACGATAGAAGGGTGTGCGTGCGCACGGCCGTGCGTGCGGTAGCCGCGTCCAATAGTATAATATAATATTTTTTTTAATAAAGTTTAAAGAAGATTTCACTCGCCAATTTACACAAGACGACGGCTTTGGCCCTTTTCGTCGAATAGCTTCCAAGCACCTTTTCTTACCTCCCGCGGCGCGACGCCGTCTGCTAATCTCCACACTCTCTAGCCGTCGACGCATGAAGAAGCCGCCATTCCCGTGCCTTGCTTCGCCGATGCGCGGCGGCAAGGGGCTTCCCTGCCCATGGCGCACGAGTTGGGGTGGCCACGGAATGCGCGGACTGCTGCCACGAGATAAGCTCGGTTCGGACAGAATTAGCGGCAGAGATGCCTCCAGGATCGAGGTCCTTCAGTGCGTTCGTTCCTGGTGGCGCCCTTTGCATCCATCAAGAACACCAGGGTAACTAAACGATGTTCATTTTGTCCAATGTTGTGCTACTTCAGATTCACGTTAGGTTTTCGGTCAATCAAACTTGGGAGGGAGTTGAATCTAGATTCTATATCTGCCTGGTTGTGTGACATTGCATGAGTTAGGAAGTAGTTTGGCAAGGCTCTTAAAAGTGCATGGAAAGGCCACTAAAAAGAATGTCCTAAGTATCTCTTCTGGATGACTGTAATCCTTCAAATTGTAAGATTGTAAACTGAATTAATTTGTTACGTCTCAATCATCCTTGTGTGACTATATTTGGTGTTGGGGGGATTTTAATTCAGATTTGGAACAAAAAACCTTTAGCAAAAGGGACAAATCAAACCGTAACAAATTTGGTTATTTTAGCAAGTTATATTCAGATCTCTCAGTCCAGCCTATGCTTGCACATCTGTGTGGTATATTTCGTATGATTTTTTCTCAATAATTCGTATTGCAGGTGGTTGTGGGGCTTGTGTTGTTCTTATAGCAAAGTATAACCCAAAGACAGATGAAGTGACTGAATTTACAGCAAGTTCATGCCTGACACTTCTTTACACTATAAATTTATGTTCAATTATCACTACTGAGGGTCTGGGGAATACCCAAGTTGGTTTCCATGCTGTTCAGGAAAGGATGTCTGGGTTTCATGCCTCTCAGTGTGGCTTCTGCACGCCTGGAATGTGCATGTCTATTTTCACTTCCCTTATAAATGCTGACAAATCCAAGAGGCCTGAACCACCAAAGGGGTTCTCAAAACTAAAAGTATCAGAAGCAGAAAAGGCTTTCTCTGGCAACATGTGCAGATGCACTGGTTACCGTCCAATTGTTGATGCCTGCAAAAGTTTTGCATCAGATGTTGACTTGGAGGATTTGGGCCTTAATATATTCTGGAAGAAAGGTGATAGGAACCCAGATGTTAGTGACTTGCCAAGTTACACTCTTGGTGGCGGAGTCTGCGTTTGGCTTTTGGTGCATATGGAACAAAACATGCTATTAGAGCAAAGAAGGTGGAGGATTTCCTTACTGGTAAATTACTCACTGCATCGGTTGTACTTGTGCAATTCAATTACTTAGAGAAACGGTTGTACCAATGGAGGGAACATCACATCCTGAATATAGAGTCAGTGCAGCTGTTGGATTTCTCTTCAGTTTCCTATCTCCGCTTTCTAAAGGCATCCCAGAGCCTGCAAAGTCTCTGACCAGTAGTTCTGCTGATTCAGTAGATACAGATGATGTCCGTAACATGCCATTATCAACACGTCGAGAAACATTTTCCAGTGACGAATATAAACCAGTCGGTGAGCCGATTAAGAAGTATGGTGTTGAACTTCAAGCTTCAGGTATGTGGTTACATCATTAGAATTTTTAGCACTGTTGTCAAGATAGTTTCAAGAATCTCCTTGCAGAGCTAGATTTGAAGTTTCTATTGTATTATATACAGGGAGGCAGTATATGTGGATGATATTCCTGCTCCAAAGAATTGCCTCTATGGTGAATTTATTTACAGCACACAACCCCTTGCTTATGTCAAAAGTATAAAATTCAAATCTTCTTTAGCATCAGAGAAGATCATCTCTGTTGTTTCTGCGAAGGATATTCCAAGTGGAGGACAAAATATTGGATCGTCCTTCATGTTTGGTGATGAGCCACTATTTGGTGATCCGATTGCTGAGTATGCTGGTCAAGCTCTTGGCATTGTGGTACTTTCCCTTTCATCTTTGTAGTATGCCCAGTCACAGGGATTATTACTGTCTTCAAAATCTCTATAATAGAAGACAGTTATGAATATTGATGACCATATCAGTATTGCTAAATCATTATCTCTACCTCAGATTGCAGAAACCAGAGGTATGCTGACATGGCAGCCAAGCAGGTTATTGTTGAATATGACACAAAGGATTTGGGCCCACCGATCATAACTGTGGAGCAAGCTGTGGAAAAGAGTAGCTACTTTGAAGTCCCCCCAGAATTGTATCCTAAAGAAGTTGGTGATGTTTCCAAGGGCATGGCAGAAGCTGATCACAAGATCCCATCAACCGAAGTATTTTAATTCACAACTTTCTAGAATTGCTAATAATTTAATTTCACTTGCATGGTAAAATAATGAAGGAAACTGAAGCAAGCAATTTTCTCCAAAATTTTAATTTTTCATCTTGTGTGGAATCTGCTTTGAACTATACCGCACATACTATTGCATTAATACATTAATAGACAAAGAAACCTTACCACCTTTGAGATGCCAAAAGTTTAGATTATCCACTGAGTGGAATACTATCTAAACCACTACTTCTGAAAGTTCAGATTATTTAGTCACTTTTGTAGTGGTTATTTCAAAGTATTTGCTAACAGTAGCTACTATGAAGTTAAGATTGAAGTTACAATTACGGTGGAAGTTTAAAATGTAGAAGTTTGAAATTGCATAGTAAGACCCATCATTGTACTTTTCACTAGTTCCTATCCTACTTCCCGTTTCGTTGAAGCTAAGACAGCATATCTCATGTAGTTTTGATGACTGCAGGTAAAACTTGCCTCTGAGTACTACTTCTACATGGAAACACAGACAGCACTAGCAGTTCCAGATGAGAATAACACTTTGGTAGTTTACAGTTCATCACAGTACCCTGAACTTGCACAAAGTGTCATAGCAAGGTGCTTAGGTATTCCATTCAGCAATGTGCGTGTCATTACAAGAAGGGTTGGAGGAGGCTTCGGTGGAAAGGCATTCAGATCATTCCAAGTGAGAATAAACAAAACTAGATCATAATAACCAACATCTTCCATTTTATGAAAATTAGTTATTTTTGATATAAAATCTTTACCCTGGAGTATAATATATTGTATTATAATATATTGTATTTTTGTTTCTTTTTTAACTTGTGGTAAGGCCATTGCATGTTTGGACTAGGACTAGTGTCAATTTTTTTTAAAATTCTTATTATTCTTTACTTAAGAGCTTTTTTCCTTAGACTTACAAACTCAAAATGGAAATCCCAAGTTTGCATTTGTTGTACAGCTGAAAAACTTATTATTATTTTTCTATATATACAGTTTTATACTTTGAAAATTGTTAAATGCAATATTTTTTCTACTTTGTTAAGTGTGCTGTTAGCTGTTCCATATGTCTACCATTTCCCCGTAATATTTGGAAAATAATGTTCTATGATAGTTTGTAGTATGAGGTTGGTTGTGTATTCCCTCCGTTCTAAATTATAAGACATTTGGATTTTCTAGATACATGTCGTAAAAGAAATGTATCTAGAAAAGCCAAAATTTCTTATAATTTGGGACAGAGGGAGTAGTGTTTTCTGAGGAAAGCCATTTAGGCCTAATGGACAATATATTCATTTGACCATGGACTTTTGCACCATGCAAATGTATCTAACTTTGACCCATTTTATTTGGCGTCGCAATAGAAAAACCCTAGCGCAAAAATCAAGTTAACTCTCAATGCCCCTTAGAAGATCTGTCCCAACTAATTTAAAATTAAGTTGATGTATTTTCATATGTGTTGATTATATATGACAATCTGATAACAATATCATGAAATCATAAAAATCTCAGTATACATTACCAACTGTTTCTTACTGATATGGTACATGCCTGTGCAGGTTGCAACGGCAGCTGCACTTTGTGCGTACAAGCTACGACGTCCTGTACGGATGTACCTTAATCGCAACACTGATATGGTTATGATTGGTGGTAGGCACCCAGTGAAAGCTCATTATTCTGTCGGATTCAAGTCTGATGGGAAAATTACGGCCTTGCATCTAGATTTATTAATTAATGCTGGGATATCTCCAGATGCAAGCCCCATAATACCAGGCACTATTATATCTAGTATCAAGAAGTACAACTGGGTGCTCTGTCATTTGACATCAAGCTCTGCAAAACAAATAATTCATCTAAATCTGTAATGCGTGCTCCTGGAGATACACAAGGTTCTCTAATTGCAGATGCTGTAATTGAGCATGTCGCGTCTGTGCTTTCAGTGGATGCTAACAGCGTGAGGGAAACAAACTTTCACAACTATGGTACTCTTCAGTTGTTCTACCCAGATAGTGCGGGCGACGCTTCTGCATACACATTGCATTCTATTTTTGATAGGTTGGTCTCAACTTCAAGCTACCTGGATCGAGCGGAATCCATAAAGGAATTTAACAGTAACAACAAGTGGCGGAAACGGGGCATCTCTTGCGTGCCCCTCATTTTCAAAGTAGAGCCAAGGCCGGCCCCAGGTAGGGTTTCTGTGCTCAATGATGGCTCCATAGTGGTGGAGGTTGGAGGAATTGAAATCGGGCAAGGACTCTGGACTAAAGTACAGCAGATGACTGCCTTTGCTCTGGGAAAATTGTGGCCTGATGGAGGTGAAAGTCTTCTTGAGAGAGTGCGTGTTCTACAGGCTGACACCTTGAACTTAGTACAAGGCGGACTTACTGCTGGCAGCACTTCTTCTGAATCTAGTTGTGCGGCCACCCTTCAGGCATGCAATATGCTGTTTGACAGATTAAAGCCAGTCTTGGATAAGCTGCAGCAGCAATCAGAAAATATCTCATGGGATACTTTGATTTCTCAGGCAAGTTTATCCTCCTCTAGTTTGTTCTCATACTTTGTACAATACTATTTCCTGCTGTAGCAGCAATCAGAAAACGTCCTGTAATGTTCCCAAGCAGGCCTCTAAAGATAATGTTAACCTATCTGCGAGTGTGTACTGGGTACCTGGCCAAGTTTCTAATAGGTACCTTAACTATGGAGCTGGTATAAGTGAGGTGCGGCAAAATTCTCAAGACTAATTTACAACAATGCAGTTAAATCATGTTTGGATGTCTTATAGGTGGTACTCTTTCTATTCAAAATCTTCTAAAAAGTGCAGGTGGAGATTGATGTACTTACAGGGGCAATCACTTTAATAAGGGGTGATCTTGTGTACGACTGTGGGAAGAGCTTGAACCCTGCAGTAGACTTAGGACAGGTTTGCTGTCGATCCTTTTCTGCTTCCTGTCTTAACCATTTTTAATTTTGAATGTAGTTCATTGATTATAGATCATAGGTTTCTACTGGATGAGGACAATATAATTTAAGCACATGAGAACATGAGAAATACGAAGCACATTTTCTTTTAATTGTTTGATATAGATTAGAGATTTAACTTGTTGGGTGACATTTTCAATGAAAATGGGTTAAACTGGGAATTTGATTTTTTATCTGCGAACACTCAATTTATTGCAGGTATAGTTTTGAAATGCTGCATGCTTCATTTTTTTTTCTCGAACATGCAGGAAAGTTGCATATCTTTGTACTAAAAATTAGAGAGAGAGAGAGAACAGAACCATACAACACAACCCCCATAATCTCAGTTAAGAGGGGGCTGTGAAAAGGGAATAAAAACGATCACCTGATACAGGTTTCCATATTTTGCAACATTCAGTCTTGGCGACGTTTGCAAACACTATATCTTCCTGACTAGTTATTTTTTTGAAGCAAACTTCCTGACTAGTTATTTGATGGACATGCTAACAATGAGATGCAACTAACTGATAAATTAACGTTGAGCTATTTTGGCCTTTCCCTTGTCAAGAGTTTATACTGTGCCCTGTTGTGCTCTATACTGATCTCTTGAACATACAAGTACAGCTAAGTACTGGCATAGGTTTTGGAACATAGCTATTGCCTTATTGGGCTCTTGTACATTAATTTGATGGCACCATATCTTATCCATGGAATTTATCTTGCAGATTGAAGGTTCCTTTATACAGGGAATTGGTTTTTTCGTATACGAAGAGTATATTACCAACAATGATGGCCTGATGATAAGCAACAGCACATGGGACTACAAGATCCCAAGTGTTGACATAATCCCAAAGCAGTTTAATGCTGAGGTGCTGAACACTGGATACCATAAGAACCGTGTGCTTTCTTCAAAAGGTAGTCACTTTAGTTATTTCCTCATTGCATTGTAGATTGAAATATGCTTGGTAGATCCAATCAATTTGTACTGTTTCTGTCAGCTTCTGGTGAACCTGCTTTGATTCTTGCCTCATCCGTTCATTGTGCACTGAGAGAAGCTATCCGAGCAGCAAGAGTGGAGTTTGCAAACAACACTGTATCTGGACGCTCACCGCTTGAATTTCAGATGGATGTCCCTGCACCAATGACACTGGTGAAAGAACTATGTGGTTTAGATATTGTGGACAAGTACCTAGAATGTCTATCTACCTATGAACGTGCAGGGTGCAGATGGGCCGTAATCTAATCTAAACTCATGTTATCTCATGAAAAGGAGTGGTATCAGCATATTGTTTGTTTGTATACAATAAAACGTGCCGCGTTGCGTGGGGTGTGTCATGTGTGTCTCTGTGTGTGAGCACAATATGGTTTCAACCATCTGTATTCATAAGTCCTTATTAAAAGTTAAAACTACCGGACGTGGTTATGTTTAAGTAGTTTATTGTTACGAAGTTTGAGTGCTGGTCAATTTATAAAATATTCTGCTGCAGCTTAATTAGTTAAAAAAGCTGGAAAATCGGAACCTTTTTATTTTAACTAGCAAACGTGCATGTTAGGAGAACAGAAATTAGACGTTAATAAAAAACATGGCCATGAGTGTTGTATATTTGTTTATATTTTATCTTTTGCTATATCGTTATACCTAATATTAAATAGATAAAAAATTAACCTATTTTCTTCATCATTGCCTCATTGTATTGCTATGTTTCAGCTAAATAAGTGGTCTTTTAAGAGTCCTGAATTAGAGTAATCCATGATAGTCTATTGCTATTTATTTTTTATTTTTATTCTTTTTCACCTATAATATGCGTTATTACTTTTTTCCCTAGAAACCAGAGGATTACAAGGAGTCCATTGGTATACTTCTTTTATTCCTATTCTTTTCCTTATATGTGTTATTATTTTTTTTCTTATTTCTTCCCGCACGTCTTATTGAAACGGAGTCTCAACTATTATTTTTTCTATTATATAAACTTTGATCTTGTTGGTCGCTTGGTTTTGATTTTGGTTTTGTATCTATCATCATGAATATTATCGGAATATGACTCGTATTGGAAACTGATTTTTTCTAGAAAGGAATCGGACAGGAAAAATATAATATATTTATCTTTCTTCATAGGCCATGTCAGAATAGAATTTGTATGGAAACCGGTTGTTTTCGAGTCGGAGTCACATGAATCGAACTCGTATCATGTTACTAGCTCCGTCCCCAAAAGAATGTAATTCTCGTTTTTTCAAGAAGTCAAACTGTTTAAACTTTGACTAATTTTATATAAAAAATACTAGCTTCCATGATATGAAATTAATATCATTAGATTAATTATAGAATATATTTTCATAATGAAATTATTTAGATACATAAATGCTAATACTATTTAAAATAAAGTTGGTCAAACATAAGCTATCTTGACCAGAACGTTTCTCATAGTTGCATTTATTCACAGATAGAGGTAGTAGATAAGAAGAAACTCTCAATTGTCTAGTAGCTAAAATAAGATGGACAAAAAAGATGGCTGAAAATTTTACCTCATTATTATTAGGTACTCCCTCCGTCCCAAAAAGAAGGTCGTTATGGGATGCATGTTGGTCAAACTTTCTCAACTTTGACTAAGTTTGTAGAAAATATGTGCAACATTTATATCTCCAAATAAATTTGTTAAAAAACTAGACTTAAAGATCTTTCCGATGATACTAATTATTTAACATAATTATTTTTATATTTTAATATATAATTGCCGGCATTTTAAAAACGTTGACTTCTCGAAAACGAGAATGACATCTATTTAGGAACGGAGGGAGTAATCGATAATATATAAGTCCAGCAGAAGAAACTCTCTGTTGTCCTGTGGTTAGAGTAAGACGGACTAAAAATAGGATGGACCAAAAAAGATGCCAAAATTTTTATTTCTTTATTAGATATATAGTTGAATATTTCAGTACTTAATCTGGTAAAGGTTTAGTGCTCTCTTTGTATTTTTTTAAATAAATAGGTTTTTTTCTTGGAGGCATGAAAATGCTTTAATATCTTTGTATCAGAAATAGCAAAGAAAAATCCCCTATTATAATGCCCGTGTGAAGCATCATTCAAATATTATGCCATTTGCATTTTATAATTAGGGGCTCTTGCATTCATACCCCTGTTTTTGATCGATATTGTGATTTTGCCCCTGATTTTTTAACTTTGTGAATTTGCCCTTGTGATTTCAAAACGAAACACCACTTTGTCCCTATTCCGTCATCCTCTCCTAACGGTGTTAACTTTTGTACCGAAGGACAAATATGCCCATGTGATTTTGCCACTGGATTTTTAGGGTCATTTATGATTTTACCCCTAATTCGGAATAAGATACATATATTGTATTTTGAAAAAAAATGGTTGTTATATTTGGTCAACTCAGATTTAATATTAGAAAATTATTCACAATTCATATATTGGGTGTCTATTGTAGTCCTGACTGATAAAAAAAGATAGGAGCAAAATGACAAAGAAATCAACAGATCAAGTCCATTGTTGCATTCGGACGAACACCTTGCACACCACTGCCCTCGCTGCGCAGCGCGCCCGCTCGGCCGCAGTGCCCAGCCAGCCACACACACCGGCCAGGCTGCGGCGCCCGCCCAGCTGCACCCCCACGCCGCGAGCTCGCCCGGCCGCAGCGCCCGCCCAGCCATGCTCCCGCCGCGCAGCGAGCCCACCCAGCACCGGAGCCCAGCCATCTGCTCTCGCCGGCCATGCCTCGGCGCCCGCCCAGTCGCACACCTCCGCACCACGAACTTGGCTGGCCGCAGTGCCTGCCAGGCCGTGCCCCTGGCGCACAGCGAGCCCGCTCGGCCGCGCCCTCCCTCCATGCCACGGGGGCCGCCCAGCCACACCCGCCATGCCGCGAGCTCGCCCGGCAGCCGCGCCCCTGCCACACAGCGAGCCCGCCCCGGCCGCGCCTCTGTCCATGCCACGGGGGCCGCCCAGCCGCACCCGCCGCGCCGCGAGCTCGCCCGACAGCAGCGCCTGCCCAGCCGCGCCCCCACAACCGATGCCGCAATGCCTGCCCCTAGCTGCGCCCGCCTGCGGGTGGGTAAGGTATAATTGTGACAAGGGCAATTCAGTCATTTTTGGTCTGAATTTATGTGTTTTATTTTTTTTAATCGTTTAATCAGCCTCTAACTAACGGACATCCAAACCAGGGGCAAACGGCTCCTTCGTTTCAAAATAGCAAGGGTAAAATCACAAAGTTGAAAAAATAGGAGTAAAATCACAATTGAACTTCTAGATGGGGCCCATATATGGCATGTGCATGCTGCCGCCCTGGTGCCCTAGAGCCACTTATTGAGCACCGCCACGGTCCTTACCCCTCCCTGGAAAAGAAGAATAGGATAAAAGTACAAAAGGATCTTTGTTTACTGTATTCTTTTCTCCCTTTGTCCCTATTGGCCTATTTATACATAATTCCTCATGATCTAATGCTAAATTTGTCCATTTATTAATTTCTATAATGAGTGATTAATTTATTTCAATATTAAGTTATTAACAAAGAAAAATTCTATTATATAAAGGATGAGATCCAATTCGGAAGCCCCACAAGCTGCTGCCGCCGTCAATTACTGTCGCCGTCCTAGAGCACCACCACCGCTCAGCACCGTCTCCATCCCTTGGTTCCGTGCGTGCTTGCTTCACATCGACATGCAGGCATGGTTTGTTTTGATAATGTGTGAGCTAAATATTCTGAAGACAGAAAATATTATATATATATATAGTACAACTAATGGGATTAGTTCGCGTAATATATTTATTTAGTGTTGTTATATTAAGGTTGGCATTGCCTTGTTAGTTTTGATGTTATACAGATGCTCGTATCAATACTAGTTATCTGAAAAAAATTGTTAATAGTTTGATAGGCTTTAAATTCTAAACATAAAAAGATTACTTCATTCCATTACATCAGGTATGCATGTTCCTCCACCACAAGATTTCATCCCTAGATATATGTCGTTCGAGCCGATTATATTGTGCGTGATACATCAAATTACTCGTTAGTGAACAATGTATACCCAATGGATGATATGGTGGACAATGTGGGAGAAGTCTAGTAAAGACGGATTAGTGTCGGTAAGTAGAGGTTCAAAAGTCAGCAAGGTAATATACTATACCTGACGACAAAAAGTTTTTTAATTTATTTTTCAAAGGCTAGTTGGGGGTGGATGGACTCCATATGACGGTTCCTACTCACTTTCCTAATGGTGTTAGAGTGCCTTTAACCTACTTTAAGCTAGAGAAAGTGCACCCACACTCCATCCTCACTTTCCTAATGGTGTTAGAGTGCCTTGAACCTACTTTAAGCTAGAGAAAGTGCATCCACACTCCATCCAACCTCTCAAGTGTATAAATCGCATCCAAGACCAAGATAGACCTCATTTTTCATCTCCATCTATTAGGGTTAAGCCTTAGTGTTTGAGAGCTTTGAGAGATTGTACATTGTGCCCATGTAACTTGGTAAGCCAAAGTACTAGGAGTCTTAGACCTTGTTTGGATTCTCTCTCCTAAATTTTAGTCACCTAAACTAAGGAATAAACCTTCTAAACTGGGTGTTTGGTTGGGGTGATTAAAAGAGACTAAAAGAGGCCTTTTAGTCCCTTTTAGTCATGGTGTTTGGATCCAAGGTGACTAAAAGGTGCGGCTAAAGCTCTTTTAGTCCCATTTAGCTGCAATTTGGTGAGTAGTTGGCTAAAGCTCTTTTAGTCCCATTTAGTCATAGTGTTTGGCTAAAAAAAATGACTAAATGGTACTAAATTTAGGTGACTAAACTTTAGGAGGTGATAACCAAATAGGACCTTAATCATCTTTCTACTAAGTGCCTTGATGGCCTTCAGACATCAACTCTCCAAGCTTGGTGTAGACGAGCGGGATGATAACTTGGTGTATGGGAGACAACAAGTCTCCTTGGTGCAGAAGCTATGTAGTGTATGGAACCTTAGTTATTGATAGAGTCAGGCAAAAAGTCGTGAGGCTTAGTGGCTTACAACACTTGTCTTTGGTTGGCGATGGCCTTTGTCGCCAACACCATGGCCGGGATAAGGTTTTGTGATTAGGAGGATATTATTTGTGGACCTCCAACATGGATGGATCTAATACCATGGAATAAATCTTCTTCTTGAGAAGTTTGCCCACTTGTGATTGTGCTTATCTTATGTGATCTTTACCTAGATTAGCAAAGGCTAGTTTATAAGTTACTCCCTCCGTTCCAAATTATAAGTCGTTTTGACTTTTTTGGTTCATCCATTTTACTATGTATCTAGACATATTATTATGTCAGATACATTGCAAAATGGATGTACCAAAAAAGTCAAAACGACTTATAATTTGGAACGGAGGGAGTAACTTTTGTTGGAAAACTCTTTGTAGGTTGGTTAAGACAGAGCACACTAGAAAATACTAATGTGAACATCATACCATAGTAGTTTATGTTTTTTCAAGTAGAGATGAAGTTTGTGCCTATGTTTATGCTCTAATTGACCTAATTCACCCCACTTGGGCTCACATGTGCCCCTATAAGTGGTATTAGAGGCAAGGTTCACACCTTTTAAAATGTTGTTGGCAAAATTTTTGAAACTAGGTCATTGGACCCATAGGGTTCATTTCCTAGTGAAATTTATTGTTGGGAGAGATGAATACTAATCGAACTCTAGATTTTGATGGTTTTTCCTCAATGGAAGGTGATGTTGGGATTACATCTTCAAGCTAAAGGGTTTATATTTGGTGTGTCACCAATTAGGGCATGAAGACAGAGACTAAGACAAAGACAAATGTGATGCTAAATCTATGTTATTGTCTTCTCTTTATGATAGTGTGTTTCATCATGGGTATTCTCGCAAAAATACTAGCAACTTGAAAAGCCTGCCGGTGAGAACCATGGAGGAAGTTAAAAAAGGTGTGGAATTTTTTTTGAAAAGTAACATATTATCATTGATAAGATCAATAGTTTCTAGGAAAATAAGCACATGAATGCATGTGACAATTTCTCATGCCCAAATGTGCTTGTTAATGAAATTAATGACTTAGGTGTTAAGACAACTAACGATGGAGTGTATGCCTAGAAGAACATTTATCTCTTCAAAGACTAGAGTACAACTTGGTCATATCCATCCTCCATGAGAAAAGACTTGATGAGATGACCCAACCATGTACTCAATAAGATCATCACTCATAATCTGTGCATGGACATAACTAACAAAACTTATTTAGCAACACCAAACATCAAGAGCTTGGCTACCACATGCAAGCACAAAATTAGGAATAAGGCATGGTGGCAAGCACTACTACAGAACCTGCAATCAGTGCCGGTTCAAACCCCCCCTATAGTGGCGGTTTTTGAACCGGCACTGGCACTTCGACAGTGATGAGCCCATGCCATCACTGCCGGTTATGCCAAACCGTCTGTGATGGCTCAAGCGTCACTGCTGGTTGGTAACATGAACCGGCAATGATGCTTGAGCCATCACTGTCGGTTTGTTCCACCAACCGACAGTGATGCTTGAGCCATCACTGTCGGTTTTAATTGAACCGACAGTGATACTATTTTTTAAAATTGCATTTTATTAATTGTTTTATTTTCATTTGGGGTTTAGGGTAGAGGTGGTGGGGTTGGTAGATCGTGGAGGTGTTTGCTATTGAACCATTTGATATCGATGTGAATTGAAGGTGGTTGTGGACTAGCGACAATACAAACCCATCACACATTTATAATAATTATTACAAAACATCCAAACAAAACTTGAAGTATCGAATTAAATGTCGCATTACAATAGCCTTTCGAGGCGGTCTTTTCCGTAGATCTTCTTGAAGTCCTTACTCTGCACAATGGACAGATATCCTTTTCTATACACTATCTCGTCCAGAATAAGAGCTGTTATCTCCTCTTGAAATCCTCTTATCTCAAAATCTAGCAACCTGTTGTGGCCCTGATCTTTGCCCTGTAAATTGATACAAGATGATATTGAGATGCACATACGTAAGACAAAACAATAGAATTAAAATGAGACGCGTACGTACCATGCCATCTCCTAATCCTAGTTTTGCGCCAAAGTAGCAAAGCATTGCCCACATCACATAGAACCCCCATTCGTTGTTCCCCATTGGTTGATCTAGGGTCTTGACCTTCTTCATATACTCCACTCTGAATGGGGCTCTCCATTTCTTTTGCATCTTAGGCTCCACATTTCTCCAATCAGGTAATGCCTTCATCCTATGTGACAATGTAAATGAAGTGTGAAGGCTGAGGACATTAATTACAATATCATATGTGATTGAAAAGTGTGGTGATATTGGGTTCACTTACATATTTAGCACTTTGACTAGGGGTTCGATAAGTTTAAGTGACTTCTTTTTTGAGTCCCACACCTCGATAGTTGAATTTTTAAGACTTATATGTACGAGGACGTAATGGTTGCTGCAATCACAAAGCTCATGTTATTGAATGATATATCAAGAAAAAACACTTAAGTAAGGGTCGAGAACACATACTCGCAATTGTAGGTTAGCAGTGCATTTTTTTTGCTGACTGAGAACATTCTTTCAAACTCTATCTTCAAACTTGTTGAGACATACGAATCTTTGATACCAGCTTTGCATGTTGTCTCATTTACCAAGATGGGGTCCAAGAAGTCAAAATTGCTATTTCGTTTTTGGAGGCAAAATTTTGCTACAGACCTGCAAAATAAACATGCATTGATGTATTCAAATGCAGATCACATAGTTTATTATAACGTTGTTAGGGTATGGTACTTACAGAGTCCATAAACATCATAATCTGCACATCCAGCGAGCGTCATTGAAAGAGTTGAAAGAGTTCTTCATAATGAATAGTATGCACAACTTCTTCAGGATGATTAAAATGTAAACAGGAAGGGATGCATACTTCAAAGGTTGCTATCTTGTCTTCGCTGCTATTATTGTCTATGATGTAATAATCATGCAACTATCGCATGTTTGTTGGAAATTTTCTATACTCTTCTTCGCTGGCGACCATAGGCTTGCCTAGTTCAAACTTGTATACAACTTTGGCGTTTTCAAATTCTGTTTTTCCAAAATAGAGATTCTCGGCATCCTTCATGCTTATGTTCAGGTCCGTGACCAAGGTTTGTATCTCTAGCTGCTGAAAGGTGTGTATTTCTCTAGATCTTTCTTGATTACCCGGATTTTTGCTTTGCCTTTCAAATTCGCTCTGTTTCTCAGGTATATGAGTCAATCGTGCATACAAGGCAAGTTTGGCGGCCTTTTCTGCAATCTGAGCTCGTAGAATTTCGTCCTTAGTCGGCGCTCGCTTCTGCCTTTTACTAGTCATCTTGGGATCTTTACCAACCGAAGCTGATGACCTCCTCTGTTGTGAAGTCGAACCTGATCTAGAGCTAGGACATCGAGATCCCGGTCCTGAGGACTTTGAAGCTAGTGGTGGTGGTGGAGGAGGAGTCTTCTCCTTTGGCGGTGGAGAAGGAGTCTTCTCCTTTGGCGGTGGAGAAGGAGTCTTCTCCTTTGGCGGTGGAGAAGGAGGAGGTGTCGGTGGATCTTGACGAGGAGAGAAACCTCTTGGCGGAGGCGACCGAGATGATTCACTGTCATCCTCATCATCCGAAGATGGCTACTCGTCTAGCTTGATGAAGCGTTTGCGCCAGGCGACATGAGTGCCCAAGTTGTGAACTAGACGCGGCCTTTCTTCCTCCACTTGGAAATCAATATGTATCTTATTGTACTTCTTGTCCAAGATCTTATCAATGTTGACCCTGGCATACCCGAGTGACACTGGCTTTCCATGAATGACGTTCTCTCCTCTAGGAAATGCTTGCCCGACCGCCACCTTGTCTTTGGTCCACTGCTGACGGATGTACAACCTAACATTCACAGGTTCTGTGATGCCGTCCACCGGATGAGGAGCATTGACCTCTTCATCGTCAGGCATAGGGGTTGAGCCACACCTACTGCGGCCCTTGCCGGGCACTAGGCTATTCAAAGCCGGGATTGCATGCGGCCCTTGACTCGAACACATGGATTGCATAGCGCTCGCCACTTGAGCAGCTATCCATGCTTCCATGCTCTGTTCTAGCTCCTCTCACATCCTTTGGAACTCCTCTTCTCTTTGCGTTTTAGCCCTGACCCCAACTGACGGACAAGGGGTCGAACGAACGACCCCTCCGCCTCCGCCTCGACTCTGACTGACGGACAGGGGTCGAACGAACGACCCCCGGGCAGGAAGCTCGATCAGCTCACCTGCTCCCGGTATGGGGTAAAGGGGATCCGATGCGCTTACCTGCCCCTGCCTAACGCCACGGGCGCCCACTACCGTGGTCAAATCCACCAACTCGCCGCCCATGCCCTGGACCTCCGTCAACTGTGCTGCCGCTGTAGCCACGTCGCAAGTATGGACTCCAAAGGCACCCCTCGAGCCATGAACAGGACGGCCCTCGACTGTGTCTTCAGGGATACGACAGGACCGAGCTGGTCTCCACCCCCCCTCTACCAGGGAGCTCGACCCTTGCCTTCAACCACTCCGGTATGGGGCCGTCCCGTCCGCCCCGTCCCGCTTCAACTACGGGACTCGCACCCGTCTACAAAGGGTCAACCCTGCTGCGCCGTGACATGTCGCAACGTCCAGTCCGCCATCACCATGCCCTGGAGCACCAAAAGGACGGGAAGGCCACGCCGCTACAGCGATCGACATCCCTTCGTCAGCACGGTGCCACGGACATGCCTCCCATGCCGCAATAGTTTAGGACTTTGTACTCTCAGGCCTCCCCTTGGTCTATAAAAGGGGACGCTGGGATAGAAGAAAAAAAGGGTTTTTGGCATTGCGACATCAGCTCTGACCCTCGTACACCACACACCCGATTGCTTGATCGACCTCTCAAGCAATCAACCGACCACCTAGGATAGCCCCGCTAGCCCTAGGACTTAGCTCATCCTGAGCACCCCCGTGTAAACCAGCTTGTACCCCCCCTGTATGAGCACTTCGGTGCAAGATAATACAATCCATCCTACCCCGCTGGACGTAGGGCCTTCTGTGCTCGAACTAGAATAAATCTTGCGTTCTTCTTGTATCACATCTGGGAGAGGGAGCACGCAATATACAAATTTACTAGCCGGTGGTCTTGACCCCCTGGGTCATAACACCGACAGTTGGTGCGCCAGGTAGGGGGGTTTGCGTGTCGATCAACTCCGAACTACTCTCCCAGATGGATCTCACGACACCATCACTTCCACTCGCCACCACCATCTGGTTCGGGAGTCTAGAGTTCATGTCCACGGGCCACGACCACGACATGGTTCTGCTCACCAGTAGTGGCATGGATAGCAGCAACTCCGGTAGGCCGGGGCCAAGGAGGACCAGGCGACGGTCCCACCACTCGCGCCTTTTGCCTGCGACCAGGGGGGGGGGCGAACGACGCCGCCGCACTCTTCACCGCGCGAATCCTGAGACGCCGGATGCCATTCCCCCGGCCTCAGCTGGTGACACAGTTCATCCCTTCGGGAGCCTGTTTGACCCATGCTTGCAGGTCGGGGCAGGTACCTCTTTGAACCTGACTTTGGCTCTGCCACACCATCACCTCAGAGGATTCCCGTGGCTTCTCCGACACACTCGCCCACGCCGCCGCCGCACAACCCGTTTCCACACGGGCTCTACAAACGCGCCAGACTCTGTTTTGCTTTTGTAGGCTCGCAGATGCAGACACATTGCGGGTCTCCAGGGAACCTGCTACGTGCAACGATCAACCTCGTCACCACCTCTCCGCCGGACGAGCGCCCGGAGCCACGGCGAGCCCCGATCCCGGGTTGTCACACCTGGGGCACGTTACGACGACGGCTGGAGGAGGAGCGCAGGGGATCTTTCCCCAACTTCTACCACGGCTACCCCGACTCGGACTCCCCCGATGAGGATTACGATCCCACCCGGGAATGTTTCCACCTCGACGGCTAGGTTGACTCCTAGGATGACGCCAACGACACCGCGACCACGGATGAAGGAGGAGGGGGCAACGCTACACCAGCACGAAATGCCGACCCCCCGAGTCCTGACAAAGCCGATCCACCTCAGGACGTCCAGATCGCGCAAGTCCGAGAGCTGCTCGCAAAGCTCGAGGAAGAACGCCTGCGACTTCAGCAGCTCGAGCACGCCCTCGAGCGAGATCGCGGGCACCCACAGGGTGGAGGAGCTCGCGAGCGGGCCCGCGAAGTCCATCGACAGATCGTCGAGGAGGGGGCAAACGAGCGCCGCGTCTACAACCGTGCCAACCAAAATGTTGTAGGGGCTGCAATGCTGCTTCGTGACATGCCGGCGCCATCGACACCCCAAGCGCGACGCATCAGGGACGAAATCCAGGGGCTTCTCCAAACCGCGGCCGTGCAGCAGGAGGAGAGCTCGGCCTCGAGGCGCAGAGGAGCTGCCTCCGAGCATCAGGACATACCCCCTCGACAAAATCGAGAGGTATCCGTCCACCAAGACAAAGCGCCCCAAGGCGGAGTAGAGCGACGACCAGTTCGAGACCACATCGTCGATGATCGACCACCGCGGGAGAACAAACGACGCCGACACGGCGACGCTGAGGCTCGAGGTTACAGCGCTCATCGAGGTGGGCGCTACGACAGTGACGAAGATCGACGTCGATCTTCGGAACCACCGGGGCCACGAGTCTTCGGCAGGACCATCCGGTGAACCGCCTTGCCCATCCGCTTCCGTCCACCCACCAGCCTGGTCAAGTACAACGGCGAAACCCAGCCGGAGCTCTGGCTTGCTGATTTCAGGATGGCGTGTCAGCTAGGAGGAGCCGACAATGATCACGTCATCATTCGGCAACTCCCGCTCTTCCTCTCCGACACCGCTCGAAGATGGCTCGAGGAACTCCCCACGGACTTGATCCAAGACTGGCTCGACCTGGTCAGGATCTTCGAGGGGAACTTCAAAGGCACCTACGAGCGGCCGGGGAACTCCTGGGATCTCCGCAGCTGCAAGCAGAGGCCAGGGGAGACCCTCCGCGCCTTCACCCGTCGGTTTTTGAGGCAGCGTACCGCGCTAACCCACATCTCCGACCACGACGTCATCACTGCGTTCATCGCCGGAACAACCTGCAAGGAGTTGGTGCGGGAACTTGGATGGAACACCCCCAAGACCGCCAACGAGCTCATGGACATCGTCGCCAACTACGCAGCCGGTGAAGAAGTTGTTGGCGCATTCTTCTATGCATCCCCAGACAAGGGGAAGGCCAAGGCGGACGAGCCCGGGGGCTCGAACAACGGGCCCAAGAGCAA
Organism: Microstegium vimineum; assembly: GCA_022036555.1. NCBI lineage: Eukaryota > Viridiplantae > Streptophyta > Magnoliopsida > Poales > Poaceae > Microstegium > Microstegium vimineum. The sequence goes on along the minus strand of CM039120.1, from coordinate 43,798,133 downwards.
CAACAAGCAGAATAATAAGAAGAAGAACCAGCCGGGTCGACGCGACGTCGAGCCCGACGATCTTGTCGCTGCGATAGACAAGAAGAAGCCTCGAGGTCCCCCTCTCGACGAGGGCGTCTTCGACAAGATGCTGAAAGAGCCCTGCCCCTATCACAAGGGACCGACCAACCACTGGCTCGAGGACTGTCGTATGCTCAAAAGGCACTTCGACTCTCTTGGCTTCAAGAAAGACGACAAGAAGGGGGATCCGCATGACGGGGACGATGGCAAGAACGAGGGCTTCCCCGAGGTTCACGGCTGCTACATGATCTATGGGGGACCCTCAGTACGCGTCAGTGCAAGAGGGAGCGTCGAGAGGTCTTCTCCGTTCGAGCCCAGGCTCCTTGATACCTTGACTGGTCCCACACGCCGATCACCTTCGACCAGGACGACCACCCCGAGCACGTCCCCAACGCAGGGGTCTACCCGCTCATCGTCGACCCGATCATACTCAACACCCGCCTCACCAAGGTACTCATGGATGGGGGAAGCAGCCTCAACATCATCTACGTCACGACTCTCGACCTCCTGGGGATCCTGAGGACCGCGCTCCTGCCCAGCGTAGGAGGATTCCACGGGGTCGTTCCAGGAAAGAAGGCACTCCCGATCGGCCGTGTCAAGCAACCCGTTTGCTTTGGTACCCCCTTGAACTTCTGAAAGGAGGATCTGACCTTCGAGGTGGTCGCGTTCCGTGGCGTCTACCACGCCATCATCGGTCGACCGGGGTATGCCAAGTTCATGGCGATCCCGAACTACGCCTACCTCAAGCTGAAGATGCCAGGGCCCATGGGGGTCATCACCGTCGGCACCTCCTACGAGCACGCATACGACTGCGACATCGAGTGCGTGGAAAACGCCGAAGCGGTCGAGGAGTCGGCCGTCCTTGCGGCCCTCGACGACTTGTCCAAGGAGATCCCCGACCCCAAGCGACACGCTGGCAACTTCAAGCCTGCGGAGGACACGAAGACCGTCCCGCTCGACCCCGGCCACACGGATGGGAAGGCACTGACGATCAGCGCCACCCTCGAGCCTAAATAGGAAGTTGTGCTTGCCGACTTTCTCTGTGTGAATGCTGACATGTTTGCATGGGGTCCCTCGGATATGCCGGGCATTCCGAGGGAGGTCGCCGAGCACTCCTTGGACATCCGGGCCGGATCCAAACCGGTGAAGCAACGGCTGCACCGCTTTGACGAGGAGAAGCGCAGAATCATAGGGGAGGAGGTCAACAAGCTTTTGAAGGCCGGATTCATCAAGGAGGTACATCATCCCAAGTGGTTGGCAAATCCCGTACTTGTCAAGAAAAAGAATGGAAAAGATAGGATGTGCGTAGACTACACTAGTTTAAATAAAGCATGTCCCAAAGTTCCTTTTCCATTACCACGTATCGATCAAATAATAGATTCCACTGCGGGATGTGAAACTCTCTGCTTCCTTGATGCGTATTCTGGCTATCACCAAATAAAGATGAAGGAGTCCGATCAGCTCGCGACTTCCTTCATCACCCCCTTTGGCATGTTTTGCTACCTCACTATGCCCTTCGGTTTGCGAAACGCCGGGGCCACATATCAGTGATGCATGCTCCAGGTCTTTGGGAAACACATAGGGCCGACCGTCGAGGCCTACGTCGATGACATCGTGGTCGAATCCAAAACAGTCGGAAACCTGGTCGGGGACCTTGAGATCGTGTTTGGGTGCCTCAGGGAAAATCACATAAAACTAAACCCTGAGAAGTGTGTCTTCGTGGTCCCTCGAGGCATGCTCCTAGGGTACATAGTTTCCCAACGCCGGATCGAGGACAACCCAGAGAAGGTAACCACAATCACAAGGATGGGCCCGATCAACGACCTTAAAGGTGTGCAAAGGGTCACGGGGTGCCTCGCCGCCCTCAGCCGGTTCATCTCAAGGCTCGGAGAAAAGGCACTACCCCTTTACCACCTCCTGAAGAAAACGGAACACTTCGCGTGAACCGTCGAGGCCAAGGAATCGCTCTCCAAGCTCAAAGCCTTGCTCACCTCGCCACCTGTCTTGGTACCCTCGAGCCTGGTCGAGCCCCTCTTGCTCTATGTCGCGGCAACTACCCAGGTAGTCAGCGCTGCCATAGTGGTCGAGAGGGGGGAGGAAGGACATGCCCTGCCGGTTCAGAGGCCTATCTACTTCGTGAGCGAGGTACTTTCCGAGACTAAGACGAGATACCCCCACATCCAGAAGCTGTTGTACGCCGTCGTCCTCACTCGGCGCAAGCTCCAACACTATTTCCTGGGCCACCCGGTCACTGTGGTCTCATCTTTCCCCCTCGGGGAGATAATCCAGAACCGGGAGGCGTCTGGAAGAATTGCCAAGTGGTCGGTCGAACTCATGGGGGAATACCTCTCCTACGCCCCTCGGAAGGCCATCAAGTCTCAGGTATTGGCAGATTTCGTTGCAGAATGGACCGACACCCAACTACCCCTGATGGATCATTGATGAAGACGGGGGCAGGGCCGGATTGCTGTTCATATCACCCTCAGGGATCCACATGCGCTACGTCATCCGCCTCCACTTCCCCGATTCCAACAACGTAGCCGAGTACGAGGCCCTCATCAACGGTCTGCGCATCGCCATCGAGCTCGGGGTCCGACGCCTCGACGTCCGGGGGGATTCGCAGTTGGTAATCGACCAAGTGATGAAAGATTCGAGCTGCCATGACCCCAAGATGGAAGCCTACTGCAAGGAAGTCCAAAAGCTCGAGGACAAATTCTACGGCTTCGAGCTCAACCACATCGCCCGCCGGTACAACGAAGCCACTGACGAGCTTGCCAAAACCGCATCTACTCGAGGTACGGTTCCTCCCGATGTCTTCTCGAGGGACCTTCACGAGCCGTCCGTCGACCTAGGCTCGGGGGCTCCCGCCCTCGAGCTAGGGGTCGATCCACCCCCTTCGACCGATCCCGCCTCGAACGGGGAAGAAGTCAAGGAGATCGACGGGACAGCCGCAACACCAACCCCCTCGACGGACTGGCGCACACCCTACCTCGAGTATCTGATACGGGGTGAGCTCCCAGAAGACCGCACCGAGGCCCGCCGTATAGCCCGCCGCGCCAAAACCTACGTCTTGTATGGGGATGGCCGCGAGCTGTATCGGCGCAGCCCTACCGGTGTACTTCAACGCTGCCTCACCCTCGAGGAGGGGAGGGCACTGTTGAAGGACCTACACCCGGGGGCTTGCGGCCACCACGCGGCGCCAAGAACGCTGGTAGGAAGCGCCTTTCGACAAGGCTTCTACTGGCCAACAGCCGTCACCGACGCTACCAAACTCATTCGATCTTGCAAGGGATGCCAATTCTACGCCAGGTAGACCCACCTACCCGCCCAAGCTCTTTAGATGATACCCATAACTTGGCCATTCGCAGTATGGGGGCTCGACATGGTTGGCCCCCTGAAGAAAACCAAAGGTGGCCACACCCACCTCCTCGTGGCTATAGACAAGTTCTCAAAGTGGATCGAGGCTCGACCCATCGCCAACATTCAATCTCGACAAGCCGTGCTATTCTTCACCGACATCATCCACCGCTTCGGGGTCCCCAACGTCATCATCACCGACAATGGCACCCAGTTCACCGGCCAAAAGTTCCTGGACTTTTGTGACCACCACCACATCAGGGTGAATTGGTCTGCAGTCGCCCACCTCGAACTAACGGCCAGGTCGAGCGCGCCAATGGTATGATTTTACAGGGCCTCAAGCCAAGGATCTTCGATCGGCTGAACAAGCATGGCAAGAGATGGGTCGACGAGCTGCCCGCTGTGCTATGGAGTCTCCGAACGACACCAGTCGAGCCACGGGGCTCTCCCCGTTCTTCTTGGTCTATGGGTCCGAGGCCGTCCTCCCCACTGACCTTGAGTACGGGTCCCCTCGACTAAAGGCCTACAGCGAGCAGGCCAACACAGCAGCCCGAGAGGACTCCCTCGACCAGCTCGAGGAAGCCCGAGACGTGGCCTTCTTCAAGTCGGCAAAGTACTAGCAAACACTGCGGCGCTACCACGACAAGCACGTACGCAAAAGGGACCTCGACGTCGGCGACCTCGTACTGCGCCGTCGACAAAGCAACAAGGGACGTCACAAGCTGACGCCACCTTGGGAAGGACCCTTCATCGTGGCAGAGGTGCTAAAGCCAGGCACTTACAAGCTGAAGAACGAAAAGGGCGAGATCCTCACCAATGCGTGGAACATCGAACAGCTACGTCGCTTCTACCCCTAAGGCCTCGAGGCCTCATACATTTTCCGCATTATGTACACTTATCACATTATGAATGAACAAAATGTTCTCGAAACACATTTCACATTCGTTCATAACTCTAAGGTAGCCTCGACTTTGCTCCAGCAAAATCAAGCCTCCCTCGGGGGCTGACAGGGGAGGGACCCCCTCCTAAGTCCTCTAAAAACTCGAACGTTTTTTCGAAACTCAGCACCTCTCTTTCCACCTTTGCCCCGAGCACGCTTCGTGGCTAAGTAAAAAAACGCCTCGAACTCCCTAAGGGCCGAGGGCCGCCGAGCCAGGGATTCTCCTACGCCTCAGGGCTATGGTACCCCCACTCGCTCCCCCCCTCCAGGGATACGAGCATGCGTCAAATACTTAGTCCATAGGAAACGACTCAGGCGAAGAGAAATAGAGACAGCTCGAGAAATAAAAACAACCAGATGCATCCCAAAAAAAATGCATTAAAATTAAGAAGCCCCCAGGGGCTCGACATCGTATCATTACAAAAGCTAAACTATTACATGGACCTTCTTGTCCAGATTTGGCTCACAGGCCTCGTCTACTCGTCGCCATCTCCATTCGCCGAAGGGAGCACTTTAGGCTCGAAGAGCTTAGCCAGCTCGCCTCCGGGCACCTCCGCGGCCTCGATCAGCTCGTGGCACCTTGCCACGTTTTCTTCTTCAGTCATCCTCGGGTCGGTGACGAAGCCGCTGGCGACGACGCTGAGGTCGTAGATATAGCCCGAGCGGACGACCGCGAGCGCCCGCTTCACACCCACATGTAGAGCAACACGGACTTGCTCCGTCTCCTCTTGGGTCATGGAGCAGAAGCGGCGCAGGAGGGAGTCTCCTCGTGCGTCGCCTTCGACCGCCGGTTCTGGCTCGACCCCCATATCGTCGTAGAAGGAGGAGATGGCGCCCTCAAGCCTCTCATTCAGGCTTGTCTCTGCCCCGAGGAGGCTCTGAAGGCTGGTCAGATCCTCGTGGGCTCGGGCCTTGTCCCCTGCGAGTTCTGCCAGAATGGGCACGTGACCCAGTCAAAACCCAAAAGCAGGGGAAGGGTCAAGACCAGGCAAGCTTAAGTAACACTTCCAAAAACTCACCTTTGGCATGTGCCTCCAGGGTGACGTAGCCCTGCTCGGCCCTCTGAAGTTGACGGCAGACGTCGACAAGCTCCGCAGCTTGGTCGCCACTTTTAGCCCGGAGGTCCTCGATGACCTTGCCAGTAGCATCGAGGGCCCTCTTCTAGTTAGCCGCCTCCTCCCCTAGAGCGGCGATCTGGGCTCGGTCCTTCTCCTCCGCGACACCCAGCGCGTCGCGTTCGCGGGAGATGGCGTCAACATCCCCCTGGAGTTCCTAGATGCTTTCCGCCACTAGAGTCAGCTCCTCCTTTAGCTGGGCGGACTCCTCTTCAGCCTTGTGTCGGGCTTCCTGGGCAGCGTCCCGCTGCTGCCAGACCTCGGAGACCTCCTTGAGGGCGGCCTCAGCCCTCGACCGCGCCCGGGAGGCCTCCTCCTGGGCGGCCTTGGTCTCCTCCCGCACGGCTACCGCCTCGGCTTTTGCCTGGGCAGCCTCGGCCTCCGTCTTCTCTAGCGAAGTGCAGAGGGTAGGAAGCTGCTCCTGCACCCGGAGGATGAATTGGGACTTATCGTACGACCTCGCCCTCAATGCCTGATAGGGATGAAAAGGAAGGTCATCAGAAAAGAGCAGCCAGGTAACCCAAGCAAGATCAAAGGAAGAACGAAGCTTATCTCCATCCCCCGGTGCAGATCTGCGGAAGCAACCTCTGCCGACAGGCGCACCACGTGCTCAAGCCACGCCCGGAACTCCTCCAGGTGCTCCCACTCCCCGAGCTCGGTCTGATCGTCGAGCTTGAAGAAGGTGCGCCCTGGGTCTCGGGGGTCGACCAGCTCGAGGGGCTCCTGCCCCCAGAACCCGCTGCAGCGGTCGATACTCTCCTGGACCTCCCGCATGATGCCCTGGCGCATCTCGGGGCCACCCTCGTGGAGCACCACCCGCTCTGCCAGAGTAGGGAAGGGAGCCACCCCCTCGAGCTGGGCTCTCCCGGCCTCGGGGTCACCTTGCGGGGCCGCCGCTGGCCCCTCCGAGTCATCACCCCTAGACGGAAGAAGTCCCTGCCGGGAGAACAACCCTACGCGGTGAAGAAAGCAAACGATCAGCGCCCAGTGCCGCAGGCTCACTGCGGGTCGACTAAGTTAGAGGACGGATTACCTCGAGACGACGATTGTCCGACCTCGAGACAAGGCCGAGCCGACGCCTCGGACATTATCGCGTCCGCCGCGCCGCTTCCCTGTAACTCTGATTCCGACGAAGGGGCCGTCGCTGCGGCCATCTCCGCCGGGTCCACCAGTTCCGCCACCATCTCGGCCACCTCTTCAGCAGTGGTCATTACCGACATCCCCACCACCTCCGCTGTGGGCGTCGCCTCGAGCTGCTCGGCCCGTTGCCCCTCCTCGGGCTCTAGAATCGACGCCGAAGTCTCCTCGACGAAGGCCTCCGCCGGCGATGGTTCCTTCGACGCCCCCGCGCTCGAGTCGCAGACGCGCCTCCCGTGACGCGAGGCTCTCGGGCCACCGCCTCGGCGCCGGGCGCTCCGGCGTCTCTCCCTCGCCGGCGATGGTCAAGTCGACCACCTCCACTTCTACGGCGGCTTGGGGCTCGACCCCCTTTGTCACGGCCGTCGTCGACGCCGGCTCTGCGCCTTCCGAGGCTGCGGGCATGCCTCCCTCCGACGGATGGGTCAGCACGGCCTCGACCGCCACTCCGGCGGAACCCGCCGACGTGGCGGGCCGACCCGTCTCTTCCCCCGCTCGAGCTAGCTTCGCAGCGGCCTGCGCCTGCCCTCGCCCCATCGCCTCCCGCGCCTTGGTCGCCCACGCCGCCTCTGGGGTGAGGGTCGAAGGGGACGGGGCAGCAGGACTGGCCCCGATGGTCATCTCAACCGCGGCCTCCGCCCTCAGCCTCTTGGCCGGGGTGAGGGACGCGCCCTCCGCCGAGTGCTTTGACCTGAAAAAGAAGCCCATACGCGACGGTAAGCACGAGTCATAACCAATGAAAAACACTCGGGATCAACAGGAAAGCAACTTACCCCAGCAGAGTCATGGGGTTCCGGCCAATGGACTTCGAACCGCTCCGGGGGCTTCTACGAGGCACGCCGGGAGCCACTTCTCCCGCCAGCGCTGGCCGCGGCAGGGGTCAAGGCCGCCCCCGGCGCCGTCTCCTGGGCAGGGGCCGACGACACTCCCGTCGTCCCCCTCCTGACCTCCTCCTGCGCCGACGGGCCCGGCACCCGTACGCTCGACCGGGTGGGCGCCGGAGGCGTGCTCGACCGACCCGTCGACGGGGATCGTGACAAACGCCCGCGCGTCTGCCGCGACACTTCACCTTGAGGAGCCACGGGGCGCTCGTCCCGCGGCTCGATCTCACCAGTTGGGGCCGACCTCGACGTCGACCCCTCTCCTCCTCCGGTTCCAGCGGCCGCCCTCTGCCGCTCGGGCACCGCTTGTTCCTCCTCGAGCCCTCATTGTGGCTCGGCCTCCCCGTCGCTGCTCTCCTCCTCCTCCTCCTCGGAAAGGTTGGCCCGCCTCTGCCGGGCCTGGCGTTGTTCACGCTCTTGCTTCTCTCGGGCCCTTTTGCCCTTGTCCTTCTTCGCCTTGTCCTTGTCCTTCTTATCCTGCTTGGCCTGAAGGCGTCTCGACTGGGAGTCACCCCTCTCCTCCTTCACCGGTGGTAGTGACTTCCGAAAGATGACGTCCCCTGAGGAACACAAGGCAGTTAGGATGCAAGCAAAGAAGGCGAACAAGATGGGCAAAAAGGACATTAACAGAGAAAAGGTGTCGTACCGGCTGGACATGCCCCTGGTCGGGCATCATGGGGACGCTGGCGACGCCCCCCAACTCGAACGCGCCGGCGAATGAGGCGCATACTCGGCGAACCACCCTCTCGAGGGGTAGCTCGTCCTCCATGAGGCGACACCCCGTGAGATCAACCCCCGGGTGCATTTCATCGAGGTGTAGCGGGCGAGCCATCAGCGGCACGACCCGCCCCTGGTGGAAAGCCGACGTAACGATCGCCACCGCGAGTCCCGCCTTTTTTAGACGGGCGATCGCGCCGAGCAGGTGGCCGAGGCGCGACTGCTTCTTCTTCTCGACGTCGTACCTCTAGTGGTCGGGCCTCGAGTCGATCGTCCTCCCGGTGTAGGCGGGGAGCAAGCCATCGTCGTTCCTCAGGTAGAACCACCCAGAGTGCCATCCGGAGTGGCTCGACATGAGCTTCGCCGGGATCCAGCTATCCGCCGTCTTGAGGGCGATGCTGCAGCACCCCGCACTGACCATCCTGCGGTTGCGGAGCCGGGCCGACGCATGGAACAGGCTCGCGTCGAACAGGTGGAGCCACACGTCCCAGTGCGGCTCGATCCCCAGATATCCTTTGCACACGGCGGTGAAAACTGCCACGTGAAAGATACCGTTGGTGGAGAGGTGCTGGAGCTCCACGTCGTAGTGGTGGAGGATCCCGCGCAGGAGACGGTTGGGAGGAGCGCCCAGCCCCTCCCGGTGGAAGACTTCAAAGCTCACCACGTAGCCCTCCGGCGGGTTGGGCTCAGCATCCTCCCGCGGTGGCACTACCCACTCCGGCCGGTCGACGGAGGTGATGGGCCGGAGGAGACCGCTCTCCCCAGATCCCCCAGACGCGCCACGGTCGCCGAAGACGGGAGCCGGGCATCGGGGCCGCGCAGGCTGTAGCTGGCCATGGGGGCAGGGAGGCTGGTGCGCTCGAATGTGGGGATGGAAGGTATGTTCCCAATCTCTCCTCTCCCTACTCCTGCACGCGCAGAGGTCCGGCTCGGAAGGAGGCAGGGAAGGCGATGGCGAGAAGGAGGCAGGGAAGGCAATGGCGAGAAGGAAGCAGCCGACTCCTCACCTCCAGTATTTATAACCGAAAGCCCAACCGGCGGATCCAACAGACAGGAAAGTGAATCTCCGCATTTAATGCGCCCACCTACCGCCTCCTCGTATTCCTCCAGGATAAGGCGCACCCGTCGCGTCATCGGGTTCCACACCGCACTCCGCGCCGCGCCCGGTGCCTGCTACTGTTGCGGCCGAACGGACATCTCCTAAAAAGGCGCGCCTATGATGGACAACGCGCGACGGTAAGCGTTATCTTCGGAGGTAAGCGACGGACATCGACCCGTCCGTCAAAATCTCAAGGGGACGAAGGTTGGCCCTCAAACGGGGTTCGACAGCCACCCTCGAGTACCTGAGGACAGAAAGGACCTCGGGTTATGGACTCCGGTCCACCTTCAAATCTCGAGAGGGCGAAGGCTAGCCCCACGAACAGGGTTCGACAGCCGCCCTCGAGTACTCGAGCCCAACGGGCGGATCCAAGAAAAACACAGGTATGTCCCCGCATTTAATATACCTACCTACCTCCCCCCCTTTGTATTCCACAGGATAAGATGTCACCTTCGGAGGCGAGCGGCGGACGTCGACCCGTCCGTCAAAACCTCGAGGGAGCGAAGGCTGGCCCTTGCATAGGGTTCGACAGCCGCCCTCGAGTACCTGAGGTCAGGAAGGACCCAGGGTTATGGACTCCGGTCCGCCCCCAAAATCTCGAGGGGGCAAAGGCTGGCCCTACGAACGGGGTTCACAGCCGCCCTCGATTATGAGAGTCAGGGATGACCCAGGGGGGCCAGGCGCGAGCCCCTAGCTCGAGAACGAACTCTCGAGGCCCCCCAGGACATATCCGAGGCATAACCACGGAATACCCAAGGATCCCTACGCCGGGAGGCATCGAGCCACTAGCTCCCATTGAACAGAGTTGGCACCTAGGTAAGCCACATGGTCTTGCTTAATGAGAACGCCTCAGGGCTTCTATTGACCCTTATCGAATGGGGCATGAGTTCTCACTTGGATTCTTACTCGTATCGGGCAGATCTCTGCCCGACACCAGCTCACAGAGGACTTCGAGGCTCGTCCTAACGAGGATAGCACAATGCTCTTCGCCCCGCAATCCGAACGCAAGGATCCGTGGGAAGGACGCTAGGAGGTAGTGAAAGCCCAGCCACGCAGGGCTCGAGGGCCCGACTATGCACGACACCCCTCGACTAAAGAGGGTCGAAAACACACGTAACCTAGCAGACAAAGTTGACCTCTCGGTAGGGGCACTGTGACTCTAGTATAACGCTCGAGGGAGCGAAGGCTGGCCCTCGGAAGGGTTCGACAGCCGCCCTCTAGCACCTCCTTTTCAGGGAAAGGAACGCTCATAACCCGGTGAACGGAATCGACCGCTCGGTAGGGCGCCACGACTCCAGGTAACCCTAAATACCCCCGATAAAACACACATCAAAGACCCCAGAGGAGTTCTTAATCACTCCTCTGAGGCCTCGGGGGCTACCCCCGCGGGGTGCGCTCGCGCGCACCCCACGGAGAATTGAACCTCTTACTAACTCTGCAGGTCAATGGCAAAAGCCCCTATGCGGATCCTTCTTATCCGCATAGAGGCTCGGGGGCTACTGTCGGGTACAAAGGTAAGGGGTACCCTAAACTGTTTAATAAACTGACGCTCAACATAGCAACCATTTTTAAGACATGACCCGATCAGCCGCTCAAGTCCACAAAGAAGGGCCCATCACACGAAGGCCCCCCGCACCGGCAACAGCAGCCAGTCGTGGGCCGGCTCATCTCTGGAGAAACATACGGACAAGGGGTCGAGCGAACGACCCCTCCGCCTCCACCTCGACCCCAACTGACGGACAAGGGGTCGAACGAACGACCCCTCCGCCTCCGCCTCGACTCCGACTGACGGACAGGGGTCGAACGAACGACCCCCGGGCAGGAAGCTCGATCAGCTCACCTGCTCCCGGTATGGGGTAAAGGGGATCCGATGCGCTTACCTGCCCCCGCCTAACGCCACGGGCACCCACTACCGCGGTCAAATCCACCAACTCGCCGCCCATGCCCTGGACCTCCGTCAACTATGCTGCCGCTGTAGCCACGTCGCAAGTATGGACTCCAAAGGCACCCCTCGAGCCATGAACAGGACGGCCCTCGACTGTGTCTTCAAGGATACGACAGGACCGAGCTAGTCTTGACCCCCCCTCTACCAGGGAGCTCGACCCTGCCTTCAACCACTCCGGTATGGGGGCCGTCCCGTCCGCCCCGTCCCACTTCAACTACGGGACTCGCACCCGTCTACAAAGGGTCAACCCTGCTGCGCCGTGACATGCTGCAACGTCCAGTCTGCCATCACCATGCCCTGGAGCACCAAAAGGACGGGAAGGCCACGCCGCTATAGCGATTGACGTCCCTTCGTCAGCACGGTGCCACGGACATGCCTCCCATGCTGCAACAGTTCAGGACTTTGTACTCTCAGGCCTCCCCTTGGTCTATAAAAGGGGATGCTGGGACATTATCAATTTATTTGTAATCATGCACTTAAATAGATAACTAGACATAGTTAATATATCAAATATCAAATATGCCCTCGATCACGCGCAAATGGCCAAATGTAGACCTGTATAGTAGCTGGAGGGCGATGGTAGGTGTGCTGAGCCCGGCAAATGTGGAAGTGTTCATCAGGTTCTTTTCTTCTTTTTATGTTTTGTTTCTTAAAGTAGCTAGAGGGCATCATCGATCAGGTTTGCAAATTGAACATTTGAACTCGAAGTGTGGATCTAAAACCTTAACGTACTGCATGCACTTCCACATGATATATATATCATACGTGCTAGTGTTAGAGTTAGATCTCTTCCCGTTAGGCCCAACGGACTAACGGGCCCTAGGTCACGCCCTGATCGGGGGCGTCCAACCCTATGGTTGGTGGGCCCCCGTCGCACAGTGCTATATAAGGAAGGTGGAGGAGGGGCGCTAGGCACGTCTCACGAGGTTCACCTGCGCCGCCACACCCCACCGACATTCCCTAAACCCTAGTCCGATCTATAGGGGGTGCTGCAAGCGGCGGGAAGTACCACCGACAGCGGCAACCATCCTGTACGTGCAGATGACGACGGACGCGACGACTGACGGTACCGCGACAACCATGGCCGACGGCGGGATGAACCCTAACACCGCCGCCGCCACTGCTACTCATACCGTCGACCCCTCTGGTCTGTGTCTTTTTCTCCTCTCTCTCTCTACTCCTCTCTGCATTACATGAACTGCATACATCTACTACTACTAGAACTCGATCTACTCCACTGGATCCGCTCCTAGACGATCCTAGAACTTCCTATCAATGGTATCAGTGGCCTCCTACGGAGGGGATCCACTTGGACACGAGCCAAATCGGCTCACCAAATCGAAACCCTAACCCTAAAATCTCACGAACAGAGAACGGATTAGGGGAAGAACGAGATCAGAAACACGGATCGGTACGAACGAACACTCGAATCGAAACCCTAACAGGGTATGGACACCCGATCCAAATGAACAAAGCCGGCGGGTTACTTCTTTTCCTCACCGCCGAACACAAGAACGAATCAAGAAAGAAACGAAACCCCTCATCCCTATCGTGCTTTGTCCACAGAGCAACCACAAAAAAAAACCCGAAACCGGCTCTTACCGCCGTGCGCAAGAACCACCACCGCCGAGCCATTTGGCGGCGGCGTGCTAAGCCGAGGGCGAGCACGCGCACCAACAAGGGGCTCTGCGGCAGCGCTGCTTCGGCCGCCTGCCCTCGGTGCCCGCGCATGACAGGGGCGCGGATTTCCCCGGCCGCAACCGCGGGCCGTCGCCTCTGCGCGGAGTAGAAAGCGCGGCGCGGGGAAGGGGAGCTCGGCAGGCGCGCGCGGAAGGGGCTCCCGGCCGCCGAACCGCCTCGGGCAGCCGCCGCTGCGCTGAGAAGAATGGGGAGGGAGGAATGGAATGAATTAGGGTTGGGGGAGTTGTCGGCCGGACGCGGTTTTGTTCCACCGAAACTGACGCGCAGCCGTCGGATCCCCGACGCCCTAGATCGAACGGCCGCGGGCGATCCGAGTCTGCTGGGCTTCTTTGAGCCCAGGCGGGCGTCTTCTTTCCCGGCCCAGGCCCACGTTGCGGCCTGGGGGGAGAAGGGGCGTCCCGCGCGCGGCCAGATGGGCTCAAATGATCTCTGGGCCGATCGTTTTGACCAAAATCCTAAAATAAACAGTGACAGTTTCTATTTTATTTCCAGAATTAAATTGAATTTGATCTATGTAATCCCTCTTGGTATCTGTCATAGCGCCTAGAATTTCCAGAAATAGTTATGAATTTCCTTTGTATTTGAATTGAAATTTTAATGAATTTTCTCTATACAATTTTATCCAACGATATTTTGTTTAGAGAACAATTCGACCTGAAATTTCTGGAAAATAAGATTATGAACAATTTTAATTGTTTCCGCTACGAAGAAAATATTGAATTTGACTCTAAATTAAATTTGAACCAACGGGATAATTTAATTTTGAGTAAATTATGATTTTCGATAATTTGTTGAGATTATAATATTGTTATTTTCTGACCAACGTTGTTAATAACATTATTATAATGAATTGCTATGCATTAATTTTTACTTCTGCCCAACGGTGATGTATAAATTTTTGCATAAAGAAATCGTATGTTTTAATTTTGACCAACGTTAAATTAAGGCATGCAATTTCATGATGAATGTTTCTCACTTTTCTTTGGATAAATTTCAGGAGTTAAAGGAATGGTCAACATCAATAACATTCCTCCGCTCAACGGTACCAACTACCGTGTATGGCGGGAGAAGTATGAATTAGAACTTGCACTGGCAGAGATCGATCTTGCCATAACTTCCCCGTGTCCTACTATTCCAGAGGAACCGGAGAAAAGAACCGATGAAACTGACGATGCTTTTCACGCCCGAAAGCGTGATTTTGCAGAAGTCAGAATGAAATACGATATCGAACATAGGCGTTGGATTCAATCCAACAGAAAATGCCTATTGGTGGCGAAAGCCACCATTGAAGACCAAATTCGAGGGTCAATCCCAGAATGCATCACCGCCATTGATTACCTTGAAAGGGTAAAGAGTCAGTTTACTGGGTCTTCTAAGGCCACAACAAGCACAATGATACAGAAACTTGTATCTGAGAAGTACAATGGTGGTGGTGTGCGTCAGCACATATTGAAAATGAATACCATGGCAGCGAAATTAAAGACTATGGATTTGGGGATCAATGACAAGTTCCTCATTCACTTGGTCTTTCTTTCACTGCCAAAAGAATTTGAAACTTTTGCTGTGAATTATAATATGATGCCTGAAAACTGGGACATTGAAAAGCTTATTGCAATGTGTGTCCAGGAGGAAGAGAGAATCAAGTCCGCACAGGGTGACTCTGCTCATCTTGTGAAGGATAATAAAAGAAAGAACTTTTACAAGAAACCACAGGGGAAACCCCAGTGGAACAAAGGTTCTCCCTCCAAGCCAGAAAACACACTTGCAAAGGGCAAAGAAAAGGACTCTCAGGATGAGGACTTCAGAAAATATGGCAATGCTGAGAAAGACCAGTGCAAGGAATGCTTCAAGAGAGGGCACTACAAGAGAGACTGCCCTGTCTACCTGAAAAAGCTACTAAAGAAAGGTGATGATACTATCACATTTGTAGATGAATCCCTGTTTTTATGTTATTCAAATACCGCTTGGTGGATTGATTCAGGTGCAACAATTCACGTTTTGAATTCCTTACAGGGGTTAAGTGGGAGGAGAATCCTGCAAAGAGGTGAAAGAACGATTAAAGTCGCGAATGGAGTACAAGCTGAAGTTGAAGCCATTGGACATTTAGCTTTAGAACTAAAAGATGGTTTTGTACTTAAGCTCAGAGATGTACTCTATGTTCCCTCTTTACGTAGAAATTTAATAAGTGTATCGAAACTCGATGATGTTGGATTTGGATGTCATTTTGGTAATGGCAGATGTGAACTATTTGATGATAATAATAAATGTGTTGGTCTTGCCTTCCGACAAGACAAGCTTTATTTGTTATCTCTTGCTGATCATGTGAATCATGTTCTGAATGATGCGAATGTCTCCCAATCTACAAATGAGAATAAGAAGCGGAAGAGAAATGATAGCGACTCTTCGAAATTATGGCATTGTCCTTTGGGCCATATTTCGAGGGGGAGAATAGAACGCTTAGTGAAACAATCAATTCTTCCGCACTTAGAATTCTCCGATTTAGAACAATGTGTTGATTGCATCAAAGGAAAATATGTTAAGAAAATAAAGAAAGATGCTAAACTAAGCACGAGAGTATTAGAAATAATTCACACGGACATTTGCGGTCCATTCCCAACGAAAAGCGTGGATGGTTATGATTCATTCATAACATTCACGGATGATTACTCTCGCTATGGCTATATTTATCCAATTAAAGAAAGAACAGAAGCACTGGATAAATTTAAGATATTTAAAGCCGAAATTGAAAATCAACACAACAAGAAGATAAAGATAGTTTGATCAGACCGTGGTGGAGAGTATTACGGGCGACATACCCCGTATGGCCAAATTCCAGGTCCTTTTGCAAGGTTCCTACAAGAAAATGGCATAGTCGCTCAATACTCCACACTGGGGGAGCCTCAGCAGAATGGAGTGGCTGAAAGAAGAAACTGTACCCTAATGGATATGGTGAGAAGCATGACGAGTTACTCCACACTACCGGTTGGTTTATGGATGGAGGCGCTGAAAACCGCCATTCATATACTCAATCGAGTACCAAGCAAGTCGGTGCAGAAAACACCGTATGAATTATGGATAGGAAGAGAACCCTCGCTTAAGCACTTACGTGTGTGGGGCTGTCCAGCTTAGGCAAAAGTGTTTAACCCAAATATTGGAAAGTTAGACTCCAAGACTGTCAGCTGCCATTTCATTGGCTATCCAGAAAGATCGAAAGGATATCGATTCTATTGTCCTGATAGATGCACGAAATTTGTTGAAACAAGACACGCTGTGTTCTTGGAGGATGACATGATCAGGGGGAGCAAAGTAACATGTGAAATTAGACTTGAGGAGAAGCGGGTACATGTACCTACTCCGATGGTTGAAGAATCATACTTTACGTTACCTGCTGCCGATGTTGCACGAGCAGTACAAGATAATGTGGTGACAACACCTGTTGTGAATTCTCCCATAGCAACAATGAATGAACAAGAGGAACCTGTCCATCAGGAGCCTATAGAATCAGATGTTGCTGATGAGGAAGAACAACAACAGCCCATAGTGGAACAAGTGCCAGAGGCCCCTAGAAGGTCTCAAAGAACTAGAAGGTCAGCTATTCCAGATGATTATGAAATCTATGAAACTGAAGAATATCATATGGAAGATGACCCTCTAACTTTTGAAGAAGCCATGAGAAGTGGACACTCATCGAAGTGGCTTCAGGCTATGGAAGATGAGATGAAATCTATGAATACCAACAAGGTTTGGGTTCTAGAAAACATTCCTAAAGGAGCTAAGAAAGTAGGATCCAAATGGGTCTACAAGACGAAATATGACTCCCAAGGGAATATTGAAAGACACAAAGCGCGACTTGTGGCTAAGGGTTTTACCCAAAGAGAAGGGATCGATTACAATGAAACTTTTTCCCCAGTTTCTTGTAAAGATTCTTTCAGAATCATTATGGCACTTGTGGCACATTACGATCTAGAATTACATCAGATGGATGTAAAGACAGCATTCCTAAATGGGGATTTGGATGAAAATGTATATATGGCACAACCGAAAGGTTTTGTCGTAAAAGGAAAAGAGAATATGGGATGTCGTCTGAAAAGATCAATTTATGGTTTGAAACAAGCTTCGAGACAGTGGTACTTGAAGTTTGATAAAACTATAAAGGGTTTTGGGTTTAAAGAAAATGTCGAGGACAATTGTGTCTATGTGAAATTCAAGAATAAGAAATACATATTCCTGATCCTGTATGTAGATGATATCTTACTTGCTAGTAATGATGTCAACCTACTATTGGAGACGAAGAAATTCTTGTCCTCGAACTTTGATATGAAAGATCTCGGTGAAGCTTCGTTTGTCTTGGGAATTGAGATTCATCGAGATAGAAGAAAAGGGGTATTGGGATTATCGCAGAAGGCATACATAGAAAAGGTTCTGAAGAGATTTAGTATGCATGCGTGTAGTCCATCTCCTGCTCTGATTGTCAAGGGCGATAAATATGGGGAACATCAGTGTCCCACGAATCAATATGAAATTAATCAAATGAAAGCGGTACCGTATGCTTCGGCAATTGGAAGTTTACAATATGCTCAAACCTGTACTCGCCCTGACATAGCTTTTGTTACCGGGTTACTTGGCAGATATCAAAAGAATCCAGGAATTGAACATTGGAAACTAGTGAAGAAAGTCTTGCGTTATTTGCAAGGTACGAAAGGTCTCATGTTGACATATGAAAGATCTGATTCCCTGTGCATAGAGGGGTACTCAGATTCTGACTATGCTGGAGATGAAAGAAAATCCACATCAGGATATATATTCACTCTTGCTAAAGGAGTGATATCGTGGAAAAGTTCGAAACAAACAGTGACTACATCCTCGACAATGTACGTCGAGTTTGTAGCTTGTTATGAGGCCTCGGGGCAGGTAAATTGGTTGAAGAAATTTGTACCCGGACTGAGAATAATTGAAAGTATAGAAAGACCGATGCGGTTGTATTGTGATAACAACCCAGCGGTAGAATACGCTCACAACAATAGGTCAAGTGGTGCTGCCAAACACATTGACATAAAGTACTATGTTGTGAAAGATAAACTTCGGGATCATATCATAAATCTTGAGCATATACGAACAGAAAAGATGCTAGCGGATCCGCTCACAAAAGGCCTCCCACCCAGTGTGTTCAGAGGACACATAGCCGGCATGGGTTTAAGGGAGAGCCTGTGATTCCCGAAGAATAAGAAGGGCCCAGAATGATGAAAGGTTTTATTTCCAAATAGAAAGGTGTGTAGTAGCTGTGAGTCTAATGACAAGAATTGTTGTGATGATGAAGCATGCTCTATATACTAATCTATGATGGAATTGAAAAGAATTGGAATATTGAACTTGAAATGGAATTAAAGAATTAAAAGAATTGTATGAGATCTAGGGGGAGAATGTTAGAGTTAGATCTCTTCCCGTTAGGCCCAACGAACTAACGGGCCCTAGGTCACGCCCTGATCGGGGGCGTCCAACCCTATGGTTGGTGGGCCTCCGTCGCACAGTGCTATATAAGGAAGGTGGGGGCCGGGGCGCTAGGCACGTCTCACGAGGTTCACCTGCGCCGCCACACCCCACCGACATTCCCTAAACCCTAGTCCGATCTATAGGGGGCGCTGCAAACGGCAGGAAGTACCACCGACGGCGGCGACCATCCTGTACGTGCAGATGACGACGGACGCGACGACTGACGGTACCGCGACAACCATAGCCGACGGCGGGATGAACCCTAACACCGCCGCCGCCACTGCTACTCATACCGTCGACCCCTCTGGTCTGTGTCTTTTTCTCCTCTCTCTCTCTACTCCTCTCTGCATTATATGAACTGCATACATCTACTACTACTAGAACTCGATCTACTCCACTGGATCCGCTTCTAGACGATCCTAGAACTTCCTATCAGCTAGAACGACATTGTTTATGTTTTTTATAATCACAGAAAGACAGACCATTGTTTGTTAACAGCCAATCGTCATCGCATTAGCAAACTGATCAAACACTAGGATCAGCGGAGTGTTTGATGCTGTTCCAGTCAACCAGGCACGCCTGAGCGTCGTCACCACCGCCTGCCACCCATTGATTAAAAAAATAAAGACTACCAAAAAATTAAAGAAAAACATTATTATTATAACAAGTGGGTCGATCCATGATACACATTGGGTCAATGAGTTCCGTCCCTATTGACTCATTTTAAAATTTAGAGCCCGCTCTTATGACCTATTGACCCTATTTTTGTGGGTTGGGTCGAATCTCTAATGGGTCGACCCGACCCATTCCCATCTTGAGTCAGGTTAATTTGGACAGTTTTGTCACATATATGGTGTGTCAACTATAGACACTTTTAAAATATATATATCATTAGGATGCCACCGTAATTTCCAATAAGCCACGTAATTTCTGATCAATATGTAAATGATACGATTGCAACCTCAAAGTTTGTGGTAACATATTACACAAATTTACCAATAGCAGAAGAATGTTTATTAAATACTGTAGTATACTAATATACATGCAAACCCACCATATCCACTAAATATGACTAGCTAACTTTACAAATAACAAGATAGACCAGAATGCTTTATACATGATACAGATTTTTCCAGTAATCCCTTATGATCTAGTATTAACTTTCTTTGAAGGGGTACCATAAATCTGAACACCACAAATATCATCTTCCTCCTGAGAGACTTGAAAATGTGCCAAAACTTGTAGTTAATGGTGGATGCAACATGTAAAGTGATTCAAATGCTTCATCCTGAGTTAAGGTCTGCATAGTGAAGCTGAAATGTGCTGTTGTCAGCTCTGGTATTGGTGTATTACCTTCGAGGTACTGCATCACTTGCCGCATGGTTGGTCTTGCACTAATAAATGGATGTGAGCATAAGAGTCCCAGATTTAGAACTAGGCATGCCTCATTAAAGTTATACTCATTTCTGAGTCTTGGGTCTACAGTCTCAGTTAATAATCCATTATGCCAGTGCTCTAAAACCCAATCCATCAATGTATGTTGGGCACCTTGTGCATTTTGCTTAACAGGCCTTTGGGCACAAGTGATCTCGAGAAGAAGTATGCCAAAGGCAAACACGTCTGTCGATGGGGATGCTTTACCTGAGCGTACCAACTCTGGGGCTAGGTAACCCATGGTTCCAACCATATGTGTGGTCTGTGGATCGGTGCCATGATCATACAACCTGGAAAGACCAAAGTCACCTATTCTTCCATTCAGTTCATTATCAAGGAGTATGTTGCTTGGCTTAATGTCTCGGTGGATGACAACTTTCTCCCACTTCTCATGAAGGTAGAACAACCCAAATGCAACACCCTTGATGATGTGGAACCTCTGGGCCCAACTCAATGTTGGCTGGCCACCTTCTGAGTACAAATACTTATTGAGACTGCCATTTGACATATAGTCATACACCAAAAGAAGTTCACCTTCTCGCCTACAATAGCCAAGCAGGGGGACAATGTTGCGGTGTCGAAGCCGACCAATACTAACAACCTCTGCAATGAACTCCCTCATCCCTTGCCTAGATTCATGGGACACCCTCTTCACAGCAACCTCAACTTTGGACTTTGGAAGCACCCCTTTGTAGACTTTTCCAAAACCACCCACACCAAGTAGATTCTTTTTCCTGAACCCACCTGTGGCATGGAATAAATCCTTGAATGAGAACCGGTGTGGCCCAAAATCAACTTCCCAATCTTCCTTTACCTCCTTATACCTTAATCTTCTATAGACAAGTAGGACAACGACAAGCCCAACCGCAAGGACAAATAATCCAGTGGCTATAGGCAGGGTGATCTCTAGGACCTTGGAACGGGGTTTGGGGCCAAGTCGTGGTAGCTTTGGCAGCTTGGATACATCAATGGCTGGTGCAGGTCCATTCATAGCAAAGCTCCAGCCAAGAACACAGTGTCGTGTGCTTATTGCACCAGTTGTTGCCGAGAAACCGATGTAGGATTTATCTTTGAGAATCACTGATAGATTATAGACAGCTGATAGAAGAGGTCTTACAGGTTTAGCTGCTCCCACAGGAGCTAGTTTCACTTCAATCTGTGTGGTCTCTCCATCGTAGTCTGCCCACACCTGCATTGCCTTCCCACTAATCAGAGTCAAGTTATTGAAGAAATCACTATTGTCTTGATAGTATCCAGTATGATAGGCTCGCAAAGAAGTGAGACTATTGATGTTGATGCCGACGTGGTTGTTGTCGATGTCCTTGAATTCATCGTTTTGGGTAGTATCAAGCTCGACGGCGAACATGTGGTTGCTTGTGTTGCCGTCGTTGCCGCTGTTTAGGAGGCCTATGTACTGTGCCCATGTGTTTGAGAGGTTCTTGGTTGGGGCAACAAAGAAGGCCATGCCGTCAGCACTAATGTCAGCATGGACAGAGAGGATTGCGAACACAAAGGAGACGGAGAAGGATTGCACAGTGCCGTTGCCGTTGGGCTGCTGGTTGAAGCTCAATGGAGTAGGGTAAAATGCGTGGCCTAGATTGATTGTATCATTGGTGAGCTCAAGGAGGCCGTCTGGTGTGACTAAGGCGTTGCCATCAAGGGTGAGGTTAACTCCGGCAAAGCCATGGTAGACAAATTGGCCATCACTAGTTGCAAAATATGAAAAGGTAAAGACAAGGGAGATGATGGAGCACAAGAAGAAGGACCTGTGCGTCATCTGATGCATATTTGATGATCTGAAGCTTGTCTTGGCCGTTATAGTAGAGCGTGAAATCCTCTGACTCTGTTTCTCCCTCTTTCCTCTCTCTCTCTCTCTCTCTCTCTCTCTCTCTGTGTGTGTGTGTGTGTGTGTGTGTGTGTGTGTGTGTTTCTCCCTCTTTTCCTTCCCCTCTCTTCTTACTGAATCCCTGGAAGCATGGAGCAGAGATGAACAGCTCTTAATAAATCATGGCTTACAGGGGTTGCTGCCTATATTCTTTTTTCTGTTTTTTGCACCTTTTAGAGATATACAAGCTCGCCGGATAGTCAATATAGTAAGGCTGAACATGACATGCATACCTGACTCTTCTACGACATCTTGTGGTCTTAGCTGCTAGTTATTCCTACTTCCATACAGGTACAAAAAAAGGAAAGGATAAAAGATAGGCAGCAGAAAGTGTCAACACCTACACATTTTATATAGAACACAGAAGTACGATGGATTTATGGAACTCAAGGAAAGGAACATATTATCATCCAATTCATCCCTTGAGAATAAACATATGCGATTCAATTTCAGCTGTTGAATTTTCATCGAGGAATTCATTTGTCTGCATATATAATTTGACAAGCTACAGGATTTATATGCCGTGCCCCGGCCTGGAAAACACTAGCTAGCATGTACCTTACGACATCAAACAGCAGGTCAAAGGTAGCCTAGGTTCAAAGTGCGTAGATCAAAGAATAATGTTCAAAGTTGACCGAAGAGAGAATCTAGATGGGAAGGAATTTGTCTTCATTCCTAACTAATTAATCAGCAAGAAAATTAATATGGGCGTGTATTATGTAGCTAGGAATGAAGACTATCTCGACGATTTCACCCCACTATCATATAGGTTACATATTATATGATATTAAGGAAAAATTGTCAAGACTGCATATAAATGTTCACGAGACCCGACGGCACGGCTCATGGCATGGCGTTTTGGTCCAACCCGAGCATGGCACGGCCCGGTGTGCCTGGGCCGCCATCTAGGCACGTTGCACGACATGGTCTAAGATAGAGGCGGCACGGGAGTGACCCGATGATTGTGATTACAACAACTTATTCAGTTAAAATGAGTTGTTAAAATAATTTATGATAACTAATAATTGAGTTGTGACATGTTAAAAGTGATGAATACTTTTGAAAAACTGAAAATAATGAATATTTATGAAAATTTTGAAGTGTTTCTCGCTTCACGGGTCATGAGCCGGCCCGACACGGCAAAACGGCCCGTGGGTTGTGCCTTGGGCCGGCAGCTAGGCACGAAGCACGGTCAGGCACGAAGCACAGCCCGTCAGACACGACAACCGAGGAGGCACGACACGGCCCGATGGCCATCTATAAATGAAACTCATGCGTAGCCTTAATTACTGGTTTGGCTTAAATTCAGTGGCGGATCCAGAGGGGCTGGGGTGGCTGCAGCCCCCCTATAGTCTCATTTCTCCATTAAATCTATGTAAAATTCACTCAATTCTTCATTAAGGGCTTGTTTAGGACTGCTCCGCTTCACGTTTTTCAGCTCTGCTTCACGTTTTTTAGTCAAACGGTTTCAGCTCCACGCACACAACTCTAGAAAAAAAAGGTGGAGTTGTGAGAGCACCTAAAGAGGTGCTCCACAAAAACCTGGAGTTCGTGGAGCTGCTCTATAGTGAAGTTTGTGGAGCAGAGTTCGTGGAGCAGTCTCAAACATGTCCTAAATCTCTACAAAATTCACTCATTTATCCATTAAATATCTATAAAATTCACTTATTTCTCCATTATATCTATATAAAATTCATCAAAATCTTCGTTGTTGATTATAATCTCTATTATTTAGCCCCTTGATCGCATCCTACATCCGCCAATATTTAAATTTAGTTCCTATTTTATTTAGAAAATAGATTGGAGGAGCCCACTTACCTAACTGGCGAACTGCAGTATGAAAAGCATCACATTTAGTCATGCCATGCTGCCGTAGTCACACTGCCGTTGCCCTCGCTCCATTGACTCCTATGTCCATCCTCCAGATTTTTCTTCTATCAGCATTGACTAATGTGCTGTGTTGTGTCTCAGTAGCATGCGTGTTTGGACTGTGCTACTTCACTCGCCCTCTGTCTAAAAAAGTCGCTCCGTATAAATTGTATCAGTCAAACTTTTTAAATTTTAATTAGATTTATAAAAAAATACATGTAATATTATATCTTTAAATGAGTTTATTATAAAAAATATATTTAACGATTTATCTAATGATACTAAAATTTAATATTTTGTTAAATATATTTAGTTAGAGTTAAAAGCTATTGATTTTTTTTGGAAATCATAATTACTCTAGGACGGAGTGAGTATGTGTGTACTCTAAGTCGCGGCAACTTTTCTATCACAAGACAATGAAGGCTGTGATGAAATGAGTAGTGGATGCCAGCTGCAAGATTCCAAACATTGACCGTTTAAGCATTCCCAGCTAGCGTTTACGACATGTTTTTATTTCGTAGAGAATTCTGATGCTAATTCTTTAATTTTTATCCGAAGGGACTGGAATACAAAAGGACAGTGGACGCCTTCATCAGTTCTTACGTCCCTTGCCATCTTGCCCTTCATCCCTTCCCTCCTTTAGGGTTTAATAATAATTTCTTTTGGAATTTTATGACATAAACTCTTATGAAATGATATTATCGAAGCATATAGTTTCTCTGTTGTCTAGAGACATTTCAAAAAAAATCTTAGTCGTCCTATGTTTTTTATTTACACAAGACGAAATCTATGACGGATTGTTGACCTTCAATCAAACAATAATGCGAACACATGGTTGATATGTGCCCATGATGTTCAGTTTTGATGATGAGTGATTGACCAACACATGAGTGTTTCAGTTTGAGCGGTTACTTCTAACCTCTTTGCGAAAGCAAATGTGTGCCTGTCTATCGGCTTGTGGTGTGCAGGTGCTATGCCTAGTGACAGTGGTTAATGGCGTGGAGAAGGTCGAGTAGAGGTTTGCCGTGCCGATGGACTGAGAGCGGTGAAGGGCGGAAGCGGGGCTCGGACTGAGGGACCATGGGCGCCGGCGGACTAGCTGTGGTGGCTAGTACTTGGCACCGGCGAGTGCGAGAAGACATGGAGGTAGACCGAGTCGACCAAGTCAAGACGGTGGACGCGCGAGTCGAGCGGAGGCTCAGGGGACTCAGAGTCTGACCGGGCGAAGACAAGGTGGCTCGCGTCGAGTGGTTTGATGGTTTGGGCCTCAAAACCATCCGCATCGGTTTTCGAGTTTGGGCCGCAAAACTCGGGGTTCGGTAGTTGAGCCGAAAGCTACCGGTGGCGGGTTTCGCGGGTTTGGGCCTCAAAATCTGGGCGGAGCTTCCGAGGAAGCGGGGATGGCACGTGGCGGAATCCTGGAGGTTGCGTCGAGGCGACGGCAATTCCTGGCAGGAAGCGGGGCCGTCCATTCAAATCGAGGGAGATATTTACCGGAGCTTGGACTGCAATGCTTAGGGTAGGTAGTTCACTCATTGTATCTAGGGGGGTCTTTGGGAAATAGCCAAAACCTCTAATAAATAGAGGATGAAGGGGTATCCTCATCCCATCTCTTGAACCCTAATCATTTGCCCCAACTCTCTCTCTCTCTCTCTAGCCTCTCTCTAGTTCATGAGATCCCTAGGTTGATCCCACCAACCTTTGTAAGAACTCGATTTTGTTGCGAGGAATCGGAGGCCGTAACCTCCGTAAGCCATGGCGGCTTCGATTTCGTGATTGTGTCTCGTTTTGCTTGTGTTCTTCGCGTTTTTGCAGTTGCTTCCTCTTTTCCCGAGATGATTTCTCTTTGTAGGGAGTAGCTCTTGCAAATCCATTTGAATCAAGTTGTTCGTATTCAAGAGGAGCATCTTTGCACCGAAGGATCCATCCTCAAACCTGTTGAGTACACAGATCGGGCGTTTTCTTTGCGATGTTCTTTGTTTTCCCCTTTCTCTCTCAAATCCGAGTGTTTCCGATTATCCGACCCAAATTGAGCGATGATTTCTTCGGGATAGCTCCCCAACTGCACTAGGATCATGCCTACAAAGTTTGGTTGCAGTTGGTGATCATTTGGTCGAGTTTTTGGAAGATTTGGTGGAGAGAATTTCGTTTTTCGCGTTTTCAGAGTTTCTGCTCGTGAGCGTCGGACTAGGCTCCGGACGACTCTCCCCTTGCTCCGGACCATAGCAAGTGGTCCGGTGGTCATGATTTCAGCCGTGTCAAGCAGCGAAGGGCGTCGGACCTAGCTCTGGACCACTCTGGTTTTGAGCTCCGGACCATTGACAAGTAGTCTGGTGGCTCTGCTGTGGGAGTCAGCTACGCGTCGGACCAGAGTGTATAGTCCGACGGTGTCGTCCGACGGTCTGGTCCGGAGGTCAGGTTCTCTCTGTTCGTTTTTGGAGGTGTGGAAGGTGAGCACCGGACCACTCTCCTTGGTCCGGTGGTGGAGGCGTCGGACTAGTCCGGAGGTGTGGTCTGGAGGTCGGGTGCTCTCTGCTCGTTTTGGTCTCGGCTGGTGGGAGCGTCGGACTACTCAACAGACCTTTCGTCTTTGGTCTGGTGGTTCAGTCTCAACTGGTCCGGAGCCTCTGTGGTTTCCTGTTTTTCGCCTGTTTTTCCTAGGTTCTTGCCTCTTTTCAATAGAGGTTGAGAACTTGGTCTTTTGGGTTTCCGGTGAGTTTTCCTCCACTGCCGGTGAGCTCTCATTTCTCCAATTTTGTCTGAATCCCCCGAGCGTTGCTCGGGGGAGGTTGAGCACCCAGCAACTGGGTTTGCTTTTGGGAAGAGTGGCCTGAATATTTCGAGAGAAATTGAGGCTCCCATTCACCCCCCCCCCTCTGGTCGCCGTTCACGGTCCTTCAATTGGTATCAGAGCCAGTTAAGGATCATTCCACCTTAAACGGTTCTTGATCTGTGAACGCGACATGGAGCGAGGTGTTGGCAAACCTCCGTTCTTCGATGGAACGAATTTCGCCTATTGGAAGGTGCGCATGTCTGCTTACCTTCAAGGGCTTGATTCGAAGATCTAGGAGATTTGTGAGAATGAGGACTACGTGGTTCTTGGCGCTCGGATCACTGAGCTCCAAGCTACACAACATGCTTCAAACGCAAGAGCCCGTAGCATCCTCTTCTCGAGTTTGTCTCTTCCTGAGTTTGAGCGGGTTTCGAGTCTCACTACGACACGAGTGATGTGGCAAACACTTGTGCGATATCATGAGGGCAACCCTCAGATCAAGTCCAGACTCTTCGACACGTACTGTAGGGAGTACGAGAACTTCGTTCAGTTGGCCGGCGAATCTGTTGACGGGATGTTCACTCGCTTCCAATCTATCGTCAACAAGATGCGTGCTAATCGGACCAACTTGCCTTATGATGATCATGAGATGGCTATTAAGCTTTTGCATGCTCTTGATCGGAAGGTATGGGAGATGAAGGTGGCTGCCATCCAGGAGTCACCGGGCTATGACGCCCTGACCGTGGACGAGCTATTCAGCAAGCTCAAGTCCTCGGAGATTGACCACCAGACCTGGGCCAAGCTTGAGAACCCGTCGAACCCATCCATGGCGTTGGTTTTCGGCCCCGGCGGTGTGTCTTCTTCTTCCTCTAACCCTTCACACTCTTCGTTCGCTTTGTCTTTGATGTCTGTGACAGAGGAACAAGTGGAGGCGCTTGGAGATGATGAGCTGGCTTTGGTCATCACCAAGTTCTCACGGTTTCACAACAACCGTTTGAACCGTCGGCGTGGTGGCTCAGCCAAGGGGTGCTACCGTTGCGGTGATGAGGATCACTTCATTGCAAACTGCCCCAAGAAAGCTGCGGGTGACTTCACCAAGCGCAAGGACAAGCGCGAACACCGCTTTGAGGACAAGCACAAGGCCAAGGGTGGCTACAACCGAAAGTCCTCCAAGAAGGTGATCGACAAGGTGAAGGCCAAGCACCGAGCCTTCCTCGCCTCCCTCAGCGACATCGATGCCTCCTCCGATGAAAGCTCTTCCTCAAGCGACGATGAGTCAAAGGGAAAGGTTGAGGACAAGCTCAACGGCCTCTGCTTCTACGCTGACGCAAAGTACGGTGGCTTTTGCACCATGGCAATTGAAGAAGGCAAGGTCGGGAAGTTCAAGGATGGCCCCGACTACGACTCCGACACACCCGAGGTATCACCCACCATCGAATCCCTCTCTCTCGAGCTTGAGTCTCTGAATGATACCTTGCTTAGTCAGGATGCTTTGCTCAAGCGTGCCGCTTGTGAGAGGAACGATTTCAAAGCAAAGTACCTTAGCACGCTTCATGAGCTGGAGTTTGCTAAGGCACAAGTGGTGGTTACCGAGGAGGTAGAGTGTGATGCTTGTGCCATCCACATGTCTGATCTTGTCACACTTCAGGACAAGTATGGCACTCTACTTGAGGAGATTAGTGAGCTGAAGGCTAGGCCTAGCTTACTTGGTGCGTGCAAGTCTTGCTTAGACTTGCGTTCTGAGCTAGCACAGAAGGATGCTAGGATCGCTGTGTTAGAGAAGGTCAGCTAGATAGCACTAGAGAGTCGGATCGCTTTGAGGCTTTAGAGCTTGAGATCGCAACATGCAGACACGACAAGATGCGTGCCGAGGAAGAAAACACATACCTTCGGTCCATCTTGAGCTGGGTGTCTTGCCGAGAGCCGCAGTTGGGGATGATGCTTAGCCAGTGCAAGCGAGCTGGCAGCACGGGAGTAGGCTTTGCTGTAGGTGGGAAGGACGATAGCATGTTCGGTAAGATTAGTGAGTGCAGTGGTTTGAGCGAGAATGAGAAATCCACCACAACACCCAAGCTTACCAAGATCACTCCACCTAAGCCTACCGACCCCTCCAAGTTTCCTGTGAGAGATGGTGTGTTTGAAGAGCCACCCAAAACCACTCCACAGAAGCAAGTGTGGATTGCCAAACCAAACCACCTTCGCAACCCACTTGACACACTGCCAGACATCTCTAGTGATCCCCTTCCTAAGAAAGCTAGAGCCACCCAACCCAACAAGAGAGTGCCTATCAAGAGTGTGGTGAGGTACCATTGTGAGTATTGTGAGAGGGGTGGGCACTTGGCTGAGTTTTGCTTTAGGAGGAAGAGAGATGATCGGAGGCAGGTTGAGTTGAACAACCGGGACATGTACCACCCACGAGTTGGGGTGCGTGAACCAGAAGTTCAGAGGCGCACTTCTAGGCCTAGAGGTACAATGCCTCAAGGTGCTAGGCCTCAGGAGGCGAGACCACGTGGTGGTCGTGCCCGGCGGGGTACCGGTCGTGACCCATACGACTACGGGCCTCGTGGCGGTGGCTTTACTCCACCCTTCTTTAGCGGACCACGTTTTCCCTATCGTGGTGATCGCTATCCTCCCGTGGGGCAGGAGATGTTTGGTTTTTCTCCTAACCCATTCTTTGGGCAAGTGGGACAACACTGGTATCCTTCACAGTTTACTAACCCCAGTGTTGGTCCGTTTGCTCACCCTATGTCTTTTTATTGATGTAGGAAGGAGGACTGGAGGAGACTTGGGATGCTAACGCCATATGACCGGAAGTACCAAGTGGTTCTCCAGCCTCGACCCCGTGCGCCACACCGAGTACATCACATTCGGGGACAAGAGTAAAGGTAAGGTTGTCTCCCGGGGGTCCATCCGAGTCAATTCGTCTTTTGTCCTCAAGGATGTTGCTTTGGTTGCGAATTTGCATTTTAATCTTCTCTCGGTTTCGCAACTCCTTGAAGACGGGTTTGAGGTGAGCTTTAAGCCAAACTTGTCTCGGATTTTGGACTCTCGTGGTGAACTTGTTTGCCGGATTTTACCCTTCGGGAAGGTTTTTCGTGCGGATTTTTCTATCTCTTCCGGACCTTCTCGGTGTCTTCTTGCCGGTTCTTCTTCCGAGCTTTGGAAGTGGCATAGGAGATTGGGACATTTGAGTTTTGACTTGCTTGCAAGGCTTAGCTCAATGGACCTTATCCAAGGATTGCCAAAGCTGAAGTTCGAGAAAGATTTGGTTTGCCATCCTTGCAGACATGGCAAGATGGTTGATGCTTCCCATCCTCCCGTAACTCAGATTATGACCTCACAACCCGGCGAGCTCTTACACATGGACACAGTTGGTCCAGCTCGGGTTAGGTCGGAAGGAGGGAAGTGGTATGTGGTTGTAGTCGTTGATGACTACTCGAGGTACTCTTGGGTGTTCTTTTTGGAGAGTAAGGATGAGGCTTTTATGCATGTACATGATCTGATTTTGAGATTGCAAAATGAGCTACCTAAGCATGCCATGAGAGCTATTCACAGTGACAATGGCACAGAATTCAAGAATGCTCAATTTGCATCTCTTTGCTCTTCTTTGGGTCTCGATCACCAGTTTTCCTCTCCTTACACTCCCCAGCAGAATGGTGTTGTTGAGCGCAAGAATCGGACCCTTGTTGAGATGGCCAGGACGATGCTCGATGAGCATAGGACTCCGAGGCGGTATTGGACCGAAGCACTCAATTCTGCTTGCTATGTTTCCAATCGCATTTTTCTCCGGGCTTTCAAGAAAAAGACCTCTTATGAGCTGCGTTTCGGGAGACCACCCAAGGTAAGTCACCTACGGGTGTTTGGGTGCAGGTGCTTCATCCTCAAAAAGGGCGGTAAGTTGGATAAATTTGAATCACGGTCTTCTGACGGTATCTTTCTTGGTTATTCTACTCACTCTCGTGCTTATCGTGCACTTAACCTAGAAACTAACCGAGTGATGGAGACTAGTGAGATTACATTTGATGAAACTATGCCCTGTGTTTCCACTGCTTTTGAGCTTGCAGGTGATGATGAGGTGAACACCAGCATCTTTGTGGAGGAAGAGCAGGACGACGCCGATTGGGGTGATCCCGAGCCGACTCCACCGGCTGCCCCAGTCGACCCTGTGACGTCTACTTCGGCTCACGGCCCAGACCCTTCTACTTCCTCTACATGGGGGTCGTTCGAGCAGCTCCCTCAGTCGGTGCCCGTTGCACCTGAGGGAGTTTCAGCTGTTGTCGAGGGGGAGGCAACTTCTTCACGTGAGGCACCGCTACACATTCAGCATCGCCACCCTCCTCAGACTATGATCGGCGACATCAACGAGCGTACCACACGCTCCAGGTCATATCGTATCTCTCATTTTGCTCATTCGGATTTTGTCGCGTCTTTTGAGCCCCGAGATGTTTGACACGCATTGATGGATCCGGATTGGGTTAATGCCATGCATGAGGAGTTAGAGAACTTTGAGCGAAACCGCGTTTGGGTCTTAGTACCACCACCACCAAGTTGCCACCCTATAGGAACCAAGTGGGTTTTCAAAAACAAACAAAGTGAGGATGGGGTGGTAGTGTGTAACAAGGCTAGGTTGGTAGCGCAAGGCTTTTGTCAAAAGGAGGGAATAGACTATGAGGAAACCTTTGCTCCCGTAGCTCGTTTAGAAGCCATTAGAATCCTTTTAGCTTTTGCGGCTTCTAAGGGTTTTAAACTTTTTCAAATGGACGTTAAAAGTGCTTTCTTAAACGGCTACATAGAGGAGGAAGTGTATGTTAGACAACCTCCCGGTTTCGAAAATCCCAAGTTTCCAAACCATGTTTTTAAACTTCACAAAGCTTTGTATGGTTTGAAACAAGCACCTAGAGCATGGTATGATAGGCTAAAAACCTTTTTGCTTGATAAGGGTTTTAAAATGGGATCGGTAGATAAGACGTTGTTTCTCCTCAAGCAAGGCAAAGACACTCTCCTTGTCCAAATTTACGTGGATGATATCATCTTTGGTGGTTCTTCTCATGCTCTTGTTGCCAAGTTTGCAGATCTTATGAGCAGGGAATTTGAGATGAGCATGATGGGAGAGTTGACTTTCTTTCTCGGGTTGCAAATCAAGCAAACCCGAGAAGGGACGTTTGTGCATCAAGGCAAGTACACGAAGGATATCTTGAAGAAGTTTGACATGGGCGAGGCAAAGCCCCTCTCGACGCCTATGTCAACTACTACTGCCTTGGATGCGGATGAGGAAGGAGAAGCAGTGGACCAGACGGAGTACCGTAGCATGATCGGGTCGCTTCTGTACCTAACGGCGACCCGGCCGGACATTCAGTTCGCCGTCTGCCTGTGTGCTCGCTTTCAGGCGTCCCCACGGACATCGCACAAGCAGGCGGTGAAATGCATCATGAGGTACTTGCGCTTCACTCCCAAATTTGGACTTTGGTTTTCTGCCTCCTCCTCTCTTATGCTTTGTGGTTATTCTGATGCCGATTTCGCCGGTTGTCGTCTTGATCGGAAGTCCACTTCTGGGACTTGCCAGTTTCTCGGATCTTCTCTGGTGTCTTGGTCTTCTCGCAAACAGTCTAGCGTGGCACAGTCGACGTGCGAAGCTGAGTACGTTGCAGCGGCTAGCTGTTGTTCGCAGTTGCTTTGGATGATTGCGACTTTGAAGGATTTTGGTCTTGAGCTTACTAAAGTGCCTCTGCTTTGTGATAGCACGAGTGCCATTAGTGTAGCCAAAAATCCCGTGCTTCATTCTAAGACCAAGCACATTGATGTTCGCTTCCACTTTCTGAGAGATCACTATGAGAAGGGCGACATTGACCTCCAGCATGTCGATACCCAAAACCAGCTTGCGGATATTCTCACAAAACCTCTCGATCAAGTTGCGTTTTCTCGCCTTCGGGGTGAGTTGGGTGTTTGCTTCCCTTTTTAGTTGAGGGAAGCTCTTTGTGTTTCTTTTTCTTTTTGGTTCTTTTTGTATTTTCTTTTAATTGGTGTCATTGCATTTTGCATCTCATTTGCATTTGTGACATAGTTCATATTAAGCTTCATACCTATAGCCGATATAATGAATCTATGCTCGGTTTGAGGTGCTTTATGTGTCTATGGTGTTGCCTAACTTAGACTCTCTTTGATCTCTTGATATGCAATAGAGCTAAGTTAGAAAAGCTTTAAAACTGAATTTAATTCCCCATGTCACCTCTGAAATGGCACTAGCATGTGTAGGCTTTTGAAGATCCTTCTTGGCTGCCTTATATATAGCTTGTAACCTTGGCTCTTCATTGTTTCATTCACTTCCATTGAGCACCATGCTTTAAAATTGATCTAAAATAAAATTGCTCTATGTTTTGTGCATTGGAAAGATCGAGTTGGGTTTGCATTGTGAGCACTTCACCATGTGTTCGAGACTGCTTCCCATATGGGTTGATACTTGAGCGGTGTCGTGTATGACCAAAACCGGCGTGTTAAGTCCTTTGACTTCGCCCGGTTGGTAAGCAGTGGCATCACTTTGCTTACAACCACTCGCATACAACTTAAATGTGCCTAAAACTAAAATTTGGCTGCAAAATTCTAAAATTTGAAAAATTTATTCAGTTGGGTCATTGGCTTGTTGTATGAACTTTGCTAGGGATAGTTTTACTTGCTATACATGAGATTGCTTTGAGATAGGTCCTATTTTGTTTGCCATGTATAGTTGTCTCTAGGAGGTGATACCCATTCCTTGCTCACACATGTAATGCTCTCTAATATAGCTTCTAAAGTGATCTTTAGCTCAACCTGAGTCTTAGTTGGGCACATAGAGCTTTTCCTATTCTCACAGGATCACATCATTTAGAGCATCCTTTCATTGTCTTTGCTCTATGTATGAAGCTTGTAGCACTCATTTTGCATATCATGGCATTTGTGGCCGGTTCTTGCGTTTTGAGCTTTGATGAGTTTCATGTGTCAACAAGGGGGAGAGATGTGCATTTCACTCCATCTACACTTAAGGGGGGAGAGTTGTGCATTGTGGGAAGAAAGCATGGTGGAGAGATATCTGATCAAGGGGGAGAAAATGTGCTCTGATCAAGGGGGAGAAAATGTGCTTTTTGTGAAAATCTTGCTTCTTTGTCTCTTTTCACCCTTCCTTGGTATCTTGTGTATGCTTTTGCCTAGGGGGAGCTTTTGCTAGATGTGTTGAGCCTTTGCCTCCTCTGGAGGGTCTAGCTTGTGTTTTGGCTCCGACAGGTTTCGATTGACTTCTTGATCTTTATGCGTTTTGTTTGGTATCTTTGAGCTCCCTTAGTGCTTCAATTGGTTTTCTGAGCTCCGAGAGCTTTAATTGGTATTTGGCTTGCTAGCGGTGTTGAGCCCGTTTCTGCCTCTTCTTGAGGGCTAGCTTTGTTTTGCTTGGTTGCGTCGAGCCATTGCCCATGTCTTTGGGAACCAAGTTTTTGGATGCGTTTTGCTTCTCTCAAGTGACTCCGTTTTGGCTTTATTAGCTTTTGGTCATTTTGAGAGCTTTACCTTGTTGGCTCAAATCTGAAATGCACTTGTGTTGACAATGCACTCATCAAGGGGGAGATTGCGAACACATGGTTGATATGTGCCCATGATGTTCAGTTTTGATGATGAGTGATTGACCAACACATGAGTGTTTCAGTTTGAGCGGTTACTTCTAACCTCTTTGCGAAAGCAAATGTGTGCCTGTCTATCGGCTTGTGGTGTGCAGGTGCTATGCCTAGTGACAGTGGTCAATGGCGTGGAGAAGGTCGAGTAGAGGCTTGCCGTGCCGATGGACTGAGAGCGGTGAAGGGCGGAAGCGGGGCTCGGACTGAGGGACCATGGGCGCCGGCGGACTAGCTGTGGTGGCTAGTACTTGGTACCGGCGAGTGCGAGAAGACATGGAGGTAGACCGAGTCAACCAAGTCAAGACGGTGGACGCGCGAGTCGAGCGGAGGCTTAGGGGACTCGGAGTCCGACCGGGCGAAGACAAGGTGGCTCGCGTCGAGTGGTTTGATGGTTTGGGCCTCAAAACCATCCGCATCGGTTTTCGAGTTTGGGCCGCAAAACTCGGGGTTCGGTAGTTGAGCCGAAAGCTACCGGTGGCGGGTTTCGCGGGTTTGGGCCTCAAAACCTGGGCGGAGCTTCCGAGGAAGCGGGGATGGCACGTGGCGGAATCCTGGAGGTTGCGTCGAGGCGACGGCAACTCCTGGCAGGAAGCGGGGCCGTCCATTCAAATCGAGGGAGATATTTACCGGAGCTTGGACTGCAATGCTTAGGCTAGGTAGTTCACTCATTGTATCTAGGGGGGTCTTTGGGAAATAGCCAAAGCCTCTAATAAATAGAGGATGAAGGGGTATCCTCATCCCATCTCTTGAACCCTAATCATTTGCCCCAACTCTCTCTCTCTCTCTCTAGCCTCTCTCTAGTTCATGAGATCCCTAGGTTGATCCCACCAACCTTTGTAAGAACTCGATTTTGTTGCGAGGAATCGAAGGCCGTAACCTCTGCAAGCCATGGCGGCTTCGATTTCGTGATTGTGTCTCGTTTTGCTTGTGTTCTTCGCGTTTTTGCAGTTGCTTCCTCTTTTCCCGAGATGATTTCTCTTTGTAGGGACTAGCTCTTGCAAATCTGTTTGAATCAAGTTGTTCGTATTCAAGAGGATCATCTTTGCACCGAAGGATCCATCCTCAAACCTCTTGAGTACGCAGATCGGGCATTTTCTTTGCGACGTTCTTCGTTTTCCCCTTTCTCTCTCAAATCCGAGTGTTTCCGATTATCCGACCCAAATTGAGCGATGATTTCTTCGGGATAGCTCCCCAACTGCACTAGGATCATGCCTACAAAGTTTGGTTGCAGTTGGTGATCGTTTGGTCGAGTTTTTGGAAGATTTGGTGGAGAGAATTTCGTTTTTCGCGTTTTCAGAGTTTCTGCTCGTGAGCGTCGGACTAGGCTCCGGACGACTCTCCCCTAGCTCCGGACGATAGCAAGTGGTCCGGTAGTCTTGACTTCAGCCATGTCAAGCAGCGAAGGGCGTCGGACCTAGCTCCGGACCACTCTGCTTTTGAGCTCCGGACCATTGACAAGTAGTCCGGTGGCTCTGCTGCGGGAGTCAGCTACGCGTCGGACCAGAGTGTATAGTCCGACGGTGTCGTCCGACGGTCTGGTCCGGAGGTCAGGTTCTCTCTGTTCGTTTTTGGAGGTGTGGAAGGTGAGCACCGGACCACTCTCCTTGGTCTGGTGGTGGAGGCGTCGGACTAGTCCGGAGGTGTGGTCCGGAGGTCGGGTGCTCTCTGCTCGTTTTGGTCTCGGCTGGTGGGAGCGTCGGACTACTCACCGGACCTTTCGTCTTTGGTTCGGTGGTTCAGTCTCAACTGGTCCGGAGCCTCTGTGGTTTCCTGTTTTTCGCCTGTTTTTCCTAGGTTCTTGCCTCTTTTCAATAGAGGTTGAGAACTTGGTCTTTTGGGTTTCCGGTGAGTTTTCCTCCACTGCCGGTGAGTTCTCATTTCTCCAATTTCGTCTGAATCCCCGCTCGCGTTGCTCGGGGAGGTTGAGCACCCAGCAACTGGGTTTGCTTTTGGGAAGAGTGGCCCGAATATTTCGAGAGAAATTGAGGCTCCCATTCACCCCCCCCCCCCTCTGGTCGCCGTTCACGGTCCTTTAGGGCCAAACAAGCCTCTGCCGTGTTATAGTTTCCCTGAAGCCTGCTATCCACAGTTTCTAGCAGTGATCCACTGATCCAATGTTCAAGAACCCAATCGACCAACATACACTGACTTTCTTGTGAGCTACTATCACTGATAGGCCTCTTGCCACATGTAATCTCAAGAAGAAACATGCCAAAGGAAAATACATCTGTAAGAGGTGTTGCCTTGCTAGTATGTCCTAGCTCTGGAGCAAGGTACCCTATTGTTCCAACCACGTGGGTGGTTTGTGGGTCAGTGTCATGGTCATATAACCTAGCAAGGCCAAAGTCACCAAGTCGTCCATTCATGTCACTATCAAGAAGAACATTACTTGGTTTGATATCTCGATGGATGACAACTTTCTCCCACTCCTCATGGAGGTAGACCAAACAAGATGCAATGCCCTTTACGATATGCCACCTATTAGCCCAACTGAGAATGGGCTTCCCTTTTCTACCGTACAAGTACTTGTCAACACTTCCACTTGGCATGTACTCATACACCAAAAACAGTTCACCTCTTCTTCTGCAATAGCCAAGCACACGCACGAGATTGCGATGCTGGATACGTCCTATGCTAACAACCTCCGCGATGAATTCCTTCATGCCCTGCCTTGAATCATGAGATACTCTTTTCACTGCTACCTCCAATCTAGACACCGGAAGGATCCCCTTGTACACCCTCCCAAATCCTCCAATGCCTAACAGGTGCTTGTCCTTGAATCCTTCCGTTGCATAGAACAAATCCTTGTATGAGAATCGGTGTGGTCCATACTCAACCTCCCAATCTTCTCGCATCTCCGCATACTTGAAATGCCGCCGGACGAGTAGGAACACAACGGTACCCACAGCGAGGACGAACACCGCTGATGCTATTGGCAGAACAATTTGCAATACCTTGGATCGAGGTTTGGGGCCCATACGTGGCAACTTCGGTAGCCTAG
This sequence comes from Microstegium vimineum, assembly GCA_022036555.1. Taxonomy (NCBI): domain Eukaryota; kingdom Viridiplantae; phylum Streptophyta; class Magnoliopsida; order Poales; family Poaceae; genus Microstegium; species Microstegium vimineum. The sequence goes on along the minus strand of CM039120.1, from coordinate 43,761,092 downwards.
AAATATCAATGGCTGGAGCTGGACCATTCATGCTGAAGCTCCAGCCAAGCACATAGTGCCTTGTATTGATTGTGCCAGTTGCAGAGGAGAAGCCGATGTGTGCAACATCAGTAACAACACCTGTGAGGTTGTAGGTGGTTGTGAACAGTGCCTTTTTAGGTCGGGCAACCTTCAATGGAGCCATGGTAACACTGATGCTTGAAACCGTGTCATCATAGTCCATCCACACTTGCATTGCCTCACGGCTAATCAGACTCAAGTTGCGAAATTTACCATCCTCATCAGCATAGTAGCCAGCAGAGCTGGACTTCAGCGATCTGAGACCATTGACGTTTGCGCCGGCATGGTTGGCATTGATGTCACTGAACTCCTTGTTCTGGATGGTGTCGAGCTCGACGGTGAAGAAGTGGTTGCTGGTGTTGCCGTTGTTCTGGATGTTGGTGAGGCCTAGGAACTGCCCTGGCAACGCGCCGGAAAAGTTTTGGCTTGGCGCGAAGGCCATGCCATGGGCACTTAGGTCGGTGTACACTGACAGGATCGCGAACACAAAGGAGGTGGAGAAAGACTGCACTATTCCATTCTGCGATCTCGTGAACCGCAGCGGACTTGGGTAGAAGGCATGGCCTTTCTGCTGATCGGTTCCGTTGGTGAGCTCAAGGAGGCCATTTGATGTGATCGTCGTGGTAGCTCCGACGACGACAAGATCATTGTTGGAGAAGCCGGAGTAGACGAACTGCTGGCCATCACCCGTAGTGAAGGCTGCTAGTAGGTTGAGACTAAAAAGGAGTTTTAGAAGCATGGACACTGCAGCAGGCTTTGTGTTGGAGCTGGAGAACATGGTATTGTTGTGGAGACAGGGTCAGCTGGAGCCTGGAACAATGGTGGTGTGAGGGTATTCAGCATATATTGAAGCAAGGCTGGTTGTCTACTTCACAATATATCTTTTGCGATAGAGACTAGGTCACTAGCTGCACATGTCTCCCCTAGTCAATGCCGTAGCTCAGCCTGATGTCACAATTGTTTCATCAGATTCCTCATATGCCTTGTTTATCTGATGAGAAGTACATAAATCTGTGTATCATGAGGAATGCAAATAATTTTTTATTAAAAAAAGTTTCTGATGAATACTCAGGGAGAGAATGTCTCAAGTCAGTATTGTATTCCCTCCATCCCAAATAATTCCAAAAATCTTGAAGAGTTACATCTCAAGTTTGACCAAACTTAATTATATAGTAATAATATAATTACATTTATAATGCTAACTAAGTATCATTAGATTTTTAATCAATTATATTTTCATAGTATACCTATTTGATGTCATAAAAATTTATAATTTTCTCTGTAATATTCATTAAATTTGAGATGTTTTGATTCCTCGAAAATCTTCAAATGCCTTATAATTTGGAATGTACAGAGTAATAATCTAAAGTACAACAGATTACACAACTCATAGGTGTTGTTTGAGAAAACAGGAAAGCTGATTTTATTACTCTGTTTCATTTCTCCTCATTAAGACTGTTTTCAGTGATTACACTAGTCGTGGTTAGTTCAGGGTATGATGATGAGGTCAAGGCAAAAAAAAACAACATTTTCTTATCGAACAAACTGGATCCGCTGCTGCATGAATGGAAGTAGGCAAAGTCAACAATTGTGCAAGTCTAGTAATTTGACCTCAGAAAGTTGAATTTAAGGTAAGAAATTTTAAGTTTTTTTTTTGCCTTAATTTGACTCTTCTTGCAACCTAGAAGTCCCTCCATGGGTCAGATTGTCGCAATTTAAATGGTGGGGATCAAGAGCCCTCCATAAAGTAGTGGGCACGGATGACTTTTGAATACAACTTGTCCTGAACGCACTGCCACAGGAGTCCAACAGTAAGCTCACGAGTCAAGCTTGCCGACTGCCATATTGAGCTGCAACCATGAGTCTGTGACATTTGCCTCCACTGTTGTTGTTGACCATAATACCCTCCATACTCAAAAAGGTTTAGGATATGATTGTGCCACTAGTACAGAATCGGGTTTTAGCCCCGATCTGTAAGGGCCTTTAGCCCTGGTGCCTGAACCAGGGCTAAGGATTCGGGACTAAATGTCTCTCCTTTAGCCCCGGTTCGCAGGCCCGGGGCTAAAGGGTGCGTCAGGTGGCGCAGGCGGGCCACTCGTGGCAGCACCCTTTAGCCCCTTACCAACCGGGGCTAAAGATCCTTTTTTTATTTTGGTATTTCTTATTTTGGTTTTCCAATTAGATTAGGTATTCAAATGTGTGTATTCTTCGCTTCTAATACATGTATTCGCTGCTAATACATGTATTCACACACTTATAAGTTAGTTTTAAACATTAAACACAATTCGGAATATTACCGAAATTCATAGAAATGTCAATCTTATTGTACAATACAATAGTTCAACGATTTAGTACTACCAATTCGGAGAAGTGTAAGTCACCTATCTTATAACCAATAATCTCATCGATGAACAACAACGTATTAAATAGTGCACTCTTAGTAGCTTCACACTTACGAGCACATGGTGTACTAACAACGTTTAACGGTGGTCGAGTAGTTGGAGGGTCTCCCTTCTTAGTCGCAACCAACTTTGCTTGAAATCCTGCAGTAGTTAGTGTTGGCTCTTCATCAGTATATTGCCAGTCATAACCCAATGCATCCATTACTTGGTTCAGAATGACTTCAAAACTATACCCTGCGTAGGTCATGTCATACTCCTCTACCTATAAGTATAGGGTTAATTATGAGAGCAATATTGACAACATATAACAATAAATCTTGGTATAAGTTATGAGTCTTAAACTTACCTTTGGCGAGTTCTGAGTCATTCGTGCACATAAATCCTGAATATCAGGATACATGTTGCGATTAATAGCTTCAATCTTCACTGAAGACAGAGTAGGAAGTGTGATCCCATTTCTTGAGAGCGTGATAGCACAAGCATAAACGGAATACTTAATAGCAACACTCCGCTGGCTTGTCTGTATTCCCATCTCTGAGATTTCTAACACATTGCGCCCGCCAACACCACCACGGCCACGACCACTACCACGACCATGACCATGACCATGACCCATCCTAACGGCAATTGAAAATAAAATACAACATTGGATTTCTGGACCATTGTTTACATGATTAATCTGAACATCCACATTGTCAACCCCAAAATAGGCGAGTGTTGATTTAAGTCAAACAACTGGATTAATCATCTACATTATATATAAGACATGTTAATTAACTTGGATGATCTAGTCATACGTATGAAACATATATGAATTATTAACTTACTATGTTCGGATAATTCCGCGGTACTACCGGAAATACCGAATCGAAACCCATCCAAGTACAATAACCATTCCAACCAATTTCTTCGGGTGGTGGGAGATTACGACGTCTAGCCATCTATATATTAAATCATATATACTCAGATTATATTTCATATATATTTCAGTATCCATCTATCTCTTTATCTATATAGCAATAATGGAAGATACATATATATATATATATCAAATCATATATAGAAATAATGGAAGGTCTATATTTCTCTAACAAATCCATATATATATCAAAAGCATGAATGTGGTACACATAATACATTACTAAAACTAAATCAATTTCCTAAAACTAAATTATATTACTAACATCAATCAATTTCATAAAACTAGAATATATTACCAACATAAATAAATTTCCTAAATCAATTTAATAAAACTAGAATATATTACTTCTTCCTTCTTTCTCCTTCTTCTTTCTCCTTTACACACCTTTAGCCCTACAAAATCATTTAGACAAATGTTAGATTAATTTGTGAAAAAAACAACATAAATATAGTTGAGTCAATTTCTATATTTCTTTTGTAAACACCTTTTGTCCTCTCCTTCTCCCCCCTCCTTTTTTCCTCTCCTTTTTCCTTTTCTTTCTCTTCTATTCTTCTTCTTTTTCCTTCTTCTCTCTCCCTTTCTTCTCTCTCATTTTCTTCTCTGATCTCTCGATCTCTCTCCGGTGGCTGCTGATCGACCGGCCCGGCCTAGCTATCTCGGATGGCGGGTACGCGAGGTGGAGGCGCGGCGGCGGCGGAGAGGTAGACGGCAGCGGTGCACGCGGCAACGGCGCAGTAGGTGTGCGGCGGCGGCTCTCGGACGGGGAGCTCCTCCGACGGCGTGGCTCGGATGGCGGTGGGCTCCTCCAACGGCGCTCGGACGGCGGCAGGCTCGTCCGACGGCGTGGTGGCGGTTGTGCTGCATCGAGGAAGAAGGTCGGCCGCACGCGAGATCTAAGACAGAGGGGAGGAGGAAGACAGGAGATCGGCCGCGGCTTATATAGGAAGGCCACCATTAGCCCCGGTTGGTATTACCAACCGGGGCTAAAGGTCTGTTTAGGCGCCAAACGAAATTTTCAGGGGGCTAAAGGCATGTTTAGGCGCCAAACGAAATTTCCTTTTCCAGGGGGCTAATGAAGATCTACATGCCACCAATTTTTTTAAAAAATAACCATTAAATTTCATTTTGCTTTATTATACACTATAAAAATGTATAACATAAAATCTTTTACTTTTTTTATAATATCAAATATAAATGTAACTAACCATTAGAATTTAGTTAATGCAAAAGTATATTGTTCAATTAAAAAAATAAAATGCTTGGTTACAAACGTTAAACTATTTGTGTTTCACCATTCATTGTCCAATTATGCGACCTTTAAATATACCCTTAAATAGAAAATTGTTAATGAGACACTAAATGACCCTATATATATGAAAAACTTTTGAATACAAAGGTTTTATAACTCATCAAGATCATTCATTTTAGAACTAAATTTTTTCACTGACAAACTTATTTGACCATCATCTTCAGAGAGTGTGTCCTCTGCCCCTGCCCCTGCCTCTTCTTCTTCTGTTTCCACCATTGCAGTATCATTGAAGTCACCATATTGAGCAATAATGGCGTCAGGGTCCAATTGCTCTTCTTCGTCTTCCATCATAATTCCGGTTTCTCCATGCTGGGTCCAACAAATATAGTGTGACATGAAACCCGACTTCAATATAGTTCGAGATGGAACACCATCATGTGTCATTTCCGAGTCATACAAATACTAATGTATGCTCTATGAAAGCCTCGACATAGCAATCTTCCCAAGCCCTTTTACCTTGCCTTTGCCATTGTCACCAAATGTGATACTATCAAATCCTTGAGTGTTATCTTGGTTGATTGAGTTGAACATCCTTCCATCGCTTTTCAACTCTCATGAAAGATACATCTTGTTTGGCCTTCTTGTTCTTGCATGCTTGCTTGCAACCAAGTTGCCTTGTTCAAATAATTCAAACAATGTCAAGTGAATGAAACTTAAAATGGCAAAAAAAGAGAAAATCATAAAGAAAAATCACATCTAGAACAAGAAACAATATATGTTGCCGCTAAAACATGAGAGGTTGAAGATAGTAACCTTTCAACGAGTTGATGAAGGCGTAGAAGTGATCAAATGAAGCAATGACCAAAGAGGAGATGAAGAACAATGAAGAACACACCAAGAACAAGAGCAAGAAATTAAACAGAGAGGAAGAAATGACCTCTCGGGCTCGGGCAGGGGGAGGAAGAGAGTTCAATATAGGGGGGACCTTTAGTCCCGGTCCATAGAACCAGCCGGGACTAAAGGCCCAAAATTAGCCCCGGTTTGTGCCTTAAACCGGGGCTAAAGGTGGACCTTTAGCCCCGGTTGATGTTACCAACCGGGGCTAAAAGTCCCCTCTGACAATGTCTGACCAGTGTGCCGTTGGGATGGGACTTTTAGTCAATGACCAAAGAGGAGATGAAAAACAATGAAGAACACACCAAGAACAAGAGCAAGAAATTAAACAGAGAGGAAGAAATGAGCTCTCGGGCTCGGGCAGGGGAAGGAAGAGAGTTCAATCCCTTTAACCCCGGGCGCAATTTCCACCGGGGTTAAAGCCGATTTTCGAAATCGCCGAAAGGTGTGTTCTATAGCAGTGTGCTTATCAAGGAGTGATTAATGAGGGGTTAGTTTTCCCTATCTACCCCTATTCTTAAATTGGGTCGCAGGTGCATTGTGTATCATAAATACACACAACTCAGTTGGCTAGTGGAGCAAGTCATTAGACCCAACCGTTTGGGATCGAGTCCCGACGGCCACTATTTTTTGCATGGCGCGGGATTTCGTGGCTAGGCAGGCGGCCGAGCTGAGGGGCAAACTCGTCCAAACTCTTCACGTTTTGGTAAAACGACCAGTTTTGTGAAACTAGACCAGGAGCCCAGAACGACCACACTCGTCCAAACTCTTCACGTTTTGGTAAAACGACCAGTTTTATGAAACTAGAGTACAGAGGAAGTACACTACACAGCCCACGCCGTACGATGGCTTCATTGCATTCTTGGGTCTTGATAGGGCCATAGCACCTGAAGTCAGGAACTGGGTACCATAAAACTAGAAAAAGCGGTTCTTCTTGAGAACAACATCATGTTGACATTGATGAAGCTCATTGCAGTGTTTTATTTTTTGAGAACACAACTTTTTTTTTGAGAGCGTGCTTAGCACGTTTTTCATTAAGGGCTCGTTTGGATCCTTGGAATTAAATTCATTTTAATAATCATAATTTAGACACATTAATTAAGCTAATATAATTGTATATGCATTATATTTGTATATTATTGTTGGTTATACGAGAGAAATAGTTATGTGTTGTATTTCTACCGTAAGGGGGTGAGTTAAAGAGTGTGCTATAAGTTACAAAGTAGAATCATAACATTGTGATCTATATAATCAAATTCTATCTCCCACCCTATGAATTTGAGGAAGGCTTATATGTGAGCTTTGGAAAATGGTGGAATGTCATAATCCAAGCCAAATAACATAATTAATTAATTAGATTTCAATTCCACCAAATAAAAGGATCCAAACAGCCCCTAAGAAAGGGGAAGTCATTATCGAAGGGCTGGAGCTTGTTGGCGAGATGCCAGAGCACTGCCCAGGAACCGAACATCCAGAAACGAACTACATTGAGAGAGGTAGGCGACAGAGCTACGCAACGAGGTTCAGGGCACTACACATTTCTAGCCAAGAAGACCGACATTGATCGGAAGCCTGCACCGATCCATGAGTTCGCTTCCTCCATGATTTGTGCCTGTAGCTGCACAGGCGAGAGTGAATCTCTCTGAAAGACACGTCTGTTCCGCTCTTTCCAGATGTTCCAGGCAACCAGCAGAATGATGGAGTCAAAACCCCGACACTCTTGCCGTGGGAGCGCGGCGTGGGAGTGCAGCCACCATGATCCCAGCTTAGCATTGTGCTGAGGGGCAAGCGCATGCAGGCCAACAGAGCTCAAGAAACGACACCAAACCTCCCGGCTGTATACGCAGGAGACGATGAGATGATCAGACGTTTCATCTTCCTGATCGCAGAGTATGCATGAAAGAAATGTGGTAAGGAGAGATGCCCTCCACAACAAACCTAACCGACTGGACATGCAAACAAAAGCTTCTAGCAAAGGAGATGAGGCCGCGATGGCAAAGCATTCACCGATGAAAGATGAGACCACGGCGGTGAAGCATCTACCAAACTCCATGCGGCAATGTATACACAAGAGGGGTGCCAAATGCCAACACGCCCTCAGAATAGGACGGGCGACCACGGCGATAAAAGTATACGTTCGAGTAGCAATGATGGCAAAGCATCTGTTAAAGAACAAACTACTATGGCAATAGCAAGCAGGCTAGATTGGCCATTGTGAAGAGGAGCTTGAAGCATACACAGGAAGCACTGGATGGATCAACTTCGGTGAGAGTGTAGTGGGAGATGGTTGTAGAAGTCACTAGTACAAAACCGGCCTCTACAGGCGGTTCGGAACCCATTTTCACAGGCGTTTCTCAGCCCCGCCTGCGTTGGGGGCCAGCAAAAATGGGCGATTTCTATAGGCGGTTGCTTGAGATCCGCCTGTAGAAACACATTTTCACAAACGATTCTCTTAGTGAACCGCCTGTGTAAATGACCCATACACAGGCGATTACTAAGAGAACCGCCTGTGAAAATGTTTTTCAGATTTTATATTTTAATATATATATATATATATTATTGTATTATTTAATATATACATATATAATGTTATTGAAACTACTAAACTCAATTGGATGGTGTTTAAATATAACAACATGTAATTTAAATATCTCATACATACATGTATTACTTCAAAGTTCCATATTGTCGCTGTCTAAAATGGCGGGGTCTAGACGGCCAACGAGTAAATTTCTAAGCGTGTCGAAGTTCGGATGGTTACGCTCGGAGAACACAGAGGTTTATACTGGTTCAGGCACGAACGCCCTACGTCCAGTGTGTTGCGGAGTCGTATTACCGAGCGTGGAGAGCTCGTAGAGGGGAGCTACAAGCTTTGGTGAGAGAGGGAAGTGCCTTCCCAGGTCTCGTGCGTATGAGGTTCTTGGTTCTGGTGTGTGCTCGCGTGTGTGCGAGTTTGAGTGTGTGTGAATGAACGTTGGGATGTCCCGAGATATCGAGAGGGGGTCCATTCTCTCCCTTTATACTTAGGGAGAGGTGGAGGAGTACAGTAGAGAGAGGAGGAGTGAACGTGGGCCCGGCTTAGGCTTTTGCCGAGGGGGAGCTTTGTCCTCATTCTGCCTTCCTTCTTGAGGAAGATTGCGCCAGAAGACACATGTCCGGGTCCTGTTCGTCCTTGTTGCGCTGTAGCCATGCGTGTTGTGACCGGGAACTCCACTGTTCCCTTACCTGGGCATGGGCTGTGGCCGGTCGCACAGGGCCGGGCACTCCCGCGTTCCGTCATATAGGGCAGATGACGCCCTAATCCCTGTTGAAGTGTTCGTCGGAGGTAGGGCGCGGGTGTAGGGCGCGCAAGTCGTTGGTTAGGCAGCACAGGACCTTGTACCGTAGGGGGAAACAGGGGTAGGCATGGCGCCTCATGCCTTGGAATTCCATCCCTGAGGACGGAGGGCATTGTGGACCTTTTGACTATAAGAGCTAGGGCGTCATGGGCCCCTGGCGGGAAAAGATCTCCGAGGGCAGGGAAAACGTCACAGATGACGCCTCCCTGGCTCAGACGGGGCGGAAGAGCTCCCGAGGGTTGATGACGTCACGGATGACGTCACCTTGGCTCGGGCGAGGCGGAAGAGCTCCCGAGGGTTGAAGACGTCACGGATGACGTCACCTTGGCTCGGGCAAGGCGAAGGAGCCCCCGAGGGTTGATGACGTCACGGAGGACGTCACCTTGGCTCGGGCGAGGCGGAGGAGCGCCCGAGGGTTGATGATGTCACAGACGACGCCACCTTGGCTCGGGCGAGGCGAAGGAGCCCCCGAGGGTTGATGATGTCACGGACGACGCCACCTTGGCTCGGGCGAGGAGAAGGAGCCCCCGAGGGTTGATGACGTCACGGACGACGCTACCTTGGCTCGGGCGAGGCGGAGGAGCTCCCGAGGGTTGATGGCGTCACGGATGACACCACCTTGGCTCGGGCGAGGCGGGAGAGCCTCCGATGGTTGATTTTGTTTTCGTGGAGCCTAGTAAATTGGGTACCCTATTTCTAGGTATCCGACACATACTCCCAATAAAGTTACAAGTGTATGGCACATTATATACATGAGTCTCACGTTCACACACATAAAGTTACAGGTGTATATACATCAAGAGTTTGGACATGTCCTCTAAAAGCTGCCCCTAGTAAGTTTTAGGCTATAAACCTCTCTTAGCGCTTCGTACTCGGGCTTGGCTAATTCACTATCATAATCATGATATTTCCCTACACTTGAGATGACCTATTTGATGAGGAAAAGGCACACATCCTCAAGTATGGTGTACAATGTCTTTTCATTGATGGTCGTCATATTGGCTTTCTTTTTGGAAGGTTTCTTCAAGTTTTCTGTGTCTCCTCCTCTCATGTGCTCGCACACGTAGTATCCACAGAGGACAGATCCTGCTGGTTTCTTGTGGCACTATAAAACAGAAATGTGGTTATTCATAGATGCTCGCACACATAGTATATCCACAGAGTACATGTATGATCTGTATTCATAAGAGTAAGTTTTCATACTTACCGGTCAGTCATATATAACTTTCTATGGCTCCTTTTCTTTTTTTCTTCGAAACAAGCTTTCCACCGTTCATTTTATAAAACCGCCATGCCTTACTAACTCGAATACAATCACCATGTTAATTATTTTTAAAAATGAGCTATTGTGTTTCTGCCCTTGTTTTGAATCCTAATTGTAATTTTACCCTCACTTTTTTTTGAAAAATCAGAAGGAGCCAGAGGCTCCTACTGCAAATATATATAGATATATAAAAAAGGCAAGGTCTATACAAAGGAGAAAAGGAAACAGATAGACAGAGAGGGGACAGGGGGCTTTCACTTTGTATTTTTGCCTCTACTTTTCAAAAACAAAGGCTCCGTTTACCCCTATTACTAACGCTGTTACATGCATCTGAAATACTATTGCGTTTATGCCCTTGTTTTGAACCCTAATTGTGATTTTACCCCCCACTTTCTGAAAATGATATGTCTAAATATTGGTTAAAATGATGTGTCTAAATATATATGTCAAAAGAAGGGTAAATTCACAATGCATTAAGATAAGTAGGGGCAATTTCGCGTGGGAAAACTTGTCCTTACTCAGCCTATTTAACACCGTTAGCTGATGTTCACGGAGTAGGGGTAAACTTAGGCTTCATTTTCAAAAAACAGGGGTAAAATCACAACGATGACAAAAGTAAAGGTAAAATCACAATTGGACATCAAAATAAGGACAAGAACGCAATAGTCCCTTTTAAAAACACTTACAATGCAAAAGTATACGTGCATATCTCGACTTACATCTCTAGCATCTCAATGAAATGTCCATAGCTTGATGGCTGATAATTTGTGGAGTCTAGTACCAGCACCCTTCCTTGTCTAGGATAAATGACGACACAAATCCAGTGGTCCCTGCATGAATAAAATTCATGATACATTTGTGCATTTAAATTATGTAGTATGATCACCCAAAGTTATACGGTGCCACTACCCAAACTCATATACTTACCCAAAGTTGTACGGTGTCACTATCGATTTCCTGTCTTGATACTTATTCATACACTTTGAAATGTAGAAAGCGTACTTGGCTTCAAATTGAAACTTCAAACTTTTTTTGTGGCGACCCGTGCTTCACCTTTTAAGCCCAATAAATCGTCGATGTGTTCCCCGATTCTGAAGGTGTGCCTCTCTTCGCATATATCAATTAGATCAAGGACAACCATTGATTTTTTTTTGCCGAGAATAAATCTTTGCCGAGTGTTGCACTCGGCAAAGAGGATTTTTGCCGAGTGACAGGGACCCTACGGCACTCGGCAAAGCCCCTCTTTGTCGAGTGTTGCGTCTTTATCGAGTGCCTGGAGGGCAACACTCGGCAAAGAGTGGCTTTACCGAGTGTCCGATTTTTTGCACTCAGCAAATCTCCAGTAGTGACATATAGAAGGAAAAAATCTATATCATGCAACCCCAAGGGCATTAGTAGTAATTCCCACCCAAACCTCAATTTGGTGGATCTGACCTTAGTTTTCAGTGGTGGAGATCTAGCAAATATATACTCTAAACTGAACTAAATTTATGTGTCAGAAATTTCCCTGCATATCAGGTCAAAATGATCACTGATCCCAGGTAGACATTCAAGCAGCAGTCCGGTACTAATACTCGGCAACCACAGTGTTTGTACCAACGTTTAACAAATGAAGGCAGGTACCTTAATGATATTACGATAAAAAAGGTACCTTCATGATATTTACCACAGATTGAATGTCCCAGATTTATGACAGTGATGATCGAGTATGCATGGCAGGCAAGGTTGAGATAACGGCATCCATCCCTTACAACACGGCGAGCCAGCCAAGGTTGTCTGGAAAGGGCGGCAGCTGGGCTCGGCTGGGACGACATGCGCATACCTGCAGGCAACCAAATGCAAACCACCATGCTAATACGGGCAAGGAAGCAGAAAATGTTACAGGCAGGCAGGAAACCAACGCCAGTTCCTTCCAACCGCGGAAGGCCGCGCGCTGGCGGGGTCCTCCTTGGATATCCCGCGGCGGCCGGCCTGGTTTCCCCGCGGTTCGATCCCTAGCTTGCTCTTCCGATCCCCAGCCGGCCGGCGCTGCGATCCGATCCCCGGCCCTCTTCAAATCCAACCTCAGATTATTACGTACTATTGTAGCCGCTCCATCGACGTCGTCGAAATCAATTGATAGGCTCCGCCCGTGAATCTTGAATCGAACAAGAACTGCAGGTTTCTGATCAATCAAGCCTGCTTCGACTTTCGTGGTGGGTTAATTCATCGGCATTGCTTGTACTCTACACTGTTTCCGCGCGCCATTTTTCATGCATTTTCTTTCTGAATGATAAACGCATGCTGACTATATATCCCTCTTTATCTCGTGTCTTCGTCAGCCATGCAGCGTGCTCACAAAACGGTTCCAAAATTTTGCATGAGACTCGCGTGACAGCAGAGAGGGGGAAAGAAGAGATCGATCTTAGGTTCAACTCTAAAAAACAAATCTAGCTTTGGTTGAGAGATCGAAACCACCTGGTTTTGTTCTGGCAAGAACAGAGCTGTATTATTGTATATAAGGAACAAACGGCGGGCCGGCCTAGCTAGCACTTGCATTGAATTGGTCGGCATTATTATTACCATGCACGATGGCCGCGACTCTGACGTCGGCGCTGAGCTCCATGGAGGTGATGCTGGACGCGCTGATGCAGCGAGGGATAGGCAAGCCGGAAGAACCCAAGCCTAAAGAAGAAGAGGAGCCACCGGCGCTGCCCACGCGCCCCACGGGACGGGGCAGACTCCCGGCGCTGCAGAGACCCGGCGGCACAGCATCAGGAGCTCCGTGGATCCACCGCCCGTCAACCCTGCCGTCAACGGTACCACCGCCGCCAACACAGGTGCCTTTTTTTTTAACATCGCCGTCAAGATGATTTAATTAATTTCCAGGGAGAAATACATATTTAATCGATTTACTTACATATACATGTGGATCGATCGGATGCATGTCAGGAAGAGGATGAGGAGAGATGCTTGGTGAATCTGGAGCTGGAAAGAAGAGCTGCCAAGGCAGAGGAGGAGGTGAAACAGAAAGAGGAGGAGATGCGGCAGAAAGAGGAGCTTATCGGCACGCTGCAACGACAGGTTGAGCACTACGAGTCACGGCTCTCGGAATGCGAGGTCAGGATGAAATCTGTCGAGGAGGAGCTGCAGAGGCAGATCACTTCGTTACAGGTACTGAGTACTGACTGCATGCAAAAAAAAAAAAAACCCTGCCCTTCTTCAGTTCAGTTCCTTCACGCGTATAAATTCGTCCATGCATGTCGTTTTTAACCTTCGTGCTGCATGCATGCATGCATGCAGATGGCTCAAACCGCCGGGGGAAGGAGAGATGGATCGACGAAGCACGGCCAAGAATCATCATCTCGTGGAGGCCTTCCGCCGTCTCAGTCGTCGCCGGAGAGGCGCCAGCAGCAGAGCGAATCCGAGCCTGTCGCTGTCATAGTCGTCGCCGCTGCCGACGAGAGGACACCGGTGAACCAACTGGCCAGGGAGTTCCGGACGGAGAGGGAGGCGTTCGAGCACAACGCGCGCGCGGTGGTGGAGGTTAGGCCGCCGTCTCCTACTCCGAGCAGCGCCAAGTCGGTGGAGGAGCTCAAGACGCTGAAGCGGCAGTTCGCCTCGTGGAAGAAGGAGTACGAGGCCCGGCTGAAGAAGACCAAGGCCGAGCTCAAGAGGCTCGTCCATGCCGAGAAGAAGAGCGGCAGTGGCAGTGGCAGTGGCGGCGATGGACACGCGCACCAGCAGAGGCGGTGCGGGTGGTGGAGGATCAAAGCGCCCAAATGCAGGGCGCCCAAGTGCTGTAGCTTCAAGCTACCGAGCCCCAAATCCTGCTGCTGCTGCTTCCGCCGCTGACGAATCATGCATGCATGGTTTACTGGCTGCAACAATTGGTTCTTTGCATGTTTGATCTGGGATGGAAAAAAAAAACAATCATTGGATCAAGGACCATAGTGACAAACAAGTGCTTCTGACTTATACTCCCTGCATCTGAATTATTCCCTCAGTCAGTGTTTGATTTCTGGCCTGGACCCTGGAGGCCTACCCGAGCCCGCGGGCTGCAACTAGCTTTGTTTGATTTGTTGGGCCCACCAACGAGCCAGGCTCGTGGGTTGCAAAACATACTCTCTCTTATGGTTCCCAGAAAACGAAAGTCCAGTTCCGTTTTTTTTCCTGGCCTGGCCGACTCAAGTGCTAACGTGCACGCTCGAGTCAGCGCTCGTTGTCGTCTCCGAGTTCACCTCACGCAGCCCATATCCGCTGCAACGTACCCCATCGCCATGCCCAACCACTCCACCATCAGCTCTAGCACCACGCACGCCATCCGTCGCATCAAACCCTAACGACCTTCTCTTCTCTTCCCCGGGCCTGACTACGTGGTGCTCTAGTCGGACTCATCCTCCGCCGGGGAGAGGCCTGAGGTTGATGTGATCGAACCGGACCCGCTCCTCTTTGGTAGCTTCGACCTCCCCACCGGCTGGGGGTGTTGCAAGCCCATGGCCTTCTGCTGGGACCGGCTGGGTATGCACAACGCCGCCGTTGCCACTGCTGCCACCAAGGGTGGCATGCAATGACAGTGGGTCGTGATGGTGCAACAAGCACATGTGGCGTGAGAGGAGGCGAGTGGCGGGAGCGCGGCCCCAACTATACGGGAGGACGCCGACGTTAACGTCAGTGCCAATGCCCTGTGTGTGCTAACGTCAAAGCCAACGCTAATTGTTTTATTTTCATTTGGGGTTTAGGGTTTAGGGTTTATGGTAGAGGTGGTGGAATGGGAGGTTGTGAAGGTGTTGGTTATCGAACCATTTGATATCGATGTGAATTGAAGGTGGTTGTACGTGGACCAACGACAATACAAACTCATCACACATTTATAATAATTATTACAAAACATCCAAACAAAACTTAAAGTATCGAATCAAATGTTGCATTACAATAGCTTTTCGAGGCGTTCTTTTCCGTAGTTCTTTCTTGAAGTTCTCACTCTTCACAATGGCTAGAGATCCTTTTCTGTACACTATCTCATCCAGAATAAGAGCCACTATCTCCTCTTGAAATCCTCTTATCTCAAAATCTACCAACCTATTGTGGCCCTGATCTTTGCGTTGTAAATTGATACAAGATGATATTGAGATGCACATACGTAAGACAAAACAATAGAATTAAAATGAGACGCCTACGTACCATGTCATCTCCGATTCCTAGTTTTGCGCCAAAGTAGCAAGGCATTGCCCACATCACATAGAACCCGCATTCGTTGTTCCCCATTGGTTGATCTAGGGTCCTGACCCTCTTCATATACTGCACTTTAAATGGGGCTCTCCATTTATTTTGCATCTTGAGCTCCACATTTCTCCAATCAGGTAACGCTTTCATTCTATGTGACAATGTAAATGAAGTGTGAAGGCTGGGGACATTAATTACAATATCATATGTGATTGAAAAGTGTTGTGATATTGGGTTCACTTACTTATTTAGCACTATGACAAGGGGGTTGATAAGCTCAAGTGGCTTCTTTCTTGAGTCCCACACCTCGATATTTGAATGTTTAAGACTTATATCTACAAGGACGTAATGGTTGCTGCAATCACAAAGTCCATGTTATTGAATGACATATCAAGAAAAAAACACTTAAGGGTCGAGAACACATACTCGCAGTTGTAGGTTAGCATTGCGTTTGTTTTCTAAACTGAGAACATTCTTTCAAACTCAATCTTCAAACTTTGTGATACATAGGGATCTGTGAGACCTCGATTGCATGTTGTCTCATTTACAAGGATGGGGTCCAAGGGATCTGTGAAACTTTATGCACAACTTCTTCAGGATGATTAAAAATAAAACAGGATGGGATGTATACTTCAAAGGTTACTATCTTGTCTTTGTTGTTGTTACTATCTATGATGTAATAATCATGCAACTATCGCATGTTTGTTGGCAAATTTGTATACTCTTGTTGGCTGGCGACCATAGGCTTGCCTAGTTGAAACTTGTATACAACTGTGGCCGTTCGAAATTTTGTGCTTCCAAAATAGAGATTTTCGGCCGCCTTCATGCTTATGTCCATTTGCATGGCCAAGTTTTGTATCTCTAGCTGCTCGAAGGTGTGTAATTCTCTAGCTCTTTCTTGATTACCTGGAATTTTTCTTTGCCTTTCAAATTGGCTCTATTGCTCAGGTATATAAGCCAATCGTTCATACAAGGCAATTTTGGCGGCCTTTTCTGCAATCTGAGCTCGTAGAATGTCGTCCTTAGTCGGCGCTGGCTTCTGCCTTTCACTGGTCGTCTTGGAATCTGATGACCTCTTCTGATTCGAAGCCGAAGCTGATGACCTCTTCTGATTCGAAGTTGAACCTGATCTAGCGCTAGGCCGTCGAGATCCCAGTCTAGAGGACTTTGAAGGTTCTAGTGGAGGAGGAGGAGGAGAAGAAGGAGTCTTCTCCTTTGACGGTGGAGGAGGTGTCGGTGGATCTTGACGAGGAGAGAAACCCCTTGGCGGAGGCGACCGAGATGATTCACTGTCATCCTCATCATCCGAAGATGGCTGCTCTTCTAGCTTGATGAAGCGTTTGCGCTAGGCGACATGAGTGCCCAAGTTATGAACTAGACGCGGCCTTTCTTCCTCCACTGGGAAATCAATATGTATCTTATTGTACTTCTTGTCAAAGATCTTATCAATGCTGACCCTGGCATACCCGAGTGGCACTGGCTTGTCATCAATGACGTTCTCTCCTCTAGGAAATGCTTGTCCGACCGCAACCTTGTCTTTGGTCCACTGCTAACGGTCGTACAACCTGACATTCACGGGTTCTATGATGTCGTCCACTGGATGAGGAGCATTGACCTCTTCTTCGTCAGGCATAGGGGTTGAGCCACACCTACTGCGGCCCTTGTCGGGCACTAGGCTATTCAAAGCCGGGATTACATGCTTCCCTTGACTCGAAAACATGGTTTGCATAGCGCTCGCCACTTGAGCAGCTATCCGTGCTTCCATGCTCTGTTCTAGCTCCCCTCGCATCCTTTGGAACTCCTCTTCTCTTTGCGTTCTAGCCCTCACCCGACTCCTATAGGAAGTGGATTCACCTTCAAATGCTTTCTCCCAAGGAATTACTCCGGCTCCTCTAGTGCGATCGAGGTGCTCCTTGGTTCCAAGTGCTTGCATGAGCACGTCATTTTCTCTATCAGACTTGCGGGCCCCTCTATGCACTTCCTCAGTGATCGTGGAAATCTTATGGAGGAGATCGGTGACGGGTTCAGCGCTGGCGGAAAGGCTCCCGTCAGGATTGTATTGTGGCCCCCTTGCGAGTAGGTAGTTCACTGATCTGGGCCGCCACTCGCTTGTCTAAGGCATAACGCCGCTCCTCTCTAGTGCTTCGACTTAGGCTTCCTAATCCGGAATCTTCCTTACGTACCCACGCGATCCTAGGCGGTGAGGATTATTTGCCCTAAGCGAGTTTGCTTTGTTTCTTTCGCTTGATGCATTGGCCTCTTCGGATAGCTTGTAAGCCTTGAACTCCTCCCAGAAGTCCCTCTGCTTGCTGAGTTCACCTCCTGCAAAATCCGATTCTTTTTCCTCCTTGATTAGCTTGGGCAACTTTCCCTTGAAATTCTTGAAGGAGTGACCCATGATTTCCTTAGCCCTCTTCTTGATTGTCGCTTCATCACAATCATTAGGGAAAGTGAAATACCCTCTGAGCTTGTTCCAAACTAGTTCCTTCTCAACTTTTGGAACCCTCCACAGGTCTTGCTCACTGCCATTCCACCTCCTATATTTGATCGAGATGAAGTCCCTTACAAGTGCCCGATGGTACTCTTGTATGGGCCCAATGCTTTAATAGGCTCCACCGGCTCCCCTAGTTGGTCGAACTGAGAGATGTGCCAGTGTCTACTTGTCTACGGGAGCTTTGTTGCACCACGCTTAGTCCTTCTGGAACTCTCACCAGTACTTGAACCTTCCGACGGAACCTGCTTCAAAATTTATAAATAAGTCCCCATCAAACTTTTCTGGCTATATCTACCGTGTTTTTAGGTATGACCTAAGTTATTACATAGTCTCCTTGTTCTAGGTTTAGCATATGGCTAGGGCTGCAAGGTCTTTGATCCCCTTGCTAGTTGTCATCGGCTCCTTGGTCACGTTTAGCACCGCCACCAGTAGTTGGATCCTGGTCACGTTGAGCAGGGCGACGGGTGGTGAATCGGCGCTTAATTGTCATGTTTCTCGACATGAATTTCGATGAAGCCATACATAAGTCGAGCGGGTTCATTTAGCTATACATAAGTCGAGCGGGTTCATTTAGCTATACATAAGTAATGTTATACATCTCTCTAAAGCCATGTATATATATTATATGAAATAAGTGAATCATATATACAAGCATAAGTGAATCATCATATATACATCTCTCTAAAGCCATACATTTCTATCTCTCTATATCTCTCTCTATCTCTCTATCATAAGTGAATCATCATATATACAAGCATAAGTGAATCATATATACAAGCATAAGTGAATCATATATACAAGCATAAGTGAACCATATATACAAGCATAAGTGAATCATCATATATACAAGCATAGGATGATGAAATATATACAAAGCTATCTTTCTATCTTTCTCTCTATATTGATCTAAGCTATCTTTCTCTATATCTCTCTATATCTATATAGACAAGTAACTAGATTAGTCATGAAATTTTCCATCTATCTATCTATCTCTCTAATCTCTATCTCTATCTCTCTCTATCTCTATCTCTCTCTATCTCTCTATCTCTCTAATCTCTATCTCTCTATCTCTCTAATCTTCATCTCTCTATCTCTCTAATCTTTATCTCTCTCTATCTCTCCATCCTCCTCTATCTCTCCCTCCACTACTACATAAATGATTTTGCATAGCACTTTGGTTTTATTAACCGTGGCGGTTAAACACATAAGCTGCCACGGTTAATGTCTAGATTAACTGTGGCGGTTAAAATAACCACCTTGGTAAATCAATTTATGGAGTCGGGCCTCTTTAAAGAACCACCACGGTAAATTGTGGTCCAGCCCACCCCACCGGCGTGATCCATCTCGGCCCGCTAACGACTTCGTGGTATATAATGAGAAAGTTGTAACCCTAACCCTCATTTCTCTCCCCACTCAGCCGCCACTCAGCCCGATGCCTTCCCTCCGAGTCCTCCCCCACCGACGGCTCCTCTCTCACACGCATCCTCTCCACGCTCGGGCGATGCACGACGCCTCCCCTCGTCCTTCCCGTCCTCCCCCGATGGCGCTTGGCACCTCCCCTCGTCCCTTCCCCCGGTGGCTCCCCTCGTCCTCACCCTGGCGGCTCCCTCGTCACCTCGATTCGACGCGGAGAAGCCGTATCCGGTGAGGCGGCGCGCTAGAGGCGCGAGGTCCCGAGGGCGGTGTGTGAGGCGGATCTCGGCGGCGCGAGGCCGCGGCTCCCATCTACAGCCTCAATCCGGCGCGGAGAAGCCGGATCCGACGAGGCGGCGCGAGGCCGCGGCTCCCCTCTACGGCCTCGATCCGGCGCGAAGAAGCCGGATCCGGCGAGGTGGCGCGCTGGCGGCGCGAGGCTGGAGCGAGACCGCGTGCGGGCGGCGGCGGGGCTGCGTGACGGCGGCGGCGGGCCGCATGGGCCAGTAGCCCAGATCCAGCCCTAACCAGGTTTGGATCTAGGCTTTTTATTTTTTTTATTGCAGTAACCGTGACGGTTAACTTCCAACCACCACGGTTAATGTCCTATTAACCGTGACCATTGATCTGTGGTGGTTGGAATAATCGCCACGGTTAATCGATTTCAACCGCCACGGAAAATGGATTCTGTAGTAGTGCTCCTCTCTTGTTCTATCTCTCTCTATCTCTCCCTCCTTGCCTTTCTCTTCCTGCATCCTCTTCCTCCTTCCCTTTCTCACCCTCGACACTCTACTCATCTATCTCCATGCCAAGCAAGCAAGAAAAAGCACTCTGAATCCATTTTGACATTTCGTCGAACACCTTTGGTGCATGGACATGGAGCTCACCACTTGGAGGTTCGGGCTGGATTCCGAGCTCCTGCACGCGTGCTCCTGCGCTCCGGGCGGCGTGTGCTCCTGCTCCTGTGCTCTCCTGCGGTGTGGATGTGGCAGCCGGCGATGTCGTGGGCGGGGAGTTCCTGCTGCGGCCGGCTCGAGTGGTGGCGAGCTCGCGCTGCGGCGGGCTGGAGCGCCGGCAGGATGGAGCGGTGACGGGGAGAGCCTCCTGCGGCGTCGAGCGGCGGCGTCGGGCAGTGGCGAGCCTCGGGCTAGAGTCTAAACCGGCTAAGTGTGGAAGGGCGCGAGTCTGAAAATTTCAGACCGCGCCCTTTCCTTATATAGTCTGCCTCATCACTGTCGGTTCCTATTACAAACCGGCAATGATGAGGGAGCATAAGTGCCGGTTCTTTTGAACCGGCATTGATGAGGGCGCATCACTGCCGGTTGGTTATTAGAACCGGCAGTGATAGAGGCACATCACTGCCGGTTACAGAGTAACCGGTAGTGATGTGCGTTTTTTAAATTTGTCTTTTGCTTTAGAATTCAAATTACTGCTAATTTTTAACTAGAACTTGAAAAACTCCAAACATAGAAGTTGCATAATTTTTCATTCTCTACAACTTTTGCTGAAGAAGCATATTCAAATTATGTTTCATTTTTTAATTCCATGTTGAACTTGAATAAGGGTTTAAAATTCAATTACCCCCTTTGTAATTACTCCAAAAATTTGAATAGAAGTTGAAAATCTTCCAAAAATAGCTTTTGCTAGTTTTGAGGAGCTCTACATTATTGCTTATACACTCAAGGTCTAATTCTTTATAGTTTTTGAATTCCCTTTTGAATTTGAATAAGGGTTTAAAATTCAAATACCCCCTTTGTAATTACTCCAAAAATTTGAATAGAAGTTGAAAATCTTCCAACATAGCTTTTGCTAGTTTTGAGGAGCTCTACATTAATGCTTATACACTCAAGGTCTAATTCTTTATAGTTTTTGAATTCCCTTTTGACATGGCATACATCAATCAACAATGTGGTACAACTCATCAATCTCTACAACTCCATATGATCTCAAATTCGATGCAAATTACTAAAACAACATTTCATTAAGTATTACATAGTTTATGATACTCTAACAATTCACGGTGCAGGCACGATGATGGCCTCATCATGATCACTCCGGAGGTAAGCAGGTTTGTTACCCTCTTCAAGGACATGTAGGGTAATGTCCGCCCCAAAAGGAGCCATTTCTTCATAACCTTTGTACTCTTCTTCATTTGTCACTCTGTCGACACGACAATCTTCCTTTTGCCTTGCAATACTACATGTCGTCTTCCATTTGTATTGTTATCCCTTGCATAGAAGATTTGCAAAACATCCTTTGCAAGGACGAAGGGGTCATCTCTGTATGTGGTCTTGGATAGATCAACGGTAGTGAACCCATCCTTGTCGGTGTTGATTTCATTCAGCCGGACCCACAGACAATGGAAAAGAGCAACTTTCAACTGATGTCCATAGTCTAGCTCCCATATCTCATCTATGAAACCATAGTATGTTGCCACCACCGTGTCTTACTCATCGTGGGCGTCGAAACGAACACCAGTATTTTGGTTGGTGCTCTTTCCGTCCTGTTTTCTTGCGTAAAATGTAAAACCATTTATTTGATATCCTTGGTACATCATTAGCGTAGTCGAAGGTCCGGGGGCTAAGAGATCTAGCTGACATCCCGTCACCATTCCTAGCCTTTGGCGTCCAAACCAGTCACCGAATTTCTGCTTATGTTTTTTCTCAAGCCAAGCCTGTGACCTACCGATGTGCTTATTTTGCAGTACCTGCTTGTGCTCATCAATGTATGCCATCACACCGTCGGCCTACTAGAGAACAACGAAGTGTGCTTGTCTGAAGGAGGCCACTTTGTCTATTTTGATAGCTTTCTCACCTATTGTTCATTTGCCCCCTAGTCTTCCATCATGATGAGATACTGGAACTCCGACCTGCTTGATGTCTAGATAATATGTGGAGAACTCAATAGCCTCCTCTATTGACCATCCTTCTACCATGCTCCCTTCTAGTCTAAATTTATTCCTAACATACCGCCTAAAAACTTTCATCAGCCTCTCGAAAGGAAACATCTGGTGTAGGTACATTGGGTCAAAGGCTTTTATTTGATCCACAAGATGAACAAGTAGATGCACTGAAATGTCGAAGTAAGTAGGTGGGAAATGCATCTCAAGCTTGCATATAATCTCGGCTATCTCCTGCTTCAGGTGGTCTAGCCTGCCCACTTCAATTACCTTTTCAGAGATCGCGTTGAAGAATGAACATAACTTTATGATTGGAGCGCGGACCTTGTCAAGGAGGATACCTCACAGGGCAACTGGGAGCAGCTGAGTCATTATGACATGACATTCATGGGCCTTCATAGAACCATAGTTAAACTTAACTTCTCTCATGTTAACTAGCCTCTTCGGGTTCCCACAGTAGCCACTCGGTACTTTGAGATCATTGAAGAAAGAAATAAGCATTTCTTTTTCCTCCTTTTTCAGTGTCCATGATGCCACTGGAAGTTTCAAGTGGCCATTCTCAAGAGTTACTGGGTGCAACTCCTTCCTGAGGCATGTCCAAGCATGTCGCGAGAGAATCCTTGCTTGTTCCTCCGGTGTTCATCAACGTGTTCAGTGTGTTACCACACACATTTTTAGTTATGTTCATTGGATCAAGACAGTGACGTACACTCAAAAGTGACCAATAAGGTAGTTTCCAGAAGATTGATTTTTTCTTCCAGATACTATTGGTTGGCGCTGCTACTACCCCTTCCCCTTCCCAAGGACAACATTTGTGAGTTTGCTTAATTGTTGAAGCATCTGTTTCCCGTCTCGATACTGTGGAGGTCCACATTTCTCAGTAGTCCCATTAAAATCTTTTGTATTCCTACGGTAAGGGTGATCACGACGTAGGAACCTACGGTGTCCCATGTAGATTATCTTCCTGTTTTCTGGTAGATGTGTAGCATCAGTTTCATCCAAGCACTCGAGACACCCAGTGTATCCTTTTGTCTTCTCTCCAGACAAGGAACCTCGCCCTGGTAGGTCGGTGATTGTAACGATAAGTACAACCTTTACCGTGACATGTTCTTTTTTGTACTCATCCCAAACATCCTTCACACCCGTCTCCCACATTTGTAGTAGTTCATCAATCACTGGTTCTAGAAGCACATCAATATCATTACCAGGTTGTTTTGGTCCTTGGATTAGTAATGGCATATGGACGTATGACCGCTTCATACAAAGCCAGGGTGGAAGGTTGTATATACATAGCGTCACTGGCCAAGTGCTATGATTGGTTCTAACCTGGTCAAACGGGTTCATCCCATCCGTGCTCAAAGCTAACCACAGATGTCTTACCTCTCCACCGATGTTCTTATAGAACATAGTGTTGATAGTCCTCCAGTCCGACCCATCGGCGGGGTGCCTCAACATTGAATCTTTCTTTCGCCTTCGCCGTGCCAATGCAACAGCTTGGCTGACTTTGCATTTGCAAACAACCTATGCACTCGTGGAGCTATAGGAAAATACCACACGGACTTTACGGGCCCTCCTCTGGTCTTGCTTCCATCATTTGATGACCCTTGTTGTATCGGGGAGTTTTACACTTGGGACATGCATCCAAGTCTTTATATTTCTCTCCACGGTACAATATGCAGTCGTTGAAACATGCGTGGATTTTCTCAACCTCGAGGCCAATTGGGCAAATCATTTGCTTCGCAAGGTAAGTCTTTTCTGCTAACTCGGTACCCTTCGGGAACAGTTAATATAGTATACCTAACAAGTTATCGAAACCTTTATCACTCAACCCATTTGTTGATTTGAACTCCACTAGCATGATGTTGGCTTCCAGTTTGCTTATTGGGCAGGCCGGATACAATGGTGTTTTTGCATCCTTTCTCATGTTCTCCAGTTTTTTCAACTGTGAAGCACTAAGGAATCCCCCATGCACATCATGTAGAAGCTATGAAATGCCATCATTTTCCTCTGCGTCGTCAGCTAATGTATTCATAAATACATCATCATTGGTAGGCACATGTTCTGTGTAATCATGAACAGACAATAATGTATTCAGGGATACACTAGGCATGGGCACATCATCATTGCTTTCTTGTGCAACATTTTGACCAACCTCCCCATGCAAAGTCCAAATCGTGTAGTTTCTCATGAACCCCCTTGTGATCAAGTGCAAATGTATATGCTCCACGTCGCCCCATTTTCTTGTATTCTTGCAGTCTTTGCATGGACAGAATACAAGATGTGAGTCCCCAGCATTGGCTCTAGCTCGCTTGATGAAATCGTCGATGCCGTCAAGTACCGTGGGTCTGTACGTGACATATCGTACATCCACCCTCGAGCCATGTCTGCACTGATAAAATGAACAATATTAATAGATGAAGTACATAAACATAATGTATGATCTGTCGCGGACATTTAGGGTTTAGGTTTTCAATAGAAGCATTTTTTAACAATATTATTTGAAGCACATAAGCATATATAATTCCCTTCCAAATTCCAAGACACCGAATATATAAATGTAACTAACCATTAGTATTTGGTTAATGCAAAAGTATATTGTTGAATTAAAAAAATGCTTGGTTACCATTTATATTCCACACTAGAAAAGATCATTTATCCAGATCCCATCAAATCTTTAAATGCATGCATTGAGTATTAAATGTAAATGAAAAATATAACTAATTACAAATTTTATACATAATTTTCGAGATGAATCTTTCGAACCTAGCTACTCAATGATTGGACAATAATTACCCAATAAAAACAAAAAGCTACATTTTTTCCAAGTAATTTTGGATCTAAAAGCTAGGAAAAAATAGACACAAATTGCAACAATCCTCTTTTCTTGATCATGAAAAGAGCTAGAAGATGTATAGCTCTAAACTATGAATTTACACAAAAGCAATGTAAACCTACAATTCTAAATATTTATGATTGCTACTAACCAAGAGCTAGAAGATGTGAGAATCCAAGAGTGAAGAGGAGTCGCAACAATCGAGCTCAAGAAATCCACCAGCCGCAACAATGGAGAGAGGGAGCTCCACGCAATGTTCTGTACTGTTGGGGCAGGGGAGAGAGAGGAGCTCGTGGGCTTTATACTATACACAACATCACTGTCGGTTCCAGCCACGAACCGGCAGTGAAACACCACATCACTACCGGTTGGTGGCTTGAACCGGCAGTGATAGGGCCGAGAGGCATCACTGTCGGTTCAAGCCACGAGCCGGCAGTGATGTGGTGTTTCACTGCCGGTTCACCCCTGCCCCCAATAATTGGTGGTTGTCAGAGGATGAACCGACAGTGATGAGGCATCACTGTCGGCCCAAACAAAACCGACAGTGATTGTCGTTTCTGTAGTAGTGTGAACTCAGCTCTACAGGAATAGGTAATCAAACACAAGCATTTACACCATTTGGACCGGACTCTGGTTGGCCATAGTGTCAAGCCTCTACTTTAGAGTCCTTTGTGCATTATGTTCAGTCTAGCTAATACACACAATTCGTAAGATTGATATCAAAAACCATACTTTTATTGCTAGCGGAAAAAAACATATTACAAAGTTCACATTTACATCATTGAGCCATAGGCCTTGGGATATATACCAACGTTCTAACACAACGGCGGTCCTATGTCGTTCTGGCTCCATTCCTATAGGCAACTTGGATTGTAGATGTAAACCCTAGACTTATTTGTATATCTGAATTGTAGTGTAGTTCCTTTGGCGTTGCCGTGCGACTCCGTATTCTTATGCACTTCTATTTTCCTATTCATTGCGTACCTTGGATAATTCCATCTCTTGTATGCTCCTGTAGATTTCTTCCTAAAAACATAGATGGAGTGGATCGAGTACATAAAGTACAAGCCCTAACTTTAGGCTGAAGGTGAGGTGGATGGCAGTGCCTATATATTGTGGTGGATTAAGGTGGTGAGAGTGATATATGTTGGTTATGATGGATAGTTATGTTAGGGTAAAGTTATATTATAAAGGTGGTTAGGACCTAGAAGAGAACTAATCCTTTTCTGGACAAGAATTAGGAGACTTCACAATTAGTCTAGCAAATCTAAACCCTCACTTTGCCGAGTGTCGGCCTTTGCCGAGTGGGACAATCGGCATCTCGGCAAACCCCTGCTTTGGCGAGTGTCCAATATAATACACTCGGCAAACCTTCTAGCACTAGGCAAAGAGCAAGTCTCCGGTAGTGAGACGAGGGCTGCTGCTACCTAAAAACAATGGTTCCAATATGGAGTTTAATGATGTCTTTCGATAGCAAGCCTAAGAGCATCTCCAACAACTCTTTAAAACATGTTGGTATTCCTATAACTTTGACAAAATTATAAAATTATTTCTCCAACAACTCCTTAAAACAGCTTTGTATTTATCAAACTTGCTATCGAAAGGTGTCGCGTGCGGGCTCGGTTGCTATCGCCGAGCAGAAGCCACGCCTCTCCTTCGTTTCATTTTTTTTTCTTTTTTTTCTTTTTTCATTTTCTTTTTTCGGTGCTGCTTTTTCTCCGCGTAGTTAGCTTTCCTTTTCTTTCTTTTTTTTCCCGTGGCCTGACCAGCTCACAAGGAATTGTACGTGTACGTACGTACGTGCAGGATGGACTGCGCTACATGATATATATCGTCAAGGACACGACGAGTTCGTTTCGTTTTCTTTCGTTTTCTTTCTTTTCTTTTCTTTTCCTTTCATTTTTTCGGTGCTGCTTTTTCTCCTTTTTATTTTTATCTTTAGTACCTTTTTTTCTTTAGACGGACGTACGTTTTTTTCCATTTGGAGGAACGTACATTATTTTGTATACCTTCTCCGTGTTTCGCCGTTATGAGCCGGCCGTGCTCTCCGGGCCCGCCTTACCATCACGCTGAGATGAATTACTAGCTGGTGGGTCTTTTTTTCAGGTTTAGAAAGTTGGAATAGCAAATTGTTGGAGAGAGGACTTTTTTTCATTTGCCAAATCATAAGATTTGACAAGTCATTTTTTCCATGTTGTTGCTCTAAATATCTCTAATTTTAGCGCCCGCACGACCCATATTGTTGATGGACCATGGACCAGGTAAACAGAAAACCAAAGCCCAACCATTTGGCACGCCATGCACTATCGGCAGCCATTCATTGCCTTATGCATCTCATGCTGCATCTGACACATGTGCAGTGTGTTTGACTGTTTTTTCTCCAAGGCTCCTACCTCCTCGTGTGGAATGAATCTAGCACTTGGACAAAACATGAGACAATTGTGGAAAAACTGAGTTGGTAAACAAACTTTCAAGAAAAGGGGTATCTTCTATAATAAGATCTTGGAGCAAGATAGGATTTTCTACTTTTTCCCAATAGCAAGAAACACTAATGTCAATTCTCCTTATTAGAGTGGTCGAGTTAATGCGGAGGCAACCAACACCGACATTCCCCCCCAGCAAGTGACTCTCAAGAATAGGGCTTCCACAGAGAAGGTTGTGAAGAGCATCTTCCAACATGATGACGCCACACAGGGAGAGCTGTTTGAGGCAAGGAAACTTGAGCAATGGCGCCATATCTCTCTAATGAAGTCGAATTGTTTCTTGTTTTGTTTTGAGGGAGAGAAGGTGGGGAAATGATGTATTTGCCTAGTCTTCTTCCTTGCTACGTGAACAGGTCCTTCTTCCTCTCCTCATGGCTGATATGGTAGCGCCTGGTCGCACCCGCGTGGGACAAGAGTTGTGGCTGCTCAAGGAACACTGAATGGTGACCATGTGGCTTCTTCTTCCTTTTTCTGCTTGAACTGAATGGTCCTTGAGGCCTGAAACTCTCCAACTCCTAGGGTTCCAATCAGGCCCGGAGTGACCAACAGCCGTGCTCAGGTAAAATTTGCAGCGTCACACTAGAATCATAGTATCAGAGAAGGGCCGTACACTGCTAGATGAAACATTACAGGGCAGATCATTGAACCTTAAACAATCACTCCGCAGATAGCATAGCAAAATTATGGTGTCGATAGCACATAGCAGCATGGTCCGAATGGAATGAGCAGGACACAAATGTAACAAACATGACCAATAGTGCTCGTGCAGAGAGCAGATATAAAAATACCCAAGGCAGTAAACTTTGAATCACCATTTCTCAATCACAAACAGAAATAATGGACATAATTTCACCCAGGAAGTACACTACTACAGAACCTGAAATCAGTGCCGGTTCAAAACCCCCTTCAGTGGCGGTTTTTGAACAGGCACTGACACTTCGGCAGTGATGAGCCCATGTCATCACTGTCGGTTATGCCAAACCGGCAGTGATACTTGAGCCATCACTGCCGGTTCATTTAACCAACCGACAGTGAATGTAGGATATCACTACCGGTTCTTAGTGATCCGGCAGTGATTTAATTTTTATAATTTACATTTATTACAGAAACCATCAACATTGTATTACAGAAACCATCAACATTTATATTACAGAAATTCATATATGTGTCTTAAATTTATTGTACATTACAATAGTTCAACGATTTAGTACTACCAATTCGGAGAAGTGTAAGTCACCTATCTTGTAACCAATAATCTCATCGATGAACAACAACGTATTAAATAGTATACTCTCTGTTGCTTCACACTTACGAGCACATGGTGTACTAACTACGTTTAGCGGTGGTCGAGTAGTTGGTGGGTCTTCCTTCTTAGTTGCAACCAACTTTGCTTGAAAGCCTGCAGTAGTTAGTGTTGACTCTTCATCAGCATATTGCCAGTCATAACTCAATGCATCCATTACTTGGTTCAGAATGGCTTCAAAACTACACCCTGCGTAGATCATGTCATACTCCTCTACCTATAAGTATTGGTACAAGGTAGTGTTAATTATAAGAACAATATTGACAACATACAAGAACAAATCTAGGTATAATCACAACAGGAAACTGGAATTGCCTTGGCGGCTAATAATTTCCTTGGAGGCCAAAATCAAACAGCCAAGGAAAGGGTAGTTTCCTTGGCGGTGGTACTCCACACTCAAGGAAACAAATATTCCTTGAAGGTTTGAGTAAACCGCCAAGGAATACGGGGGTTTTCTTGCGGTTTCTAGTTACCTTCAAGGAAAATACCCATTTTCTTGGCTGTTATTCAAAACCGTCAAGTAAATTATCATTTCCTTGAGGGTTATTTAATTTTCTTAGAGGTCAGCACCCAAGGAAATGTTTGTAAGTATTTCGGTGTATCCGACAAAAAAAAACAATAATATCTTAAGGTGTCTAAAAATCCTAAAATTTGGCATGAGATCATAACATGGTTGTACTATCTTGCCATAAAATTTTCAAATCATATTAACAAAGTTGGACTACACATTATTCACAAATAGATAAATCTCTCACATAGTTTACATATAAGTGGTGAGAGATGTATCCATTTGTGAACAATGTATAAGATCACTTTGTTTAAGTCATTTAATTTTTTATGCAAAGATTATACACCAAAACCATATTGATATGCAAGTTTGTAGAACTTTCTAACAAAGTTTAGATATTATTAATTATCTTATGATAATTTGGAGATAGAACCCTAGTGGCGCCCCCGTTCCATGTTGTGGCCGGCCCCTCCCTCCTGCAGTGTGACGATCAAGACATGGCCCCTCCAATGGCACTTCCCTTAGCCAGTGTGTCCTTCCAACCCTAGATATGCTTTTGTGTCCATATGTCCTTTTTAGTAATGAAGCTTTAAGGAGGTCTAGATAATGTCAAAATAATAGCGTCAATGACATTAATGTTAACATGGCCGTGGCATCTAGAAATACATCAATGAGAAAAGTAAAAGGAGGAAACTAGCTATAGAATCCATCAACGTATTCATATTACAGCAGGAAAATATAAATTTACGTGTCCAATGCAAAATAGTTTTAGTTTTTATATTTATATTAAGGGCCTCTTTTTTAGCTTCACACGCCATATAGTCGTATGCACGTATACTTTTACCTTGCCAGATACGTGTAGGACCAACACACCTAGCTTGCCACGTGCAGGTACATTTGCTAGCTAATTTGTGCACGCACGATTAATGCAGACCGTTCATCATAGATCAATTAGACTTCGTGCAACACCACTTGTCGGGTACAAAGGTAAGGGGTACCCTAACCTATGATAATCTAATGCCTAAACATCCAGACGAAATCCGACAGTCGACCAAGCAATGGAGGAAGGTCCGTCACGCGAAGGCCTACCCCACCGGCAGAAAGGGCAGGCCATGGGCCAGCCCATTACCAGAGGGATGGTACGTGGAGTGACCTTCGACCTCGATCCCCCGAATGACGGAGGAGGGATCGAACGAACGACCCTCTGCCGCGACCCCTCGACCGACTCCAACCTCGACCCCTCAGATGACGGAGAGAGGTCGATCGAATCCCCCTCGACTCCAACCCTCCGAAGTGACGGACAGGGGGTCGAACGAACGACCCCCGAACAAGAGGCTCGATCAGCTCACCTGCTCCCGGTATGGGATAAAGGGAATCCTATGCTGGGGTCAGTCCCCGCTTAACGTCATGGGCGCTCACTACCTCAGTCAAATCCGTAAAGTCATCACCCATGCCCGGATTACCCGTCGACCGTGCAACTACTGCAGCCACGCCTCGAGTACGGAGCACCCCCTCGGACTTTGGGCGAGGCAGCCCTCGACCGCGTTCTTAGGAACGTGTCAGGATCACGCAGGCCCCGATACCCCTCGACCCGGGGGCTCGACCCTCATCCCTAACTGTTACGGCATGGACCCGTCCAACCCGTCCCGCTTCAACTGTGGAGCTCGCAGGATTCTACGCCATGTCGTCTGGCGATGACCAGTTCGCCATCACCATGCCTCGGGACACCAGGAGTACAAGAGAAGCATGCCGCTACAGCGATCGACGTCTTGTCACAGACATGGCGTACGGACACGCCTCCCATACCGATACGTACTAAGCCCCTGTACTCCTAAGCCTCCCCTTGGCCTATAAGAGGGGAGGAGGAGGACAGGAACAAGGGGACGGAGGATGAGGACGAGGAGGTCAAGCAATCAACCAACTCACCTAGAGTAGCCCTGCTAGTTCTAGGCCTCGGCTCGCTCTGAGCACCCCCGTGTAAACCAGGTTGTACTGCCGCCCTGTACGAGCACTTCGGTGCAAGATAATACAGTACCCCCTCCTCTTGCTGGACGTAGGGCCTTTTTTGCCCGAACCAGGATAAACTCTGTGTTCTTCTTGCATCACATCTGGGAGAGGGAGCACGCAATATACAAATTTACTAGTTGGTGATCGACCCCCTGGGTCGAAACACCGACACCACCTATCACGACTCACGTCCAAATGTACATGGTTCACTAAATTCCTGGTTCTCCCGTGTTACCAAAACGCATAGCTAGCAGTGCGCGGCAAAGTTTGGCCGACTCCCGCGCAGCCAAACCCTAACCTTATCTTCAGCCGCCAAACTCACGGACCTCAGCCACCAGTCCACCAGGCAACTCGACCTCACGCAGACCCGCCGCTCTCCTCGTTCTCCTGCTCACCCGATCCCCTTCCCACCGTCGCTCGCCCGAGTTCCTTCCGCCGGCGCTGGTCTTCCCTCCACTCCACGGCCCTCCCCCGCTCATCCCCTCCTCCGCTCTCATCCATTGCCCCTCGCACGAACCCCTCCAATCGTGACTTGTCCGGCCTCTTCCTCCCTCATCCATCGCCCCCAATCATGTGTTCCTCGGACCAATGCCCTCCACACTGAGGCCTGAGCACAGTTCAGGTCATCGGACCTTCCTTCGTTCTCCTTGCAATCAGGTCTCAAGGCATTGGAAATTTGGATCTACCTTGCTTCTTGTTGCAATCAGGTCATTAGGCAGAGGTAAAAATTCGTATCCATCTTTACTCTTTAAGTAAGCTTGCTGTTGTGTGGCTGTTAGCACAGATCTGTATTTTTTGGTGATTTAAATCACATGTTCACATAGTTTTGGGTCTTAATCGAAGGTCCTACTAGTACCAGCATGTTAATTTACTAGTAAAATAAAAATAGAGGATTAGACTGTGATGATAGTAAAGCTAGCAAATTAATTATAATGTTTCTTTTGGGCGTAGCCACTTAAAAATGCTGCTATACAATTCTCAGTGCAAAGGTTGCCATCTGCTGCTTACGTTTCTTTATCTGTTTTAGAGTTACAACTATGGGAACACATGTTCATTAAATTCAGAAAGCTGAAGCACTTTGATTTTTTAGGGGCAATCTGAGGATATATGGAGGCAGTTTCATGTACCAGCAGTAACATTGACTGAATTTGAGAAGGTTATCTGAGGATACTCTGTTTGTCACACACCAGCAGCAAAATTGATTGGATTTGAGGAAGAACAGAACTCTGAAATAGTAGTAAGTATCCATATATCTGTGTTAACAACTTTGCAATTACATTTGTGTGTTAACCCATTGGCTAGAATATTTTTGTTTATTAGGTTGCACACTGCATTGTTAGTATGTTCAATATTTACTAGAAAGCACATGTTTCTGCACAGCCAGATTTCGGTGATAATTCTGTGAATTTGTGAAGAAACTAAAATATATCTCCTTGCTATATATTTTTAAACAGAACAAAGAGTAATGACAGACCGCGAGTGGATGTATAGTGGTTGGTCTCGTGGGCAGGCTCCCACTAATGAGTGGATTGAAAACACAATTATGTTTCTGGACCATGCATTCTCTAGGGTTGATCTTGTTGAAAATGGCACCATCTAAAACTAACATATCAAACTATATCTATTTAATTTGCAGTGCATGCAAACACCTGGCATTGATACAGCCTTATGTCAAATATCTTATGGTTTCCGCAAAAGAGTTACCACCTATGGCTGTTATGATGTGAATGGTTATAGATTTCGCTCGAAAGAGCATGAGAGATCTAAATCAGGATTGGCAACAGTGAATACAGGTGTTTGTGTATCTTGTGTTGATGATGATAACAATGAGACAGAGTACTATGGTGTAATTAAGGACATCATAAAAATAAAATGGGAAGGAAGATTGCAACTAGAGATGGTTTTGTTTGATTGTGATTGGTTCGATCCAACACCTAATGGAACAAGGCGCACTGAAAACTTGGGACTGGTGGAAATTAAGCATGCTGCTAGGCTTTCTGTTTTTGAGCCTTTTTGTTTAGCTAGCCAAATTAAACAAGTATATTATTTACCTTATGCATGTCAGAGATCAGATCTACAGCAGTGGTGGGTTACATATCAGGTTACTCCACGTGGCTATGCTAGCAACTCTAAAAGGAGGGCTGCTACTAATATTAGGAAGAGCGAAAGGAATCGTGTTGATACTGCTAGGAACACTAAGAGGAGTGGTACTGCTGCTGCTGGGAGCACTGAAAGGGGTAGTATTGATGCTGTTGGGAGCACTGAAAGGGATAGTATTGCTGTTGCTGGGAGCGATGGAAGGGGTTGTGCTGCTGCTGTTGGGAGTGATGAAATGGGCAGTGCTGCTGCTACTGGGAGTGCTGGAGGGGGCCGTACTGCTGCTGTTGGGGGTGATGAAATGGGCAGTGCTGCTGCTGCTGGGAATACTGAAAGAAGCAATGAGGTTGCTGGGAACACTGAAAGGATGGTTGCTACTGTTGATGGAAGCAATGAAAAGAGAGTTGTTGCTGGTAGCAATAATGAAAGGAGAGCAAATGGTGCTAATGCTGATGTTGACAACACTGAGACAAGGGGAGGTTGTGCTGCTATGAACACTGAAAGAAGGATTAGTGCAACTGGTGTTCACTCTAGAATTGTTGCATCTACCTCTGAAAGGACTAGTGCTGTAAGAGGTGATGATGATGCTTGTGGAAGGGTTACAATTGATGTTAACAGCCGTTTGAGTGGTGGTAGTGGTGGTGTGAACTCCAGCCTGAATATTGGTTCCAACCGGAGCAGCCAAGCACCTGCAAAAAGAGGGAGAGCAAAGATGGCAAGGACAGAATTGGCGGTGCCTCCTCGTAGTGGGAGGGTGGTGCTGGAACCTGTTGGTCATAGGTAAGTAAATATATGAGCCATTTTATATGTAATACCACATTGCTTGTCATTTTCTACAATCAATTCAAAATCTAGGAATGACTAATGCACATATCAACTTCTCTGTAGTCAATTTAAATATGTTGGCTACAACGCCCAGATCGCGCAGGTCCAAGAGCTACTCGCCAAGCTCGAGGAGGAACGCCTACGACTTCATCAGCTCGAGCATGCCCTCGAGCAAGATCGCGAGTGCCCACAGGGTGGAGGGGCCCGCGCCAGGGCCCGTGACGTCCATCAGCGGATCATCGAGGAAGGAGCAAACGAGCCCCGCGTCTACAACCGCGCCAGTCAGAATGTCGTGGCAGCCGCAATGCTGCTCCGTGACATGCTGGCACCCTCGACACCCCAAGCGCAACGTATTAGAGATGAAATTCAGGGGCTCCTCCAGACCGCGGTCGTACAACAGGCGGAGAGCTCGGCCTCAAGGCGCAGAGGAGCTGCTTCCGAGCGACAGGACATGCCCTCTCGTCAAGACTGAGAAGTGTCTGTCCACCAGGACAAGGCGCCCTGAGGCCAAGCAGGGCGACAACTAGTTCGAGACCGCATCCTCGACAATCGACAGCCGCGCAACGCGCGGCACGACGTCAACGACAACAAACGACGCTGACACGGTGACGCTGAGGCTCGAGGTTACAGTGCTCATTGAGGTGGGCGCTACGACAGCGACGAGGATCGACGCCAGTCCCCTGAACCACCGGGGCCACGAGTCTTCAGCAAGACGATCCGGCGAACCGCCTTACCGAGTCGCTTCCGACCACCCGCCAACCTGGTCAAATACAACGGTGAGACCAAACCAGAACTTTGGCTTGCTGATTTCAGGCTAGCGTGTCAGCTAGGAGGTGCCGACAATGACCACGTCATCATTCGGCAACTCCCACTCTTCCTCTCCGACACCACTCGAAGGTGGCTCGAGGAGCTCCCCCCGGACTCGATCCATGGCTGGCTTGACCTGGTCAGGATCTTCGAGGGGAACTTCAAGGGCACCTACGTGCGGCCGGGAAATTCTTGGGACCTCCGCAGCTGCAAGCAGACACTAGGAGAAACCCTCCGTGAATTCACCCGACGATTTTCCAAGCAACGAACCGAGCTACCCCACATCTCCGACCACGACATCATCATGGTGTTCGTCGCCAGGACAACGTGCAAGGAGTTAGTACGGGAACTAGGGAGAAACATCCCAAGACCGCCAACGAGCTCATGGACATCATCGCCAACTACGCAGCCGGTGAAGAGGTCGTTGGCGCGTTCTTTTGTGGATCCCCAGACAAGGGGAAAGCCAAGGCGGACGAGCTCGGTGGCTCGAGCAATGGGCCCAAGAGGGACCGCAACAACAAAAAGAGGAAGAACCAACAGGGTCGATGTAACATCGATCCTGACGATCTTGTGGTTGCGGCAGACCGGAAGAAGTCTCGAGGTCCCCCTCCAGACGGGGGCATCTTCGATAAAATGCTGAAAGAGCCCTGCCCCTATCACAAGGGGCTGGCCAACCACAGTCTCGAGGACTGTCGCATGCTCAAGAAGTATTATGACTCTCTCGGCCTCAAGAAAGACGACAAGAAGGAGGACCCACAAGATAGGGGCGATGGCAAGAAGGAGGGTTTCCCCGAGGTTCTCGACTGTTTCATGATCTTCGGGGGACCCTCGACCCGACTCAGTGCGCGTCAACGCAAGAGTGAGCGTCGGGAAGTCTTCTCCGTTCGTGCCCGGGGCCCTGATACCTCAACTGGTCGCACATACCGATCACCTTCGACCAGGGCGACCACCCCAAACACGTCCCCGACGCAAGGGTCTACCCACTCGTCGTCGACCCAATCATACTCAACACCCGCCTCACCAAGGTACTCATGGATGGGGGGAGCAGCCTCAACATCATCTTCGCCGAAACCCTCAACCTCATGGGGATCCCGAGAACCATGCTCCTGCCCAGCGCGGGGGGATTCCACAGGATCGTCCCAGGGAAGAAGGCACTCCCGATCGGCAGCGTCAAGCTGCCTGTCTGCTTTGGCACCCCCTCGAACTTCAGGAGCAAGGAACTGACATTTGAAATGGTCGGATTCCACGGCACCTACCACGCCATCATCGGTCGACCTGGGTACGCCAAGTTCATGGCGATCCCAAACTACACCTACCTCAAGCTGAAGATGACATGGCCCAAGGGAGTCATCACCGTCGATGCCTCCAACGAGCACGCCTACGACTGCGACGTCGAGTGCGTAGAAAGCGCTGAGGCGGTCGATGAATCGACCATCCTCGTGGCCCTCGACGACTTCTCCAAGGAGACCCCCGACCCCAAACGACGCGCCGACAACTTCAAGCCTACGGAGGACACCAAGACTATCCCGCTCGACCCCAACCACGCGGATGGGAAGGTGCTGACGGTCAGCACCACTCTCGAGCCCAAATGGGAAGTTGTGCTCGTCGACTTTCTTCGCGTGAATGGTGACATGTTTGCGTGAAGTCCCTCAGATAGCCGGGCATTCCGAGGGATGTTGTCGAGCACTCCTTGGACATCCGAGCCGGATCCAAACCGGTGAAGCAACGGCTACGCCGCTTCGACGAGGAGAAGCGCAGAATCATCGGGGAGGAGGTTGACAAGCTTTTGAAGGCCGGATTCATCAAGGAGGTCCATCATCCTAAGTGGTTAGCTAATCCTGTACAGGTCAAGAAAAGGAATGGAAAGGATAGAATGTGCGTAGATTACACTAGTTTAAATAAAGCATGTCCTAAGGTTCCTTTTCCATTACCACGTATTGATCAAATAGTTGATTCCACTACGGGATGCGAAACTCTTTGCTTTCTCAACGCGTATTCTGGCTATCACCAAATAAAGATGAAGGAGTCCGATCAGCTCGCGACTTCCTTCATCACCCCTTTTGGCATGTTTTGCTACCTTACGATGTCGTTCGGCTTGCGAAACGTCGGGGCCACGTACCAACGATGCATGCTCCATGTCTTTGGACACCATATAGGACCAACCGTCGAGGCCCACGTCGATGACATCGTAGTC
This sequence comes from Microstegium vimineum, assembly GCA_022036555.1. Classification (NCBI taxonomy): domain Eukaryota; kingdom Viridiplantae; phylum Streptophyta; class Magnoliopsida; order Poales; family Poaceae; genus Microstegium; species Microstegium vimineum. Next base: position 43,723,895 of record CM039120.1, on the reverse strand, counting down.
AAATCCAAGAAAGTCGAGAACCTGGCCGAGGACCTTGAAATCGCGTTCGGGTGTCTTAGGGCTAATCGTATAAAGCTAAATCCCGAGAAGTGTGTCTTCAGGGTCCCTCGAGGCACGCTCCTAGGGTACATAGTCTCCTAGCGCGGGATCGAGGCCAACCCTGAGAAGGTAGCCGCGATCACTAGGATGGGCCCGATCTGGGATCTTAAGGGCGTACAAAGGGTCACAGGGTGCCTCGCCGCCCTCAGCCGATTCATCTCGCGGCTCGGGGAGAAAGCACTTCCCCTTTATCGCCTCCTTAAGAAAATAGAACGTTTCGCATGGACCATCGAGGTCGAGGAATCGCTTTCTAAACTCAAAGCCTTGCTCACCTTGCCGCCTGTTTTGGTGGCTCCAATCCCCGCTGAGTCCCTCCTACTCTATGTTGCTGCAACTACCCAGGTAGTCAGCGCGGCTATAGTGGTCGAGAGGGCGGAGGAGGGACACACCCTGCTGGTGCAGAGGCCCGTCTACTTTGTAAGTGAGGTACTCTCAGAAACCAAAGTGAGATACCCCCACATCTAGAAGCTGCTATACGCCGTCGTCCTCACTCGACGAAAACTCTAGCACTATTTCCTAGGCCACCAGGTAACTATGGTTTTGTCTTTCCCTCTCGGGGAGATAATCCAAAACCGGGAGGCATCAGGAAGAATCGCCAAGTGGTCGGTCGAGCTCATGGGGGAGACTCTCTCCTACGCCCCTCGAAAGGCCATCAAGTCTCAGATATTGGCAGATTTCATCGCAGAATGGACAGACACCCAACTACCCCCGGCACAAATACATGCCGAACTATGGACCATGTACTTCGACGGATCGTTGATGAAGACGGGAGCGGGCGCTGGACTGTTGTTCATATCTCCCTCAGGAATCCACATGCGCTACGTCATCCGCCTTCACTTCGCCGCCTCCAACAACGTAGCCGAGTACGAGGCCCTCGTCAACGGTCTGCGCATCGCCATCGATCTCGGAGTCCGACGCCTCGACGTTCGAGGGGACTCGCAGCTGGTGATTGACCAAGTGATGAAAGCCTCGAGTTGCCACGACCATAAGATGGAAGCCTACTGCAAAGAGGTCTGAAAGCTCGAAGACAAATTCCATGGCCTCGAGTTCAACTACATCGCCCGCCGATACAACGAAGCCGTTGATGAGCTAGCCAAAATCGCATCCACTCGAGGTATGGTGCCTCCTGACATCTTTTCCAAGGATCTTCACAAGCCATCGGTCGATCTAAGCTCGGGGGCTCCCACCCTCAAATAAGAAATCGACCCCTCCCCCTCGACGAATCCCCCCTCGAATGGGGATGAAGTCATGGAGATCGACGGAACGATCGCAACCCCAACCTCCTCACGGACTGGCGCGCGCCCTACCTTGAATATCTGATACGAGGCGAGCTCCCAAAGGACCGCACCAAAGCCCAACGCATAGCCCGACGCGCCAAAACTTACGCCTTGTATGGGGATGGCCGCGAGCTGTATCGACGCAGCCCTACTGGTATACTCCAACGATGCCTCACCCTCGAGGAGGGGAGGGCACTGCTAAAGGACATACAGTCGGGGGCTTGTGGCCACCACGCTGCACCGAGGACTCTAGTAGGAAACGCCTTTCGACAAGGCTTCTATTGGCCGACAGCTGTCGCCGATGCCACCAAACTCGTCCGATCTTGCAAGGGATGCCAGTTCTACGCTAGGCAAACACACCTCCCGGCCCAAGCTCTGCAGATGATACCCATAACTTGGTCGTTTGCTGTATGGGGACTCGACATGGTCAGCCCCTTAAAGAAAGCAAAAGGTGGCCAAACCCACCTCCTCGTGGCCATAGACAAATTCTTGAAATGGATCGAGGCTCGACCCATCACCAATATTCAATCCCAACAAGCCGTGTTGTTCTTCACAGACATCATCCACCGCTTCGGGGTCCCCAACGTCATCATCACCGACAACGGCACGTAGTTCACCGGCCAAAAGTTCTTGAACTTCTGTGATCACCACAACATCAGGGTGAACTGGTCCGCAGTTGCCCACCCTCGAACTAACGGCCAGGTCGAGCGCGCCAATGGCATGGTTTTGCAGGGACTCAAGCCAAGGATCTTCGACCGACTAAACAAGCACGACAAGAGATGGGTCGACGAGTTGTCCTCTGTCCTATGGAGTCTCAGAACAACGCCAAGCCGATCTACGGGGTTCTCCCCGTTTTTCTTGGTCTATGGGTCTGAGGCCGTCCTCCCCACTGATCTCGAGTACGGGTCCCCTCGATTAAAGGCCTACAATGAACAAGCCAACGCAGCAGCCCGAGAGGACTCCCTCGACCAGCTCGAGGAAGCCCGGGACATGGCCGTCTTCAAGTCAGCAAGATACCAATAGATGCTCCGACGCTACCACGACAAGCACGTACGCAAAAGGGACCTCGACGTCGGCGACCTCATACTACGCCGCCGACAAAGCAACAAGGGGCGTCACAAACTGACGCCACCATGGGAAGGACCCTAAATCGTGGCAGAAGTGTTAAAGTCAGGGACCTACAAGCTGAAGAACAGCAAGGGCAAAATCTTCACCAACGCATGAAATATCGAACAACTATGTCGCTTTTACCCCTAGGGCCTCGAGGCATTGTACATTTTCTGCATTATGTACATCTATCGCATCATGAATGAATAAAGTGTTCTCGAAATACATTTCACGTTCGTTCATAGCTCTGAGGTAGCCTCGACTTCGCTCCTGCAAAGTCAAGCCTCCCTCGGGGGCTGACAGGGGGTGACCCCCCTCCCTAAGTCCCTTAAAAACCCGAACGTTTTTTCAAAACTTGACGCTTCCCTCTCCATCTTCGCCCCAAGTACACTCCGTAACTAAGCTAAGAACGCCTCGAACTCCCTAAGGGTCGAGGGTCGTCGAGCCGGGGGCTCTCCTACGCCTCCGGGCTATGGTACCCCCACTCGCTCCCCCCTCGAGGGATACGAGCACGCGTCGAACACTTAGTCTAAAAGCACAAACTTAGGCAAAGAGAAACAGAGACGGCTCGAGAAATAAAAGCACCCAAATGCATCTCAAATAAAACGCATTAAAGGTTCTGAAGCCCCTAGGGGCTCGACATCGAAGTGTTACAAAAACTAATCTATTACATGGACCTTCTTGTCTAGATCTGGCTCACAGGCCTCAATTATTCCCATCGCCGTCTCCATCCATCGGGGAAGCACCTCAGGCTCGAAGAGCTTCGCCAACTCACTGCCAGGCACCTCTGCGGCATCAATCAACTCATGGCACCTCGCCATGTTAGCTTCGTCACTCAGCTCCGGGTCGACGACAAAGCCACGAGTGACGACGCTGAGATCGTAGGAGTAGCTCGAGCGGACGACCGCGAGCGCCCGCTTCACGCCTACGTGAAGAGCAGCACGGACCTGCTCCGTCACCCCACGGGTCCTGGAGTAGAAATGGTGCAAGAGGGAGTCCCCTCGCGCGTCGCCCGCAACCAACGGCTCTGGCTCGACCCCTATGTCATCACAGAAGGTGGAGATGACGCCCTCGAGCCTCTCGTTCAGGGCCACCTCCGCCCAGTGGAGGCTCTGGAGACTAGTCAGATCCTCATAGGCTCGGGTCCTGTCTTCCTCGAGGGCTGTCGAAACAAATAAGAGACTTCGTCAAAACCAAAAACAGGGGAAGGGTCGAGACCAAGCAAGCTCAGTAATGATTCTAAAAAACTCACCCCGGGCGTGCGTTTCCAGGGTGACGTAGGCCTGCTCGACCTCTTGAAGTCGGTGGCTGGCGTCGGCGAGGGTCGTGGCTTGGTCGCTCCTCTCAACCCGGAGGTCCTCGATAAGCTTACCTGTGCCCTCAAGGGCCCTTGCCTTGGCAGCCACGTCCTCCTCCAGGGTGGCAATCCGAGCCCGCGCATTCTGCTCCGCGACGTTCAGCGCGTCACGGTCCCGGGAGATGGCGTCGACGTCCTACTGAAGCCCCCGGACCTGCTCCTCGAGGGAGGCATGGTTGATGGCCGCCTCCGCCAAGTTGCCCTCGAGCTGCCGGGCACGGCCCGTTGCCTGGACCGACTCCTCCCTCAGCGCGGCGGCCTCCTCCTCAACCTTACGCTGGGCCTTCCGGGCGGAGTCCCGTTCTTGCCCAGCCTCGGTGGCCTTCTTAAGGGTGACGTCAGCCCTCGACCGTGCTTGAGAGGCCTCCCCCTGGGCGGCCTCGACCTCCCCACGCGCGGTGGCCACCTCGGTCCTCGCCTGGGCGGCCTCTGCCTCCGCCTTCTCCAGCGATGCACGGAGGGTGGGGAGCTGCTTCCACTCCTCTTGCGACTGGAGGATGAATTGAGACTTGTCATACGACCTCGCCTTCAACATCTGACAGGGATAAAGAGGAAGGTCATCAAGATAACTAAGGCAAGATTAGAGAGAAAGAACGAGGCTTACCTCCATCCCCCGGTACAAATCCACGGAAGCGACCTCCGCCGATAGGCACACCACATGGGCCAGCCACGCCCGGAACTCCTCTAGGTGCTCCCACTCCCCGAGTTCGGCTTGATCGTTGAGCTTGAGGAAGGTGCACCCCGGGTCTTGGGGGTCGGCCAGCTCGAGGGGCTCCTGCCCCCAGAAACTTGCTGCGATGGTCGATCCTATCCCTGACCTGCCGCATAATGCCCTGGCCCATCTCGAGGTCACCCCCGTGGACCACCACCCACCTCGCCAGAGTGGGGAAGGGGCTTGCCCTCTCGAGCTGGGAACTCCGGGCCTCGAGGTCGTCTTGCGGCGTCGCCGTTGACCCCTCCGGATCATCGCCTCTAGGCGGAGGAGGTCCCCGCCGTGGGAATAACCCTGCGCGGTAAAGAAAACACACGTTAGTACCCAGGATGATAAGCTCACCGTGGTACCCTCCCTCCACATCGACTAGGTCAGGGGGCAGAGCACCTAGAGACAACGACTACCCGACTTCGAGCTGAGGCCGAGCTAACGCCTCAGACATGGCTACGTCCGGCACACCGCTCCCTTGCGCTGCAACGACGATCCCCTCCGGTTTCGACCGGGAAGCCGTCGCCACGGCCATCTCCGTTGGGTCCACCAGCTCCGCCACCATCTTAGCCACTTCCTCGTTCGTGGCCTCCACCGTCATCGCCGCCTCTCCCGCGCCCGACGAAGGGGCAGCCAGAGCCGCGAAGGATAGGGCCGCGGTACGATCTTCCCCCTCATACAACGCCGACTGAGGGAGATGAGGGCTCGGCTGTACGCCTCCCTCCTGCCGCGCCTTCTCCTCGCGCTCGAGCCTCTGGCGCGCCTCTAGTGCCACGAGGCACTCGGGCCACCACGACGACGCCAGTTGCGCCGGCGTCTCCTCCTCACCGGTGGTGGTCAGGTCCACCACCTCCACCTCAGCGGAGGATTGGGGCTCGACCCCCGCCACCACGGCCGCCTCTGGCACCGATCCTGCACCCATCAAGCCCGCCGGCTCGACCTCCTCTGCCACGGCCGCCGCGGGCGCCGGCCCCGTCCCCTCCAAGGTCGTAGGCGCGGCCTCCTTCGACGGCGCAGTGAGCACGGCTTCGCCCGCCTGCTCGACAGACCCAGTCGAGGCGACGGATCGACCCGCCTCCTCCGCCGCTCGAGCCCGCTCCGCGGCCTCCTACGCATACTCTTGACCCATCGCCTCCCGCACCTTGATCACCCACTCCGCACTTGAAGTGGGGACCGAGGGGGATGGGCCAGCAGAGCCGGCCCCAGCCGCCATCCTGGACACAGCCTCCACCCTTAGCTTCTTGGCCGGGGTAGGGGGCGCGGCCTCCAACGAGCGCTTCACCCTGAAAAAAGGACACACTCCCAACGGTAAACACGGAGTATAACCGACACAGGGAAAATCAGAAACCAAAGGAAAAGGGGCTTACCCCAGCGGGACCATGGGGGCTCGACCAGCAGACCTCGAGACGCTCAGGGGCTTCCGGGCAGCACCTCGGGAGCCACTCCCACCGCCACTGCCGCCGCTGGTCACGGCGGGGGCTGTTGACGCTGCCGGCTTCATGGTCTTGATGGGGGTCGATGGTGCCCTCTTCGCCGCCACCTTGGTCTCCTCCCGGGTCGACGAGCCCAAGGACCGGGCGCTGGACCGAGCAGGGGCCGGCGGCGCACTCGATCGACCCCTCGATGGGGACTACGACGAACGGCTGCGTGTCCGCTACGCCACCTCAACCTGGGAAGCCACGGGGCGCTCACCCCCCCGACTCTATCCCAGCAGTTGGGGCCGACCTCGATGTCGACCCCCTCTCCTCTCCGCTACCAGCGATCGCCCCTTGCGCGGGCGCCTCCTCCTCCTCTGACTCCTCTTCCTGCACAGAGGTGACGTCCGTCAGATTCGATGTAATGTCGCATCCCGATGCCACTACATCATGTCGCTATCCTTAATAACCTCGCCACCGCTTGACTCCTCATCCTCATCCTCCTCCAAGGGGGACTCCTCCTCAGAGAGGCCGGCTTGCCTCTGTCGTGACCGATGTTGGTCATGTGCCTCTCTTTCTCGGGCCTTTGTGCCCATCTTCTCCTTGGCCTTGTCGTTGTCTCTCTTATCCTGCTCGGCCCATAGGCGTCTCGCTTGGGAGTCGTCCCGCTCCTCCTTCACTGGTGGCAGCGACTTCCGGAAGACGACATTCCCCTGAGGAACACTAGACGGTTAGGGGGCAGGCAAGGGAGACGGACAAGACGGACAAGTGGACATTGACAGAGGAAGAGACAACGTACCAACTCGACGTGGCCCCGGTCCGGCACCATGTTGATGCTGGCGACGTGCCCCACCTCGAACGCGTCGGTGAAGGAGGCACACACCCGATGGACCACCCTCTCGAGGGGCAACACGTCCTCCACAAGACGGCACCCCTTGAGATCCACCCCAGGGCGCATCTCGTCGAGGCGCAGCGGGCGGGCCATCAGCGGCATGACCCGCCGCTGGTGGAAGGCCGACACCACGATCACCGCCGTAAGCCCCTCTCGCCTCAGGTGGGAAATCGACATGAGCAGGTGGTCGAGGCGCTTCCACTTCCTCTGCGGGACGCCGTACTTCCAGTTGAAGGGCTTCGATTCAATCGTCCGCCCAGTGTAAGGGGGAAACAGGTCGTCGTTGTTCTCAGGTAGAACCACATGGAGTGCCATCCCGCGTGGCTCGACTTGATCCTCACCGAGATCCAGTCTTCCGCCCTCTTGAGGCCGATGTTGTAGCACCCCGTCCGGACCATCCTCCATTGGCCGGTCCTGGCCGGAGCATGAAACAAGCTCACCTCGAACAGATGGAGCCATAGCTCCCAGTGGGGCTCCATCCGCAGGTACCCCTCGAACACTGTGGTGAAGACCGCCACGTGAGAGACGCCGTTGGGGGAGAGGTGCTGGAGCTCCACGCCGTAGTGTTTGAGGATCCCCCGCAAGAGACGGTTGGGGGGGATCCCAGCCCCGCCCGGTAGAAGGCCTCGAAGCTGACCACGTAGCCCTCTGGTGGGTTGGGCTCGTGATCCGACTCCGGCGGCGCCATCCACTCCGGACGGACCTTCGAACTGACAGGCCGAAGAAGGCCGCTCCCCGCCAGCTCTCCCAACCGCTCCGCGGTCGCCGTCGAAGGGAGCCAAGCGTCGGGGCTGCGCAGGGTGTAGTTGGCCATGGTAGCGGGGAAGCGGATGCGTTCGGAGGCAGGTGTTGAAGGTGCGTTCCCGATCTTTTCTCTCCTCACTCACACGCGCAGATGCAAAGCTCAAGGGACGATGAAGGCAAGGGCGGGAACGAAGAGGCAAGGAGGGCAATGGCAAACGTGAGAAAGCCAAAGCCCTATCCCCGTATAAATGAACGGAAACACAACAGGCAGATCTATCGAAAAGGCAGGTAAATCTCTACATTAAATGTGCCCACCTAACTCTCCTCGGGGATCCATAGGGTAAGGGACACTTGTCACGACGTCGGGGTTCTCGCCGCCCTCCACGCTCGCCGCGCGCAGACGAAGGGACATCTCCTAAAAAGGCGCGCCCACGACCAACGACAGGGAATGTGGAGCGTTACCTTCGGAGGAAAGCAACGGACATCGACTCATCCCTCGAAGCCTCGGGGGGTCGATGGCTGGCCCCACAGTCGCGGGTTCGACAGTCACCCTCAAACGGTCCTTCCTAGAGAAGTAAAACGGACTCCGGTCCACCCCTAAAACCTCGAGGGGGCGAAGGCTGGCCCTCGAACAGGGTTCGACAGCCGCCCTCAAGTACCCAAGTCAGGGATGACCCAGGGGGAGCCAACATGAGGCCCCGCTCGAGAACGAACTCTCGAGACCCCCCGGGACATATCCAAGGCAAACCCCGATAGTACCGAAGGATCCCCATGACGGGAGGCATCGAGCCACCAACTCTCAGCAAACGGAGTCGGCACCTTGGTAACCCATACGGTTTCGCTTAAAGAGGACGTCTCAGGGCTTCTATCGACCCCTATCGAGCGGGGCACGAGTTCTCACTGGGATCTCCCCGTTACCAGCTCACAACGGACTTCGAGGCTCGTCCGAACGAGGATAGCTCGACGCTCTTCACCCCACTATCCGAGCGCAAGGATCCGTGGGAAGGATGCTAAGAGGTAGCAACGCCCAGTCACACGAGGCTCAGGGGCTCAACAACGCACGGCACCCCTTGACGAAAGAGGGTCGAAAACGTCCAAGGCCTGGCAGACAGAGTTGACCCCCCGATGGGGCACTATGAATCCAATTAGCCTCATCCCCCCCACGTAAGCCGCAAATCAAAGCCCCCAGAGGAGTCCTTAATCACTCCTCAGGGGCCTCGGGGGCGACCCCCGCGGGGTGCGCTTGCGCGCACCCCGCGGAGAATCAAACCATATACTAACTCTACAGATCATCGCCAAAAGCCCCTATGTGGATTCTTCTTATCCGCATAGAGGCTCGGGGGCTACTGTCGGTTACAAAGGTAAGGGGTACCCTGACCTGTGATAATCTAATGCCTAAACATCTAGGCGTGTTGACACCGTTTTTCAAACACGTGTCAAATGAGCTAAGGCTTGACTGGTCAGCAGCCGTTCTCCATCGGTATCGGGAAATCTTGAGCTGATGTTGCCGATGGGAGTATACTGCGGGAAGACTAAGTGTGCTGTCGATAGAAGCTGGATGGTCATTGTCGACAAAGGTTGATTGGTGAAGTCGGATAACTTGAGCTATGGAGTTGCTGATGCCGATTGCCGACAGAGATATTGCCGATTGCCGATAGGGGGACATATTATCGATTGCCGATGAGGAGGTATTGCCGACTGTTGACCGATTGCCGATGAGGAGGTATTGCCGATTGCCGATCGGGAAAGTATTGCCGATGCCGATGGGCATCACTTAGCATTTGGTGGCAGCAGAAGACTACATGTGGCCAAAGAAGGAAGTCGCGGATCGAAGGGGTCTGCCGATGGAAAGTTTCCATCGAAGGAAAGGCATAAGGGAACTGGTGATTTTATACCAGTGTTATTATAGTAGTTTGAGTCCGGCTCTTGCATGGGTCGTTTATTTTCCTTTAAAATAGGCGTGTTTGTTTAGGAAAATAAATATTATTGTTTTAGATCCGTCTCCTGCATGAGTCAGTTTCCTTAAAGTTAGGAGTTTGTTTTAGGAAGGGTACGAGTCGTGTCTTTGTACAACTCTCCATGCGGGAGTATAAATATGTGCCCGAGGGCTACAGAAAAAAATAAATCCAATATCAAACAAACCAATTTTATTCTTATTCTACTTTTTACCGCAATTTACCCTTTTTGCATTAGCTGTAGTTATCAACGAGTTCTTTCAAGCTTCGACGGGCTGCATCATCTTGATCTTTGTCAAATCCTTGCAAGTTCCGTGTGGGAGTATCTCTGAGCTTTGGCATTCCGGGCGCATCGCTGTTTGCCTCGTTTAGCTCTGCTCTAGTTATCTTTGATCAATCTGAGCTTTGACATCTGGGCGCATCGCCGTTGTCTCGTTCAGTTTTGTTCTAGTTATCGTTCTTGTCGATTAACTGGTCAAATCGACTGGCACGCCTCCGGAATACCGAGCTTTGGGTAATAGCCCGAGGTGTTCGCAAATCCTGACGCTTTTTGTGTCAACACCTCTTTTGGCACACCCGGTGGGACCCGATTATATAAATCATATATTTATCATGACTAATCCAAGGAGTGTCATTGAAATCTTCACAGCAGATCTGACAAATCATCAGAAGCAGGCTATGGAGCAAGAAATGGAGGAATACAAGCGCTCATATCTTAGATCCTTCAGCCTAAACGGGATCGGGGAAGCAGTACAGAAGCAAGATCCGCCGTTGCCACGGCAGGCTACTTTCTACGTCGATCCTGGTAAAGTACAAGATATGGTTAATTATGCATTAAATAATGTATTAATTAGCCAATCTAAGGTGTTGTCCGATACCGTGTGCAATGCTGTCAAGCAAGCTTTCAAGGGGCAGACACCATATTATGTTGGTCCAGAGTGTCATCAGCTCGGATCGGCATCTGCTGCGACTCCATCGGCAGTTCCAAGGGTGTTTACACCAATTATGAGCCAATCTTCCGATGAGATCGCGCCACCAAGATTAAGCCCAACAAGCACTACTCAGGTGAACACAAATCTGGTGGCTTCAATGATATCTGGACCTGTGATCCAGAATCAGCCAACTTCGGCCAACTGCTGGGGATACAGTATGTCTCCAAGTCTACCTGCTGATTCCAGATTGGGCCAAGATAACCACGCAGGGTGGAAGGTTCCCATGGCATCGGCAACATCTATACAGCCGATGGTTCCAATGACTCATTATGCTATATCTTCTCCAACGGCGCAGTTGCCGACAGGGAATCTGCAAACGGCAATACCCAGAGGGCCATACGCCCAACCATCGGCAAGTCAGTTGCCGATACAGAAAAACCTAGCAGGTGCGAGTCAACCCATGGCGGCAATGTTTTTGCAAACTGGAACATCTACTAATCAAGGTGGTTATGTTGTTAATTATCCGGCGCTACAAGGACGACAGGCATCAGCTGGCTATCAGCCATCGGCAACTTCTTGGCCGATGCAACAAGGTATGTCGATTGTCAATCAACCTATATCGGCAATGACTGCTCAGGTTGTGGTACCCGTGAATCCAAGCGATCATCCAAGGGTACAACAGGAACAAGCACCCGCCGGTTATCAGTTATCGGCAAGTGCTTGGCTGATGCAACAAGATGTGCCAATCGTTAATCAGCCTATATCGGCAGATTCTTGGCCGATGCAACAAGGCACGTCGAATGTCAGTCAGCCTGCATCGGCCGTAGCTGCTCAACCTACAGTGGCTACCAATCAAAGCTATCGTCCCAGGATACAGGAGTTGCAAGAGCCAGCTGGTTCTCAGCCATCAGCAAATTCTTGGCCGGTGCGACAAGGCAGGCCGATTGATAATCAGTCTGTATCGGCAATGACTGCTCAAGTTGTGGTGCCCGCAGGTCAAGGAGATCATTCAAGGGTACAAGAACGACAGATGTCAGCCGGCTATCAACCGATGGTAAATTCTTGACCGATGCAAAGCGTGTCAAATGCCAGTCAGCCTGCATCGGCAATAGTTGCCCCGCCTATGGTACTTGCAGATCAACGCAATCATCTGAAGGTACAAGGGTTACAAGAGTCAACTGGTTATCAGCCATCGGTAAGTCACGTGCCGATGACACCTAATGCGGGTTGGATTAGTCAATTGCCGATTCAGCAGCAATGTGTGCAGCCTGAACACCAAGTGGCAGGAGTTCCGCAGCGTCCAGCGAGTCTTCAGAATGAAGCATCGGTACATCAACCGATAAGTACTACACCGCAATACTCGCAAGAGCGTGCAATGAAACATCGGTACGGCAACCGATGAATGCAATGGATATAATGCCACAATGCAAACCAGTAACTGTGCAAAGTTGCCCATCGGCAACGCAGCTGATGCATAATATTCTGATGACTGGTACTACACACGCATCGATCATTTCAAATACTGGGACATCGAGATCTGAAGAAGTGCATCAACCTACTCAGCCGGTCGATGTTCAAAGTTGCCCATCGGCCAATCAGCCGATGCATAATATTCAACAGATTGGTGTTGTCGATGGGCCAATCGCTCCGGCCTGTTTAATACAAAGATGTGAAGAAATACATCGATCCACTCGGCCAGTAGGCGTCCAGAATTGCTCATCGATTAGGCAGTCAATGCACAATGGTGCTGCTGATGTATCAATTGCTCCGGCTCGCTCACCATGGAAATATGAAGAAATGCATCCATCTGTCCAACCAGTAAGCGAGTCTGCGCATCGGCAGGATCCAGACACAAAGGTGTTTTCGACCGAGGAAGTGGAAGCTTCAAATTTGGACGAAGAGCCAAGTATCAGCGATGCCGCATTAGAAGGTTTTGTTAGGAATATGCCCTAGAGCTAATCATGTAGATGATTATATTCCGATTGTATCCATGATTAATAAAGTGTTCTTTGAATATCCATTATAGAGAACGAGTATAGATTGACGATTATGTGAATTGTTTGTGGAACTCAATTACTTGAATGGTTATTCTAAAAGTTTTCCCTGGTCGGCATTCTTGTAAGAGCACACTTGAATATTAGACCAGCACATGCATTAGTTGATGGCTATGTTTCACAAGTCATAGACATGGAGATGTCAAACTAATAATGTGGGCACATGTGAGACATGTAGGCTGGACTGACCCAACAAGAGAAAGTCTCTATTCATGTCATGTACGTTATGTCCTTAGACCTGAGATTGTGGTATGTACTCAAGATGTGAAACGATCTACTTAGAGACTATCAAACGCTACTCCGTTATTGGGTAGTTATAAAGGTGGTCCTTGGGTGGTCGGGAAACATGCTATGAGACATAGACAATCAAGATGGAATTTGCCCCTCTCTTCGTGAGAGAGATATCACTGGATCACTCATGTGATTGGATCAACAAATGCATGGCCATGCTTGCGTTAAGTGTTAACCCACGAGTTGAACCATATATCGAGTGGCGAAGGGAATAACTTGTACATGGTCATAGTGGTTCGTCTGATATGATCATAGCGTATGCATAGGAGTTGACACGCCTTGCTAGAGGTCGCTATCAACTATTGGTCGAGTAAGAGTATTTGAGCCATGTCTATGTATGCGTGAGCCCATAGGGTCACACGCTTAAAGGGCTGGAAGCCTAATTCGGGTTGGACCCGAATTAGGCTAGGTTTAGGGTTACTAATGGGCCTCCATCGTGGGAGCTCGTCAGGACGCCTATATAAGCAAGGGGTGGGCGCGGGGCGATATTGATCCACGCCTTTTAGCAGCCGCCGTCGCCTCCCCACGCTCGTGCCTTTTGCTCCTCGCGGACCTAGCAGTCCGGAGGCGCAACGCTTCCTCCCTGCACGTGTGGGATTCCTCGGAGGTGCTGCATCTGGAGCACAAGGACGAACCGCGCGAAGGGGACATTGAGACGGACGACCACGCAACTGCACTGCCTGCTGCGACGCGCACGACTTCATCAAGTCGTCTTCCGCTGCACCTGCGCGTCTAGTGGTAATCCCGTAACCTGTAACTAGCAGTAGATCCTGGTTTATGAGGTCGAAAAGTTTTGTTTTCCAGCTAGCGTAGCAACCTCGTATTCCCTCAGGTTTCACCTTTGATATCACAGAAGCCGATCAGGACGTTAAGTCGTTTGAGCCTAGAAAGACTCAGGATGCAACAGTGTTCTTCGTTGGACAAGGGGACTCCGAGCCAGATGAGGAGATGAATGTCAGCGATGTTGAATGGGCGAAAGATGAGGAGCCGGTACCTTGTGCACTCGGCCGGAAAAGGATTGGAAAATTCACCTTCGATATCACGAAGGCCGATGGGATATTTGACCTATTGCTTCAGAAAGGGCGAATTAAGCTAGCCCTTAATCAAGTAGTTCCATCAGCCGAGGAACTCAAGAAGACCAGGTACTGCAAGTGGCACAATGCAACTTCTCATAGTACCAACGACTGCAAAGTGTTTAGGCAGCAGTTGCAGTCAGAAATTGGCTCTGGACAGATCCGATTTGAGAATCCTAAAGTCCAGAAACCGATGGAAATTAATCAGCACCCGTTTCCAAATAATACGGTGGAAACTAGTGGAAAGACTAAGGTGCTGACATCGGATGCTGCTAGAAAGAGTGCATCGGTAGATCCTGATCATCAAGTGGCTGAGCACGACGTCGAAAAGTTTGCCGATGACAGGAAAGGCAAGAGAGTTACCGATCAAGGTGGCTATGCCGGAAGGGCTCCTGGTATGGTAATCACGCACAAGCTACCAAGGCGGAACTATCGGCAATCACGAGATGAGCGATATCGGCAGGAAGAAGAGCATCGGGAGTGGCTTCATCGGGAAAATCATTGGAGGTGTCCCTTCTTCATTTACTGTTGGGAGGAAGGCATCAAGCTACCCTCTGCCGATAACTGTCCTGAATGCAATGGGTACTACACTGCCGATCGGATAGGTAAGAAACCTTGTTTTGAAGATCGAGCATCCAGGTACGCTAAGCCGCTTAGAGAGAAGAAATCGGTACACAGCCGACTGAGGGGCAAGCTCAGTGCACATCACAGACTTGGCAGGCGTGTTGAACAAGGGGAGCCTGAGGAGATGGTCAACGCGAAAGTGCCCGATGAAAACGTGCTCTCCAGAGATTCAAGCATCGGGAAAAAGGCCGATGCAAACAATGAAAGGCAGCACCAGCCTGTCTGGAAGACCAAACTCCCTCAGTGGTGCCCTAAGGGCCTGACCAAGACCCAGAAGAGGAGAATTCAGCGCGAGTGCCGTAATGACTTATATGGCACTGAAAGTCCTTCAAAGGAAAAGCAGTAGAGGCCAAAGCGCAAGGATGAAGGTCCATCGGCAGACGGCAATATATTGCCGATGGTTTAACCAGAATCAATCTTGGATTTATTGGCTTGGGGGCCGCACTCGGCAAACTGGCAGTTTCAATTATTGATACCTGAGGGCGCCTGTCGATGGTTTGTGTATGAAATGCCGTACTGCCGATGAATTCATTAACTGCCAGAGGAAAATAATTGGAGGAATGATTCTGCCGGGCTTACGTGTAGGAGAGGTTGCTCTTTGTACTTTCTTTGGCGGGTCTATCGGCATTCTCCTAACTTCGTTCCTACGGGAGTGTGAAGTTTTGTTGCCGATTATTGCTACCTCAACAAACGATCGGGTTGAGTACCAGGCTTCGCTAAGTTGGAATGACCTAGGAAGGATTTTGGCCGATTCGATAAGTCATGGTGTCGGTAATAGTTGCCAATAACAAGATAAAAGAGTTTGCCGATGGTACTCTAGTATGGAGGTTGCTTTTACCGATAGGGACTATGTTCTAAGATTGGAAGATGGTTTCTTAATTGGGGGGATCCTTATCGGATAAGACGGTCTGCTCCCAGTAATGCTTACGTTTTAGAAACTCTTGAAGGAGTCAATGTATAGCGTGCTCATTTGAATGCCGATGAAAGGGAAACTATAATACATCAGTAAAAGCGTTATATTACAGAGCAAGGTTAAGTATCAATATTACATTTGCCGATTTGACAGAATTTGTTAAGTTACAACAGGGAGTGGATAACTGATATCGCACGCAGGCGAATTTGTTCTACTCCTCTATCTCCCTAGCATCCTCATCGGTAGAGCTTTCGACCGACTTGATCTTCTTCTTTAGAGCGATGGCTTGACGGGCATTGTTGTCTCTTTCTTGTCGCAGAGCCGTGATAGTGTCGGGAAGTTGGGCTCTCTTCTGGGCAACTGCATCCAAGGACTCTTCAACCTTTCTCAGCTCAGCTTGCAGTTCTTCCTTTCTTGCGTATAATTGGATGAATGCCTGTTCAAGCTCAGTGCTGGAAACCTCCACTTGGCCAATGTTCTTGTGCTTATCATCGGCGATTTGCTTAAACTTAAGCATTTCTTCCGTGAGTTTGGATTGGGTGTTCCTGTTGGCGATACGGCTTGAAACCCGTTGGTATTGCAATCGACGGCTCTCAAGGAAGGCTGCTTGGAGAAGAACCTCTTCTGCATCGGCAGGTAGTTGGCCTTGGATATCTTTGAAGATGGTCATTGCTGCAGTCGAATCCTGGATGAGCTGAGATGTATCTGTCTACAGCTGAGAGAGTAATGCCTCGAGCTTGGATTTCACTTCTGCCGATAGAGTTGGGACAGAGCTCTCTTCCTCCTCATCGTCATCGGCAATATCGACAGCAAAGGAGAATAAGCTGTTGGCTTGAATGGGGCCTTCTTGGTGCTCCTCGTCCTGGGGGTTGATGCCGAAGGAGAATAGGCTGTCTTGGGAGTCCTAGGCCTGAAAATGAAGAGGTTAAAGCGTGCCGATCATAAAGCTATGCTACGAATTTTTAGGTGACCAACTTACCATCTTGAAGCGGATTTCTTGCCTGGGACTTGGCAGATTGGAGGGTCCAGCCTCATCTTGGAAATCGGCAGCAGTTGCCGATGAATGAGCTTCTGTTGCTGAAGCTGTTGGTGCTAGTGTTGTTGTCAGCATTGCTTCCGATGTAGTAGCTGGCTCCCTTGGTGGCGACACCGCTCTTTCATCGGGAATCTCGGCTGGTGAAAGCGCCGATGCCGATGTCGCCGCAGCTGCTGCAGCAAGTGGAGTTGTCCCTTGGTTAGGGTTTTCATCTGATGGAGGCACTGGTGCCGATACCGATGCCGTTGGTTTCTGTGGTAGCAGTGCCATACTCTCATCGGGGATTTTGGCTGGTGCCGATACCGATGCCGCTTCCGCCGCTGCAGCAGGTGTTGTCCCTTGGTCAGGGACATCGTCTAATGGGTGATCGGGAATCGGAGCCGTCGACGGTCCTGCCGATGGTGCAGCAGTAATTGGTGGCGCAGTTGAAGCTAATGGCAAAGATGGGGTAGCCAGCCTCAAGCGTCTCTTCTTCCTTGGCGCGGCAGCAGGAGATCCAGCCCGTTTTGACGAGGACTGGGGGTAGCCAGCCTCAAACTGAAGCGCTTTATGCATTTGTGCGTTCAGCCACATATTGACGAACCACCAGGGACCACCAAGATTACCGATGGATTCGCCTAGCAGTAGCTTCTGGGACACTTGATGCAACAAACGGTATACCGATCCGAGAAGGTACCTGCCTAAAGGAAGCCTTGTTCCATCGGCAAGTAACTCAGCTGCTGGGAGGTACATGATGGTTGGTCCGACTGCCCTACCGCAGAAGATGAACTTGTCCAGCCACATGTTCAAGAAGGTGGCGTGCTCCCTCTGGTTTACCGATCCTATTTTCTGGTATTCCTGAATATAACCCGTCCAACCGCCGATGTTCCGAGTGTTTACTCTGTGCTCAGCTTTCCTATTGAATAAGGGGAAGGTATCGGCAGAAGAGACGTCTAAGCCGGTCAGCATGTGGACATCGGCAAGAGTGGCGGTGGCTGGTCCATGTCAGAATAAGAAAGCATTCATCGTGTCCGACCAGAAATAAGAGGCAGCTATTAACATGTTCTCGTTTTTCTCTATATCGGCAATGGAGAGCCTGATACATTGGTCCAAGCTGCACTCTTGCCAATAAATTTGCTGCGTCCTAGCGATTCTGAGATACCAGTTTTTCCACCCTTTGGTGGGTTTGGGCCATGAGAGGAAGGCATCTTTCCACAACCCTAAACCGAAGCATTCAGATCTGAATGGGATCCGATTGGTTTCCGCGTTAATTAAGAAACTAGGATCAGGATTGCCCATGGGGCCTAGGCAGCTGAAGGTGGAACCAGCAAGTGGGATCACTACCTTGTTGTACAGTTCCTAGGGAAAATCAGAAAAGGAACGGGGATAAATCTAGATCTATGCGAGAAAAAGGACCAGCAGAAGGTTGGATTAGGAGGAGGATAGGTCTTACCTTTGGGATGTCGACTTGGATCGCCATTGAAATTGAAGGATGCTTGCAGTTCGTCCTTGGATTGCAGAAGGGTACTGTTGCTTGAGCTCGTGTTCTTCAGAGCGGCTGGAGGTTGAAGACAAGGGCCAGGAGGTGAAAGTGAACTCGGGGTAAAAATAGTGTGGATCCGGTAACTTTTATAAGCTTACCCAGGGGCATTTTGGGGTTCCATTTCACGCTGGGCAGGAATGTGGAGAGGCCCGCGGTAGATACGCGCGGTAATCGAGGTGGTCTGCAACTGTTTGTGCTACAATCGAGGGATTTTATTATTAAATTGCAGTTCCACACGCGGGATCGAGGAAACCGTGCATCCATCTCAGAGGTAACGGCTACAGTGGAGAGAATTTCGGCACGTAAAATATTATACGTTCCGAAACTGGGGGGCATGTGTTGACACCGTTTTTTAAACATGTGTCAAATGAGCTAAGGCTTGACTGGTCAGCAGCCGTTCTCCATCGGTATCGGGAAATCTTGAGCTGATGTTGCCGATGGGAGTATACTGCGGGAAGACTAAGTGTGCTGCCGATGGAAGCTGGATGGTCATTGTCGACAAAGGTTGATTGGTGAAGTCGGATAACTTGAGCTATGGAGTTGCTGATGCCGATTGCCGACAGAGATATTGCCGATTGCCGATAGGGGGACAGATTACCGATTGCCAATGAGGAGGTATTGCCGACTGTTGACCGATTGCCGATGAGGAGGTATTGCCGATTGCCGATCGGGAAAGTATTGCCGATGCCGATGGGCATGACTTAGCATTTGGTGGCAGCAGAAGACTACAGGTGGCCAAAGAAGGAAGTCGTGGATCGAAGGGGTCTGCCGATGGAAAGTTTCCATCGAAGGAAAGGCATAAGGGAACTGGTGATTTTATACCAGTGTTATTATAGTAGTTTGAGTCCGGCTCTTGCATGGGTCGTTTATTTTCCTTTAAAATAGGCGTGTTTGTTTAGGAAAATAAATATTATTGTTTTAGATCCGACTCCTGCGTGAGTCAGTTTCCTTAAAGTTAGGAGTTTGTTTTAGGAAGGGTACGAGTCGTGTCTTTGTACAACTCTCCATGCGGGAGTATAAATATGTGCCCGAGGGCTACAGAAAAAAAATAAATCCAATATCAAACAAACCAATTTTATTCTTATTCTACTTTTTACCGCAATTTACCCTTTTTGCATTAGCTGTAGTTATCAACGAGTTCTTTCAAGCTTCGACGGGCTGCATCATCTTGATCTCCGTCAAATCCTTGCAAGTTCCGCGTGGGAGTATCTCTGAGCTTTGGTATTCTGGGCGCATCGTTGTTTGCCTCGTTCAACTCTGCTCTAGTTATCTTTGATCAATCTAAGCTTTGACATCTGGGCGCATCGCCGTTGTCTCGTTCAGTTTTGTTCTAGTTATTTTCCTTGTCGATTAACTGGTCAAATCGACTGGCACGCCTCCGGAATACCGAGCTTTGGGTAATAGCCCGAGGTGTTCGCAAATCCTGACGCTTTTTGTGTCAACAAGGCGAAATCCGACAGTCAACCAAGCAATGGAGGAAGGCCCGTCACGCGAAGGCCTACCCCACCGGCAGAAAGGGCAGGCCGTGGGCCAGCCCATTACCCGAGGGATGGTAGGTGGAGTGACCTTCGACCTCGATCCCCCGAATGACGGAGGAGGGATCGAACGAACGACCCTCTGCCGCGACCCCTCGACCGACTCCAACCTCGACCCCTCAGATGACGGAGAGAGGTCGATCGAATCCCCCTCGACTCCAACCCCCCGAAGTGACGGTCAGGGGGTCGAACGAACGACCCCCGAACAAGAGGCTCGATCAGCTCACCTGCTCCCGGTATGGGATAAAGGGAATCCTATGCTGGGGTCAGTCCCCGCTTAACGTCATGGGCGCTCACTACCTCAGTCAAATCCGTAAAGTCATCACCCATGCCCGGATTACCCATCGACCGTGCAACTACTGCAGCCACGCCTCGAGTACGGAGCACCCCCTCGGACATTGGGCGAGGCAGCCCTCGACCGCGTTCTTAGGAACGTGTCAGGATCACGCAGGCCCCGATACCCCTCGACCCGGGGGCTCGACCCTCATCCCTAACTGTTATGGCATGGACCCGTCCAATCCGTCCCGCTTCAACTGTGGAGCTCGCAGGATTCTACGCCATGTCGTCCGACGATGACCAGTTCGCCATCACCATGCCTCAGGACACCAGGAGTATAGGAGAAGCATGCCGACGTCTTGTCACAGACATGGCTTACGGACACGCCTCCCATACCGATACGTACTAAGCCCCTGTACTCCTAAGCCTCCCCTTGGCCTATAAGAGGGGAGGAGGAGGACAGGAACAAGGGGACGGAGGATGAGGACGAGGAGGTCAAGCAATCAACCAACTCACCTAGGGTAGCCCTGCTAGTTCTAGGCCTCGGCTCGCTCTGAGCACCCCGTGTAAACCAGGTTGTACTGCCGCCCTGTACGAGCACTTCAGTGCAAGATAATACAGTACCCCCTCCTCTTGCTGGACGTAGGGCCTTTTTTGCCCGAACCAGGATAAACTCTATGTTCTTCTTGCATCACATCTGGGAGAGGGAGCACGCAATATACAAATTTACTAGTTGGTGATCGACCCCCTGGGTCGAAACACCGACACCACCTATCACGACTCACGTCCAAATGTACATGGTTCACTAAATTCCTGGTTCTCCCGTGTTACCAAAACGCATAGCTAGCAGTGCGCGGCAAAGTTTGGCCGACTCCCGCGCAGCCAAACCCTAACCTTATCTTCAGCCGCCAAACTCACGGACCTCAGCCACCAGTCCACCAGGCAACTCGACCTCACGCAGACCCGCCGCTCTCCTCGTTCTCCTGCTCACCCGATCCCCTTCCCACCGTCGCTCGCCCGAGTTCCTTCCGCCGGCGCTGGTCTTCCCTCCACTCCACGGCCCTCCCCCGCTCATCCCCTCCTCCGCTCTCATCCATTGCCCCTCGCACGAACCCCTCCAATCGTGACTTGTCCGGCCTCTTCCTCCCTCATCCATCGCCCCCAATCATGTGTTCCTCGGACCAATGCCCTCCACACTGAGGCCTGAGCACAGTTCAGGTCATCGGACCTTCCTTCGTTCTCCTTGCAATCAGGTCTCAAGGCATTGGAAATTTGGATCTACCTTGCTTCTTGTTGCAATCAGGTCATTAGGCAGAGGTAAAAATTCGTATCCATCTTTACTCTTTAAGTAAGCTTGCTGTTGTGTGGCTGTTAGCACAGATCTGTATTTTTTGGTGATTTAAATCACATGTTCACATAGTTTTGGGTCTTAATCGAAGGTCCTACTAGTACCAGCATGTTAATTTACTAGTAAAATAAAAATAGAGGATTAGACTGTGATGATAGTAAAGCTAGCAAATTAATTATAATGTTTCTTTTGGGCGTAGCCACTTAAAAATGCTGCTATACAATTCTCAGTGCAAAGGTTGCCATCTGCTGCTTACGTTTCTTTATCTGTTTTAGAGTTACAACTATGGGAACACATGTTCATTAAATTCAGAAAGCTGAAGCACTTTGATTTTTTAGGGGCAATCTGAGGATATATGGAGGCAGTTTCATGTACCAGCAGTAACATTGACTGAATTTGAGAAGGTTATCTGAGGATACTCTGTTTGTCACACACCAGCAGCAAAATTGATTGGATTTGAGGAAGAACAGAACTCTGAAATAGTAGTAAGTATCCATATATCTGTGTTAACAACTTTGCAATTACATTTGTGTGTTAACCCATTGGCTAGAATATTTTTGTTTATTAGGTTGCACACTGCATTGTTAGTATGTTCAATATTTACTAGAAAGCACATGTTTCTGCACAGCCAGATTTCGGTGATAATTCTGTGAATTTGTGAAGAAACTAAAATATATCTCCTTGCTATATATTTTTAAACAGAACAAAGAGTAATGACAGACCGCGAGTGGATGTATAGTGGTTGGTCTCGTGGGCAGGCTCCCACTAATGAGTGGATTGAAAACACAATTATGTTTCTGGACCATGCATTCTCTAGGGTTGATCTTGTTGAAAATGGCACCATCTAAAACTAACATATCAAACTATATCTATTTAATTTGCAGTGCATGCAAACACCTGGCATTGATACAGCCTTATGTCAAATATCTTATGGTTTCCGCAAAAGAGTTACCACCTATGGCTGTTATGATGTGAATGGTTATAGATTTCGCTCGAAAGAGCATGAGAGATCTAAATCAGGATTGGCAACAGTGAATACAGGTGTTTGTGTATCTTGTGTTGATGATGATAACAATGAGACAGAGTACTATGGTGTAATTAAGGACATCATAAAAATAAAATGGGAAGGAAGATTGCAACTAGAGATGGTTTTGTTTGATTGTGATTGGTTCGATCCAACACCTAATGGAACAAGGCGCACTGAAAACTTGGGACTGGTGGAAATTAAGCATGCTGCTAGGCTTTCTGTTTTTGAGCCTTTTGTTTTAGCTAGCCAAATTAAACAAGTATATTATTTACCTTATGCATGTCAGAGATCAGATCTACAGCAGTGGTGGGTTACATATCAGGTTACTCCACGTGGCTATGCTAGCAACTCTAAAAGGAGGGCTGCTACTAATATTAGGAAGAGCGAAAGGAATCGTGTTGATACTGCTAGGAACACTAAGAGGAGTGGTACTGCTGCTGCTGGGAGCACTGAAAGGGGTAGTATTGATGCTGTTGGGAGCACTGAAAGGGATAGTATTGCTGTTGCTGGGAGCGATGGAAGGGGTTGTGCTGCTGCTGTTGGGAGTGATGAAATGGGCAGTGCTGCTGCTACTGGGAGTGCTGGAGGGGGCCGTACTGCTGCTGTTGGGGGTGATGAAATGGGCAGTGCTGCTGCTGCTGGGAATACTGAAAGAAGCAATGAGGTTGCTGGGAACACTGAAAGGATGGTTGCTACTGTTGATGGAAGCAATGAAAAGAGAGTTGTTGCTGGTAGCAATAATGAAAGGAGAGCAAATGGTGCTAATGCTGATGTTGACAACACTGAGACAAGGGGAGGTTGTGCTGCTATGAACACTGAAAGAAGGATTAGTGCAACTGGTGTTCACTCTAGAATTGTTGCATCTACCTCTGAAAGGACTAGTGCTGTAAGAGGTGATGATGATGCTTGTGGAAGGGTTACAATTGATGTTAACAGCCGTTTGAGTGGTGGTAGTGGTGGTGTGAACTCCAGCCTGAATATTGGTTCCAACCGTGGCAGCCAAGCACCTGCAAAAAGAGGGAGAGCAAAGATGGCGCACTAAAGATATGTGGTGAGCTTCGAGGTCTTCCACCGGGCGGGGCTAGGCGCCCCACCCGCCCCACCCAGTCGTCTTCTGCGCGCGATCCTCCACCACTCCGGCGTGGAGCTTCAGCACCTCACCCCCAACGTCGTCTGTCATGCGGCGGTCTTCGCCGCCGTGTGCGAAGGCTACCTCGGGATCGAGCCTCACTGGGAGTTGTGGCTCCATCTCTTCGAGGCGAGCATCTTCCACGCGTCGGCCGTCAAGGGCACCCGCAAGATGGTCAGGGCCGGGTGCTGCAGCATCGCCCTCAAGCGGTCGGATTGCTGGATCCCGGGGAAGCTTTCGTCGAGCCACTCCGGATGGCATTCCGGGTGGTTTTACTTAAGGAACGACGACAACCTGCTCCCCGTCTACACCGGGAGGACGATCGACGCGCAGCCCAACTGCTGGAGGTACGGTGTCGTGCAGAGGAAGCAGCGTCGCCTCACCAACCTGCTGGGCGCGGTCGAGCGTCTGAAGAAGGAGGGACTCACGGCGGCGATTGTCGCGTCGGCTTTCCATCCGCGGAGGGTCGTCCCGCTGATGGCTCGTCCTCTGCGCCTCGACGAGATGTGCCCGGGGGTCAACCTTTCGGGGTGTCGCCTTCTGGGGGACGAGCTACCCCCCGAGAGGGTGGTCCGCCGCGTTCATCTCTTCTTCGCGGGCGGGTTCGATGTCAAGAATGTCGCCAGGGTCCCCATGAGGCCGGACGAGGGATACGTCCAGCTGATGAGGCTCCCTTCCTCTGTTAGCATTTTTGTATTTACCTTGTTCTCCTTCCTTGTTGCGACCTAACTGCCTTGCGTTCCCCAGGGGAATGTCACCTTCTGGGATTCGCCGCCGCCGGTGAAGGAGGAATGGGGCGACTCCCAGGCGAGGCGCCTCCAGGATGAGAAGGACAAGAAGGCCAAGGACAAGGCCAAGAAGGCCCGGGAGAGCAGGAGAGGGATCAGCGACGGGCCCGGCAGAGGCGGGACGGCCTTCCCGAGGAGGAGTCGCCCTCGGAGGAGGAGGACGAGGAAGAGGAGGAGAGTAGCGACAGCGATGTCGAGGAGGACTGGAGCGAGGAGGAACAAACGGCGCCCGAACAGCAGAGGACGGTCGTCGGAACCGGAGGAGGAGAGGGGTCGACATCGAGGTCGGCCCCTATTGTTGAAGCCGAGCCGCGGGTGGAGCGCCCCGTGGCTACTCAAGATGAAGTGCTGCGGCAGATGCGCGGGCGGTCGTCGCGATCCCCGTAGGGGGGTCAAGCGGACATGCCCCCAGCGCCTGCCAGGTCGAGCGTACGGGCGCCGGGCCCGTCGGCGCAGGAGGAAACCAACAGGGGGCCGACGGGAGCGTCGTCGACCCCGGCCCAGGAGACGGCGCCGAGGGCGGCCTCGACCCCCGCTGCGGACCGCGGGAGGAGTGCCCCCCGGCGCATCTCGTTCAAGCCCTCGAGCGGCTCGAAGTCCGTCGGCCAGAAACGCATGGCCCCGAAGGGGTAAATTGCTTCTCTGCTAATCGAGGGTGTTTATTGTATTTTTCTTTTTGTTGCTTCACGACTCGTGCTTACCGTTGTGCGCGGGTCTCTTTTTCAGGTTGAAGCGTCTGCGGGAGGACGCGTCCCTTGCCCCTGCCAAGAAGCTGAGGACGAGGGCTGCAGTCGAGGCGGCCGTCGAGGCCAGTCCCGCTGGTCCGTCCCCTTCGACGCTTACCCTAGAGGCGGCGTGGGCGGCCAGGGCCCGGGAGGCGATGGTGCGAGGGGCGGCGCAGGTCGCCTCGACGGTGGCCCAAGCGGGAGAGGAGACGAGCCTGCCCGCCCCGCCGGCGAGGGCCGCCGAAGTGGCAGGCGAAACTGCGCCTTCCCCTCCGTCGGAAGGGGGAGCATCCAGTGCCTCGGAAGGCGCGGGGCCCGCGTCGACGGTGGTTGCGACCGAGGGGGTCGAGCCTCAAGCCGCCGCCGAGGTGGAGGTGGTCGAGCCCCAAGTCGCCGCGGACGAGGAGGAAACCCCGGCTCACCCGACGTCGGGGCGGTGGCCCGAGAGCCTCGCTTCGTTGGAGGCGCGTCTGCGGCTCGAGCGAGAGGACACGGCCGCTGGGGCGTCTGAGGGCCCGTCGCAGGCATCGGAGGTCGAGGAGGGGGGTCGGGCCGAACAACCCGAGGCAACACCCGCGGCGGGGAAGGCGGGGATGTTGATGACGTCCACTGCCGAAGAGGTGGCCGAGATGGTGGCCGAGCTGGTGGGCCCGGCGGAGGTGGCCGCTGTCTTGGCCCCTCGGGCGGAACCGGAGGTGGCTCGGCCTCGCCTCGAGGTTGGGGTCGTCATCTCGAGGTAAGTCATGCTCCGACTTGGTCGCTTCGTAGTGGATCTGCGGTGCCGGGTACTAACCGCTTGGTCTCTTTCGTCGTGCAGGGCTGTTCTCCCGACCGGGACTTCCCCTGCCCAGCGGTGATGGCTCGGCGGGACCGTCGACGTCCTCGCAGGGTGGCACCGAGGCCGGGAGAGCCCACCAGGAGGGGTTTTCTCCCTTCTTTGCTTGGGCGGAGAAGGTGGAAAGCCGCGGGGGTGCTGGTGAGATGCGCCGGGGCGTCATGCGGGAGGTCCAAGAGAGGATCGACCTCCGCAGCGCGTTCTGGGGGCAAGAGATCCTCGAGCTGGCCGACCCTCGAGACCCCGGGCAAACCCTCCTCGAGCTCGACGACCAGGCCGAGCTCCACATGTGGGAGCACTTGGAGGAGTATCGGGTATGGTTCGAGCACTCGGTGCGCCTTGCCGCGGAGGTTGCTGCTGTGGACATATGTCGGGGGATGGAGGTGGGTTTCGTTCTCCCTTTGACTTTGCTTGGATTGCCTGACTGTTCTTTTCTGATGATCTTCCTTTTTACCTCGTCAGGGAGCTGAGGGCGAGGTCGTACAACAAGTCCCAGTTCATTTTCCGGTCGCATGAGCAACTCCCGGCCCTCCGTACCTCGCTGGAGAAGGCGGAGGCCGAGGCCGCCCAGGCGAGGGCCGAGGCGACAACCGCACAGGAGGATGCCGAGTCTAAGATCGCCCATGCGAGGGTCGGGGTGATGGCCGTGCAGGAGGCAGCCCGGGCCGCCCAGGAGACGGCGCAGTCAAGGATCGACGACGCCCTCCAGTCGACCATCAAGGTTAGGCAGGAGCGGGATGCTGCCCTGGAGGCCCAGCGCAGGGCAGAGGAGGAGGCCACCTGGCTGAAGGAGGAGCTGGCCCGGGCAACGGAGAGCATCCGGGAGCTCCGGGGCGACCTCGACGCCGTCTCCCGCGAGCACGACACGCTGGCCACCGCGGAGGAGAAGGCTTGGACCCGCGCGGTCTCTCTGGGGGTGGTAGCGAACAACCAGAAGAGGGCCCTCGATGATGCTGGCAAGGTCATCGAGGGCCTCGAGGCTAAGGTCGGCGACCAGGCCACCGAGCTTGTCGATGTCCGCCGTCAACTCGAGGAGACCGAGCGGGGCTACGCCACCTTGGAGACGCATGCCCAAGGTAAGTTTTCCTGAGAGTGTTGCTGAGTCTGCCCGGTCTCGACCCTTTTTCTGCTTTTTTGGTTTTGACTGGCTTTTGTGCCTGCTTTGACAGAGCTCGCAGCAGACAAGGCCCGAGCCCACGAGGACCTGACCAGCCTTCAGGGGATCCTCGGGATGGAGGCGAGCCTTAACGCGAGGCTCGAGGGCGCTATCTCCACCTTCTGCGACGACCTCTTGGTCGAGCCGGAGCCGGAGGTCGAGGGCGACGCTCGAGGAGATTCCCTGCTGCGCCGCTTCTACTCCATGACGTAGGAGGTGACGGAGCACGTTCGTGCTGCCCTACATGTGGGCGTGAAGCGGGCCCTCGCGGTCGTCAGCTCGTCCTACAACTATGACCTCAACGTCGTCGCCAACGGATTCGTCACCGACCCGAGGCTGACTGACGAAGAGAACGACGTGAGGTGCCAGAAGCTGATGGATCTTGCGGAGGTGCCCGGAGGCGAGCTGGCGAAGCTCTTCGAGCCTGAAGTGGTCCCCTCGGCGGACGGAGATGGCGCCGAGTAGCCCTCGAATGTTGTCGGTGAGCTTCTGCAGACTCTTCACCTTTCGATGTGGCCAACGCGTGATGCCCAGCTTCCTGCATTGCTTCTTGAGGACGGTGACCCCCTCGTTGAGTAGTCCTAGGCCTGCGAGCCAAATCTGGACAGGAAGGTCCATGTAACAGTTAGGCTTTTGTAATGATAATGCCGAGCCCCCGAGGGCTTCTTATATCTAATGCATTTTGTTCGAAATGCATCTTGTTATTTTCGTTTCTCGAGCTATCTCTGCTTTTCTTTGCCTGAGTCGTCGCTTGTGGACTGAGTGTTCGACGCACGCTCGTATCCCTGGAAGGGGGGAGCGAGCGGGGATACCATAGCCCTGGGGCATAGGAGAGTCCCTGGCTCGACGGCCCACGACCCTTAGGGAATTCGAGGCGTCTTTACTTAGCCATGAAGCGTACTCAGGGCAAAGATCGAGAGGGAAAGCCGAGTTTCGAAAAAACGTTCGAGTTTTTCGAGGACTTAGGAGGGGGGTCCCCCCTTGTCAGCCCCGAGGGAGGCTCGACTTTGCCGGGGCGGAGTCGAGGCTACCTTTTCGACCACGAGTGGTGATCTCTCGAGCCATTCTTACTTCCACCATCCTTGGTGCTCCACTTTTTGGCGCAGTCGTTGGACGCACGCTCGAGGCCCTTGAGGGGGGGAGCAAGCGGGAGTACCTTAGCCCGGGGGCGTAGGAGAGTTCCTGGCTCGGCACCCCTCGACCCTTGTGGGTCTCGAGTGCGTAGCCTACCCGGCGCTAAGCGTGCTTCGAGGGTCAGAAGAAAGAGAGGCGTCGAGGGGTAGAGCAAATCTACCTCGAGTCACGAACGAAGATGAAAGCGCTAGGATCGCGGATTTTCTGTTCATTCGAGAATTTGTACATAAATGCGAAAATGTACGAGGCGTCGAGGCCTTAGGGATAGAAACGACGTAGTAGTTCGATGTTCCACGCGTTGGTGAGGATCTCGGCCTTCTCGTTCTTCAGTTTGTAAGTGCCGGGCCTCAGCACCTCTGCCACGATGAAGGGTCCCTCCCAAGGTGGCGTCAGCTTGTGACGCCCCTTGTTGCTTTGTCGACAGCGCAGAACGAGGTCGCCGACGTCGAGGTTCCTTTTGCGCACGTTTTTGTCGTGGTAGCGCCGCAGCGTCTGCTAGTACTTTGCCGACTTGAAGAGGGCCACATCTCGGGCCTCCTCGAGCTGGTCGAGGGAGTCCTCTCGGGCTGCTGTGTTGGCTTGCTCGTTGTAGGCTTTCAGTCGAGGGGACCCGTACTCGAGGTCGGTGGGGAGGACGGCCTCGGACCCATAGACCAAGAAGAACGGAGAGAACCCCGTGGCTCGACTTGGTGTCGTTCGAAGACTCCATAGGACAGCGGGCAGCTCATTGACCCATCTCCTGCCATGCCTGTTCAGCCGATCGAAGATCCTTGGTTTGAGGCCCTGCAAAACCATACCGTTGGCGCGCTCGACCTGACCGTTAGTTCGAGGGTGGGCGACTGCGGACCAATTCACCCTGATGTGGTGGTGGTCACAGAAGTCCAGGAACTTTTGGCCAGTGAACTGCGTGCCGTTGTCAGTGATGATGACGTTGGGGATCCCGAAGCGGTGGATGATGTCGGTGAAGAATAACATGGCTTGTCGAGACTGGATGTTGGCGATGGGTCGAGCCTCGATCCACTTCGAGAACTTGTCTATAGCCACGAGGAGGTGGGTGTGGCCACCCTTGGTTCTTTTCAGGGGGCCGACCATGTCGAGCCCCCATACTGCGAACGACCAGGTTATAGGTATCATCCGAAGAGCTTGGGCGGGTAGGTGGGTCTGCCTGGCGTAGAATTGGCATCCCTTGCAAGATCGGACGAGTTTGGTGGCGTCGGCGACGGCTGTCGGCCAGTAGAAGCCTTGTCGGAAGGCGCTTCCTACCAGCGTTCTTGGCGCCGTGTGGTGGCCGCAAGCCCCCGAGTGTAGATCCTTCAACAGTGCCCTCCCCTCCTCGAGGGTTAGGCAGCGTTGAAGTACCCCGGAAGGGCTACGTCGATATAGCTCGCGGCCGTCCCCGTACAAGACGTAGGTTTTGACACGTCGGGCTATACGGCGGGCCTCCGTGCGGTCCTCTGGGAGCTCGCCCCGTGTCAGGTACTCGAGGTAGGGCGCACGCCAATCCGTCGGGGGGGTTGGCGCCGCGACAGTCCCGTCGATCTCCATGACTCCTTCCCCGTTCGAGGGGGGATCAGTCGAGGGGGGTGGATCGACCCCTTGCTCGAGGGTGGAAGCCCCCGAGTCTAGGTCGACAGATGGCTTGTGAAGGTCCCTCGAGAAGACGTTGGGAGGAACCATACCTCGAGTAGACGCGATTTTGGCCAGCTCGTCGACAGCTTCGTTGTACCGACGGGCGATGTGGTTGAGCTCGAGGTCGTAGAATTTGTCCTCGAGTTTTCGGACCTCCTTGCAGTAGGCTTCCATCTTGGGGTCGTGGCAGCTCGAATCTTTCATCACTTGGTCGATCACCAACTGAGAGTCCCCCCGTATGTCGAGGCGTCGAACCCCGAGCTCGATGGTGATGCGCAGGCCGTTGACGAGGGCCTCGTACTCGGTGACGTTGGAGGCGGGGAAGTGGAGACGGATGACATAGCGCATGTGAACCCCTGAGGGTGATATGAACAGCAATCTGGCGCCTGCCCCCATCTTCATCAACGATCCGTCGAAGTACATGGCCCAGAGCTCGGTCTGAACCTGCGCCGGGGATAGTTGAGTGTCGGTCCACTCTGCGACGAAATCTGCCAATACCTGAGACTTGATGGCCTTCCGAGGGGCGTAGGAGAGGGTTTCCCCCATGAGCTCGACTGACCACTTGGCGATTCTTCAAGATGCCTCCCGGTTCTGGATTATCTCTCCGAGGGGGAAAGATGAGACCACAGTAACCGGGTGGCCTAGGAAATAGTGCTGGAGCTTGCGCCGAGTGAGGACGATCGCGTACAACAGCTTTTGGATGTGGGGGTATCTCGTCTTGGTCTCGGAAAGCACCTCGCTCACGAAGTAGACAGGCCTCTGAACCGGCAGGGCGTGTCCTTCCGCCCTCTCGACCACTATTGCAGCGCTGACTACCTGGGTAGTTGCCGCGACATAGAGCAAGAGGGGCTCGGCCGGACTCGGGGGTACTAAGACCGGTGGCGAGGTGAGCAAGGCTTTGAGCTTCGAGAGTGATTCCTCAGCCTCGGTGGTCCACACAAAGTGTTCCGTTTTCTTCAGGAGGCGGTAAAGGGGTAGTGCCTTCTCCCCGAGCCTCGAGATGAACCGGCTGAGGGCAGCGAGGCACCCCGTGACCCTTTGTACGCTTTTGAGGTCGTTGATCAGGCCCATCCATGTGATTGCGGTTACCTTCTCGAGATTGGCCTCGATCCCGCATTGGGAAACTATATACCCCAAGAGCATGCCTCGGGGAACCCCGAAGACACACTTCACGGGGTTTAGTTTTATGTGATTCGCCCGGAGGCACCCAAACGCGATCTCGAGATCTCCTACCAGGTTTTCGACTGTCTTGGACTTAACCACGATGTCATCGACGTAGGCCTCGACGGTTGGCCCTATGTGCTTCCCGAAGACGTGGAGCATGCATCGCTGGTAGGTGGCCCCGGCGTTTCGCAAACCGAAGGGCATGGTGAGGTAGCAAAACATGCCAAAGGGGGTGATGAAGGAAGTCGCGAGCTGATCGGACTCCTTCATCTTTATTTGGTGGTAGCCGGAATATGCGTCAAGGAAGCAGAGGGTTCCACATCCCGCAGTGGAATCTACTATTTGATCGATGCGTGGTAGTGGGAAAGGGACCTTGGGACATGCTTTATTTAGACTGGTGTAGTCTACACACATCCTATCCTTCCCATTCTTTTTCTTAACAAGTACGGGATTTGCTAACCACTCGGGATGATGTACCTCCTTGATGAATCCGGCCTTCAAAAGTTTATCGACCTCCTCCCCGATGATCCTGCGCTTCTCCTCGTCGAAGCGGCTCAGGCGTTGCTTCACCGGTTTGGACCCGGCTCGGATGTCCAAGGAGTGCTCGGTGACTTCCCTCGGAATGCCCGGCATATCTGAGGGACTCCATGCGAACACGTCGGCATTCGCACGGAGAAAGTCGACGAGCACGGCTTCCTATGGGCTCGAGGGTGGCGCTGATCGTCAGCACCTTCCCATCCGCGAGGCCGGGGTCGAGCGGGACGGTCTTGGTGTCTTTCGCCGGCTTGAAGTTGCCAGCGTGTTGCTTGGGGTCGGGGATCTCCCCGGACAAGTCGTCGAGGGCCGCGAGAATGGCCGACTCCTCGACAGCTTCGGCTTTTTCCACGCACTCGACGTCGCAGTTGTATGCGTGCTCGTAGGAGGTGCCGACGGTGATGACCCCCGTGGGCCCTGGCATCTTGAGCTTGAGGTAGGTGTAGTTCGGGATGTCCATAAACTTGGCGTACCCTGGTCGACCGATGATGGCATGGTAGGTGCCTCGGAATGCAACCACCTCGAAGGTGAGCTCTTCCTTTCGGAAGTTTGAGGGGACGCCGAAACAAACGGGTAGCTTGACGCGGCCGATCAGGAGTGCCTTCTTCCCCGGAACGATCCCGTGGAATCCCCCCGCGCTGGGCAGGAGCATGGTCCTCGGGATTCCCAGGAGGTCGAGGGTCTCGGTGTAGATGATATTGAGGCTGCTTCCCCCATCAATGAGCACCTTTGTGAGGCGGGTGTTGAGTATGATCGGGTCAACGACGAGCGGGTAGACCCCTGCGTTGGGGACGTGCTCGGGGTGGTCGTCCTGGTCGAAGGTGATCGGCGTGTGTGACCAGTCGAGGTATCGAGGAGCCTGGGCTCGAACTGAGAAGACCTCCCGACACTCCCTCTTGCGCTGGCGCGTGGTGAGTCGAGTCGAGGGTCCCCGTAGATCATGTAGCAGTCATGGATTTCGGGGAAGCCCCCTTTCTTGGCATCGCCCTTGACGTGGAGGTCGCAGGGTGGGTCTTCCCTGCTGTCGTCTTTCCTAAAGCCGGGAGGGATGAAGTGCTTTCTCAGCATGCGACAGTCCTCGAGACGGTGGTTGGCCAGCCCCATATGATAGGGACAGGGCTCCTTCAGCATCTTGTCGAAGACGCCCCCGTCGGGAGGGGGCCCTCGAGGCTTCTTCTTGTCCATTGCAGCGACAAGATCGTCGGGCTCGACGTTGCATCGGCCCGATTGGTTCTTCTTTTTCTTCTTCCTGCCACCGTTGCCGTTGTTGTTCCCTCTGAGCCTGTTGTCCGAACCCCCGGGCTCATCTGCCTTACCCTTCCCCTTGTCTGGAGGTATCTGGAAGAACGCGCCAATGGCTTCTTCGCCAGCTGCGTAGTTGGTGATAATGTCCATGAGCTCGTTGGCGGTCTTGGGGGTGTTTCGTCCCAGCTCCCGCACCAACTCCTTGCAGGTTGTTCCGGCGATGAACGCCGTGATGACCTCGTGGTCGGAGATGTGGGTTAGTGCGGTACGCTGCCTCGAGAACCGGCGGGTGAAGGCGCGGAGGGTCTCCCCTGGGTTCTGCTTGCAGCTGCGGAGATCCCAGGGGTTGCCTGGCCGCTCGTAGGTGCCTTTGAAGTTTCCCTCGAAGATCCGGACCAGGTCGGGCCAGTCCTGGATCAAGTCCGGGGGTAACTCCTCGAGCCATCTGCGAGCGGTGTCGGAGAGGAACAGTGGGAGTTGCCGAATGATGACGTGGTCATTGTCGGCTCCTCCCAGCTGACACGCCAGCCTGAAATCGGCAAGCCAGAGCTCTGGCTTGGTTTCACCGTTGTACTTGACCAGGCTGGTAGGTGGACGGAAACGGACGGGTAGGGCAGTTCGCCGGATGGTTCTACCGAAGACTCGGGGCCCCGGTGGCTTCGAGGATCGACATCGGTCCACGTCGCTGTCGTAGCGCCCACCTCGGTGAGCGCTGTAACCTCGAGCCTTGGCGTCGCCGTACCGGCGTCGATTGTTCACCCGTGGTGGTCGATCGTCGACGAGGCATTCTCGAACCGGTTGTCGCTCGACTTGGCCTTGGGGTGCTTTGTCCTGGTAGACGGATGCCTCTCGATTTTGTTGAGGGGATACTTCCTGCCGCTCGGAGGCAGCCCCTCGACGCCTCGAGGCCGAGCTCTCCGCCTGCAGCACGGCCGTAGTTTGGAGAAGCCCCTGGATCTCGTTCCTGATGCGCCGTGCTTGGGGCGTCGATGGCGCCGGCATGTCACGGAGTAGCATTGCGGCCGCAACGACATTTTGGCTAGTGCGGTTGTAGACGCGGGGTTCGTTTGCCCCCTTCTCGATGATTTGCCGGTGGACTTCCCAGGCCCGTTCGCGAGCTCCTCCATCCTGTGGGCACCCGCGATCTCGCTCGAGGGCGTGCTCGAGCTACTGAAGTCGCAGGCGCTCCTCCTTGAGCTTACTGAGCAGCTCTCGGACTTGCGTGATCTGGACGTCTGGGGGTGGATCGGCTCTGTCAAGACTCGGGGGGTCGGCGTCTCGTGCTGGTGTAGCGTTGCCCCCTCCTTCATTTGTGGTCGCGGTGTCATTGACGTCGTCCTGGGGTCGGCTTGCTCGTCGAGATGGAAGCATTCCCGAGTGGGGTCGTAACCCTCGTCGGGGGAGTCCGAGTCGGGGTCAGCGTGGTAGAAGTGGGGAAAAGATCCCCTGCGCTCCTCCACCAGGCGTCGCCGCAACATGCCCCAGGTCCGGACTTGTCTTGGCTCTGGGTGCTCGCCAGGTGAAGAGGTGGTGACGGGGTTATCCGTCGCACGCAGCGGGGTCCCTGGAGACCCGCAACGTGTCTGTATCTGCATGCCTGCGAGGGCAAAACAGAGTCTTGCGCTGTTGTGGAGCCCGTATGGGAACGGGTTACACGGTGGTGGCGGGGTCGAGTGTGTCGGAGAGGCCACGGGGACCCCCTGGGGTGACGATGTGGCAGAGCACAAGTCACACTCAGAGAGGTGCCCGCCCCCGACCCGCATGCATGGGTCAAACAGGCTCCCGAGAGGAGGGGTTGTGTCGCCAGCTGGGGCCGGGGAAATGACATCCGGCATCTCGGAGTCCGCACGGTGACGAGCTCGTCGGAGTCGCTCGCGCCTCCTCCTGATCGCAGGCCAAAGGTGCAAGCGGAGGGACCGTCGCCTGATCCTCCTTAGCCCCAGCGTACCGGAGCTGTTGCTGTCCAGGCCACGAGCGAAGGGAAAGACTATGTAGTGGCCCTGGCCCGTGGATATGAAACCTAGACTGCCGAACCAGACGACGGCGGTGAATGGAAGTGATGGGATCGTGGAATCCATCTGAGAGAGTAGTTCGGAGTTGATCGACACGCAATTCCCCCTACCTGGCGCGCCAACTGTTGGTGTTATGACTCGGGGGTCAAGACCACCAACTAGTAAATTTGTATATTGCGTGCTCCCTCTCCCAGATGTGATGCAAGAAGAACACAAGATTTATCCTGGTTCGGGCAAAGAAGGCCCTACGTCCAGTGGGGGAGGATGACTTGTATTATCTCGCATCCAAAGTGCTCGTACAAGGGGGGTACAAGCTGAGTTACACAGAGATGCTCAGAGTGAGCTGAGGCCTAAGGCTAGCGGGGCTACCCCAGGCGGTTGGTTTGTTGCTCGAGCGGTCGATCGAGCGGCGGGGTGTGTGGAGTGTGGGTGTGGAGTCGTCTGGAAATCCAGAGATCTCAAGAGAGTCGGCCCAAGAGAGTTGGATCGGATCGGAGATCCCTTTCTTCTACCTCGGCGTCCCCTTTTATAGACCAAGGGGAGGCCTGAGGGTACAGGATCCTAACTGTTGTAGTATGGGTGGCGTGTCCGCGGCATAGTGTTGACGAAGGGATGTCGAGCACTGTGGCAGCATGGCCTTCCCGTCCTTCCGACGCTCTGGGGCGTGGTGATAGTAGAAGCCATTGCGGCACGTCGCGGCACAGCTTCCGCAGGTGGGCGCGAATCCCACAGATGAAGCGAGACGGGGCGGATGGGACGGGCCCCATACCGGAGTGGTTGGAGATAGGGGTCGAGCCCCCCGGTCGAGGGGTGAGGTCGAGACCGGGGGGGCCTGTCGTATTCCCGAAGACGTTGTCGAGGGTTGTACTGTTCACGTCTCGAGGGGTGCTTCTGGAGTCCGTACTCGCAACGTGGTTACAACGGCAGCACAGTTGACGGGAGTCAGGAACATGGCGGTGAGTTGAAGGATTTGACTGCGGTCGTGGGCGCCCATGGCGTTAGGCGGATTTACTTTAACCCATGCCAGGAGCAGTTGGGCTGATCGAGCTTCCCGTCCGGGGGTCGTTCGTTCGACCCCTGGTCCGTCACTCGGCGTCGAGGTAGGGTCGGAGCAGAGGCGGAGTCGGAGGGATCGAAGTAGAGGCCGAGGGGTCGTTCGTTCGTCCCCTCGTCCGTCACCCAGTGTCGAGGTAGGAGCCAAGGGGTCGTTCGTTCGACCCTCGGTCCGTCACCCGGGGTCGAAGCAGAGGCGGAGGGGTCATCCGAACGACCCTTCGTCCGTCATTTGTCGTCGAGGCGGAGGCGGAGGGGTCGTTCGTTCGACCCCGGGTCCGTCTTTTGGCGTCGAGGTGGGCCGGCCCACGACTGGTTGCTATAGCCGGTGCAGGAGGCCTTTGTATGGTGGGCCCTTCTTTGCTGACTTGAGCAGTGGGCTGGTCCCTGTCTTAAAAATGGTTGTTATGTTTAGCGTTAAATTATCAAAGGGTTTAGGGTACCCCTTACCTTTGTACCCGACAAAATGCTTCTTCCTTTTACCTTTACATTTTGTAGGAAATGTTGGCTCTACATCCAAACTAGATGCAATAGATGTCGTTGTCTCAATACTTGTACTTAAGCCTGTGTCTTTGTACTTCTTAAAATATGATATGACCCCTTCTATCTGTTTCAAAATACTATCCAAGCACACAATTGGATACTGCAACTTTTTGCTCACCATGTTGATAACAGATAAAATATCTGCCCAAATAACCATACCAACTAAAAATTCAAAATTTTCAATGGTTTTTGCCAATGATCCAACTTCACTCACCGGTTTTGCGTCCTCTGTACAAGTTCTTTCCACCTCCTTCAAAGTTGATCTTATTTGAGGGGCTTGATACCTGATAGGTTGCACACTCTTTATTCTACTCTCCCAGCGAGTATTAGACAAGGGCTTTACAGTAAACCTCTCAATATGATCAAGCAAAATTTTCCACTTTTTAGTTGATCGTGCAAACAATGCATATATCTGTTGTATGACACCAAAAAAAATAATAGCTTTTGTACAAGATTTTGCCATGTCACAAAGAACAAGGTTCAGACTATGATATGCACATATACAATGCTCTTGGATTAATTTCAAGCACACGTGCATGCACGCCTTGATGTTTTCCCTTCATATTACAACCATTATCATACCCTTGACCTCTCACATCATTAATGTTCAAATCAAGAGACTGCAATGCATCCAACAGTACATTAAAAATCCCCAAGCCTGATGTGTCATCAACCTTTAAGAATTCCAGAAAAAATTCCTCTACTCTAGGAATGACACTTGACATATTAACACAACGCATAATTAGTGTCATTTGTTCTTCTTGGCTCACATCAGGGGTACAATCCAAGATAATAGAGAAGTACTTTGCATCTTTTATGATCTTCAGGATATGTTTTTTCATAGCATTAGCAAGAATACCAATTAACTCATTCTGAATAGTAGGGCCAAGATAATGATGATAAATTTCATTATTATGAATGCGCCTAATATGTTCTTGCATCACAGGATCAAATCCAGCAATCATTTCTACCGTGGCCAGAAAATTACCATTATTTTGTTGATAAAGTTTCGCATTTGATCCTCGAAATAGATTTTGTTTAGCAAGAAACTTGACGGCAGAAATTATTCTCACCAGCACTTGCTTCCAACGATCCTTCTCTTTTGCAATTTCCCATTGCATTTCATCATCAATTGTTTGCTTTTTTTCTTAATCTAATCCAAAGATCATTCCAAATATTCATGTTTGTCAAATGCTCCACACTGTTCTCATGTTGTTTGAGTTTCTCACTCAGATGCTTCCAATCCCTCACTCCATCAGATGCTAACAAAGACTTGTTTTGAATTGATTTCAACAACTTGCAACAAAAACAATAGACCTTGTCCACATGTTTAGAGTAAACCAACCACTTCCTGTCA
The DNA here is from genome assembly GCA_022036555.1 of Microstegium vimineum. NCBI lineage: Eukaryota > Viridiplantae > Streptophyta > Magnoliopsida > Poales > Poaceae > Microstegium > Microstegium vimineum. Next base: position 43,686,414 of record CM039120.1, on the reverse strand, counting down.
ACAAACTCACCATTGGTTAATTTTCTAGAGTAATAAGCATATAAAAAACGCCTATTACTAAGATGATTAGGAAATTGTAAACCCATTTCTCTTATAGGCCCCTTCTCAATTAAGATATCTCTTTTGTTGTTATTAAGATTTTCTCAGGTTCTAGGATCAAAGATAGTCAAAACTGAATCTTCTTGATCATCCATATTTGCATTTTCTGTATTTTCATAAGGCTGCAAATTTTCACCACCCAAAGTATCACTGTCATCAGCCTGTGCATCTATCCAGGCATCTATCTGCTCATCTAAATTCTCCTTCGTACCAGCATCATTGCCATCAGCTTGTGCATCTACCCGCTGATCTAAATTCTCCTCTATACTAGCATCATTGCCATCAGCATGTGCATCTATCTGCTGTTGATCATGTTCCTCCTGATCAGCATTGCTTGGAGTTGGAAAAAAACCTATGAATAGCACCCCTTTGTGATTCTCTATACTCATCCTCTTGTTTTCTTTTTTTCCTTTTCTGAGCACCAGACAAATGCTTCTTGGGCAACATCTATCATGTTAAAAAAATTATTGAATTAGAAATTTGCCAAACCGACAAGCCCTATCTCTATCTATCATATTATCACTATCAGGCATCACCGCATTAATTAGCAGGATAAATAAACTGAACTGCAACGATGTAATTTGTTACTTACCGACGATGACCGATCGATCAGAGATTCAGAGGAACGCCATAATAGCCACTGAACCGTTGAGCACGCAGGCACTGCAATCAGGAGGAAACTAGCGATCACCGATCAGGACAAAGACGCAGTCACATCGATCGGAATCGGGAGCGAAGACGGAAGAGGGAAGATGAACTGACGAAGAGTCGAAGACGAAGCGTCGCGAGTTTGCGAATCGTCAAGCCGCTGGCTGCGTAGCGACTATACGTATACACGGATACACCCTAATGGGCTAATGGCCTGATGTCTATATGTACAACCGTACAGGGTAATACTCCTAGGCGGTTGGGCCCCCAAGCCATGGGCCCATGGCCTTTGCACGACCTACCCCCCCCCCCAATAAGACGGGCCTGATGGCGGTCGGAATAGAGCAGGAGGCTGGACGCGCTCATCATTCCTCCACTCCCGATTGACCGGTGGTGCGGTGCAAGGGCATGGAAGGAAGTCGAGGGTCGGAGGAGATGCAAGGTTGGCATTAGTTGTGTGAGGTGAGCCAGTGTTGGAGGGAGGGGATGTGCATGACTTAATTAAACGAAAACGAGGGAAAAATAGTCATTATAGGGTAAAGGACTAAAGTTTAGTCCATGGATCCAACACATCCCAGCGGTACTAAAGTTTAGAGGCTAAACTTTAGTTCATGCACTAGTGATGCAAACAACACCTAAGATGAACTAGAATAAGAACAAGAAAGTGCACTCCAGTTTGCAACTCGAGCAGTCATATGTTGTGGCTTAACTTGTTTCGTAGAGTCAATTCTTGAGGATCCATCTTCACACCATTAAGGGCAAGAGTAGAACTAGTGTTGAAGCCAAATTCAACAATGGAAAAAAGATACTCTATGAGCAAGTTGATTAAAGCTATAATAACAAAATCAACATGCCATCGCTTCTCTATCATGGAATCGAGGAGGCCTCGAAACTTAAAAATGACGCTTCCAAGGTGGGACACAACATAAGTGGTGTTGACATCTTGGGTTCTTAGCTAGGTTTTCACCTATAAGAACCCAAGATTCAAGGAGCAACCAAAGTTGGCAAAGTGAATCTTTAACTTGTCTTCACCAAATGTTGCTTACCATCATGCTATCGTCACAGCACATCAGCCATTGTAGTACTTGTTGACAAAGCATGTCCCATACCATACCTCAGGCTACTTATCCATCACATAAATCCAAGCCATAGCATAACCCTATCAACAAGGCATGTCTCATACTACGCCACCACCAAACAATGGGGTTTGGGCCCTCCACCATGTTGCACTCATAGCACATGACCTTGCAACATAACCTATGGCCAAAGTTGAGAAAGCAGGTTGCATATCAGGGGTCATAAATGTTGTTGACCATGCCATGATTGAGAAACTACATGTCGCGGGTTCATTACCATGACTAGTAATTAGAATGTCAATGTTTGGATTTCAATGGCATGTCACTTGAGACATAGAGGGTCTATCCTAGTTTGGGCATGCACCCTACATCCAGCACAAGTTTCGTGTTTAAGTGTTCGAGAGGGGGGTTACAAGTGAGTATTGAGTAGGGGTGAGGTATGAATAGAAGTGTAGAGAGCCTAGAGAATACAGAGATCGAATCCACTCACCCTTTCTAATGGTGATACAATGTAGCCTTATATATTCGCGAGCAATGGCATATGATCCATCTAGGGACTGCCTAAGAAAGCAATGACGCGGGGATTTCATGATGCGTCATGGATCCAAGGTTGAATTCCTCCACCTTGGCCTCCATGTAGGTCTTTGGATATCTCACCTCATGCTGCATGGGTAGCGTGACTGCTACCTCCCGCATAATCCAAGGGAACGCTACACACGTTGCTATGCTAGTGACTACACCACCATCGACTGGTGTAGTTATTATGTCATACCACATGTGTAGCAAATCACTATAGACATCATTATAGTAGATCAACTATGGGAACACACATCGTGATGTCTCTATAACACCCTGGGTATTATGCATCATCATCACATATGCACTTCATGAGCATAAGCAAAGTCATTCATACATGACCATTGCATAATATTGTAGAAATGTTTGCTTGCATGGGATGTGATTTTTATGGGAATTGGATATGTATTGCTTTGATATTGTTGTACAAAATCCTAATCTAAGACATTATAATCACACAACAACAGTAAACTTTTTGCTATGCCTAAAGAGATCAAGCCTAAACCAAACTTGTAGATGTGTTTGGAGATGTCAAGTAGCAAAACCATTAATACATGTACTCTCAAACACATATAAACAAGAAGATCGAGTGGAAAGCAAATATAGCAATTCAAAACACATGAGACAAGATATTTGTTTCACCGAAGTTCGGGTTCCTACTTGAACACTATGTTTCTGTTGAGGTGGTGGTGAGCAACTCACATAGATTGTGCTCGTGTTTGGCTCTTGACCACTATCATCGTCTCCATTAGATGATCTTTTACTTTTCAGGGGAGGATCGTAGCTATCACAAACTTTCTCATAGCTCACCACAAGCATGAGGCTTGCTAGGTGACACCTAGCTATCTAATAGGCTTCCCCATGAAGAGTAACAAATGCTTCAAAGTATGGTAATCCCAATAAGTGCACAAGGTTTGGCTTGCTCTTAATTGCTCACTAACTCTTAATCTCTCAACCCAACACTTAGATTTCTCACTAACCACTCACTCTCGCAAATAAAGGGTTGTGAGACCTGTCAAAAGGCTTTGGAATGTCTCTCTCAAGTAACATTAAAACTCTACCAAGCAATCCAAGGGCTATGGGACGATATGTATACCCACACCCCTAAAACTAATTGTTCGAGCTAAAAACTAGATGATATGACCTGAAGAGTGTGAAACTTCCATACTTGGGTGTGGAACGTCATCACCTAGGTGAGGAACTTTAATGGCATGGAACTTCCATGTAAATTCACGATGATGGAGTCCAAGATGAGAACCCCTCTAACCTTATTCATTTCTAGGTCTAGTCTGAGATATTCAAACTAAGGCCCTTGGGATCTGGTATCCAACCAAATCTCAAGGACAAAAATCAACTTAAGGGGTAGGTTTGTAACACCTTAAAATTTGCATAAATATTTAAAATATAAAATGATTTATTTATGCTTTTACATGTGCATTTAATATAGAAAAAACAATCCTTTTATTTAAATGAAATAAATCATAGGATCATCCTTCATGTGATGTATTCATGTATTGCATTACCTATTTCATGATGTTTGGGTTTACAAATTCTGAAAAGGTTTTTTAAAAAAGCCTTTGGAAATTCAAATGAAAAAACCAGTAAAAAGAAAAGAAAAACGGAAATACTCTTCCTTCCCCTCTCTTTCTCTTTCTGGCCTATGTGGCCTTCCTTGTCCTAGCCGTATTTGGTCTCCATGTCTCCTCCTTCTCCCACTCAGGTTCCCTCAAACGCAGGACCAACTGGTTGGGCCATCCCGCAAGACTGAGCACATCCCTCCCCGAGCCGCTGACCACCTTGGCCCCTTCCTCCCTTCCTCCCCTTTGGCTCAGACTCTATCAAACAGAGCCTAACTCCACCAGGAGAGCTCATTGGTATGCGTGCCATGTCCCCCTCGGTCCCCATAAATAGAAAGCCACAACCCCACCACCCTCACTTGAGTCATTTCCAGCTGAGTCACCTCGTTAAACCCTAGCAGCACCTCTGCCATCGCCGAGAAAGAGATAACTATTGCCTAGCTTGTCCACCACCGCATCGTCATCGTAAGATCCTCAACGAGCTTTGGGTGGATCTTGGGAACCCCTAGCAACCCTCTCTTCCTCTCTTCTTTTTGCTCATGCCCTTTTACTGCCACGCATAGCTAGGTCTGCCATCGCCCACCTCCATCTGTGGTCCACTATTGTCAAAACACTTTGGCCTCCCCTATCATCCTAGGTGAGTTCACCTCTCCCTCCTCTATCTCCTAGAACCTTCCCCTTTCAAAACTGAGGCCCATAGGCCTTTATTCAGCTTTGCCGACGAGTTCCACTTGCTACCAATGATGGTTATTGCCATCTTGGCCTTTTTCCTGGCCGGAATCCCCCTCCCCTCCCCTCCCTCAGATCTAATCTTACCCCTCCATTCTAGATTTAACGGATCTAATCTACTTGTGCCCCTTCACCCTCACCTTTTTTCTAAAGAGTACTTCTGTGTTTCCTAAACCACCTGAAGGACCAAAACGAAAACAAGAAGGGGGTGAATGGGAGCCTCAAATTTCTCAATGGAAATATTTAGGCCACTCTTTCCCAAACACAACCAATTGCGGGGATTCATCCGAAATCGGAAAAAAAAAGAAAGCACACCGGTAGTGGAGAACTCAACCCAAAAATACAGAAAGCGAGGCTCTTGACCTCTAGGAAAAAGAGGCAAGAACACAAGCAAAAATATTTGTGAGAACTGGTCTCAAAAGTACTTCAACAAGTCTGCTGCGAGAATATGAATCCAACGCAACAAGCGGAACTTGATTAGGAGTCCAGACGAGAAGAGAACGGGCAATAGATTGGAGCTCTGCAGAGCATCGGACGCTGGCTCACTGAGCACCGGACGCGTTCGGTGGCACTGAGTCCGATGCTAGCCAAAATCTACACTGAGAGCTCCTAGGAGCACCGGACGCGTCTAGTGCTACCCCACCAGACGCTCTGAGCATTCGGAGCTCACGCACATGTGATACATAGTCAATCCACCAGACTCTGTCCTATGATGACGTCAGCGTCCGATGCAACTCACGCAAAAACAACACTCACTGGACGCGTCCGGTGCTAATGTGAGCGTCCGGTGCCCCCGAAAAACTGCGTGGATCACCCAAAAATCATTGAAACTTGCTCGATTTAACTCTGATTGAATCCAAACCTTGTGGGGATATTTCTTAGGTAGATGTAACTCTACTCCATGAAGATCATAATCTTCCAACCCTCATAAGATTCGGAGTCAAAAGAAAACCGATGAACGGAGCCAAAATGAGGCAAGACACGAAAATCGATCGATCTCTTTGCTCGCCCCAAACCAACCCAAATCATTCAGTGGTTTACCTCACAAGGGGTCATAGCAACTTCTCCAACAAACGAATCGACAAACGAACAACCAAGGGGAGAGATCAGGCGAAAAGATCAGAAAGGGAAATTGCAAAATGCGAAGAACACAATCACGAGCAATTTTGAAAGGGAATCGTGGAGGTACCAAGGAGGTTAAGGCCTCCATTCTGATCAGCACCAATGAAAGGTCTAGGAATGGCTAGAGGGGGGTGAATAGCCTAATAAAAATCTACAACAACACTTAAGCAAACTTGTTAGAATAAAACACGGCGATAAGCAAGTTTGCTCTAGCTCTAAGGTTATGCAAGCCACCCACCAATTCTAGTCACTAGCAAGATAACTAATAGCACACAACTTAGCTAGCAACCTAGAAAACTCTAACAAAGCTACACAAGCTAGAGATCTACTCTATTTTGCAAGTATGAAAGAATGTAATCCAAAGCTAGAGTTAGGAGGGTTATACCACCGCGAAGAGATGATCCAATAGATAATCAATCACAATATGAATCCTCGGTGGAGACAAGTTGGCACAATGATTTTTACCGAGGTTCACTTGTTTTCCAACAAGCTACTCCTCGTTGTAGCGATGCACCCACTTGGAGGTTCACGCGCTAATTGGCAATCCAAGCCAAACCCGTCACCGGGTGCAGCACAACCAACACAAGATGGGGATCCCCAAGCTACGAGCAATCCACTAGAGATACCTTTCGTGAACTCCCGCAGGGTAGGTTCAAGAACCCCTCACAATCCACTGATCGGAGCCGGAGACAATCACCTTCCTCCGCTCAACGATCCTCGTCGCACCAAGCCGTCTAGGAGATGGCAATCTCTAAGAATAACAAGAGCTCCGCGATGACGACGATCACCAAGTGCCACTAGTATGCAATCAAAGAGCAATGCACTTGGATTCACTCAATCTCTCATGAATATGTCAAATATGTTGAGAGGGATGAGTGGTGGGCTTTTCACAAATGACCACAAGTGTGTGAGTGATGAGAATGTACAAGAAGTGCCCCAAAGGGCCGGCCATACAACCATATATAGCCTCCACTCACAACTAGCTATTTTGCCCACAAAACAGAGCTTCTGCGCGACCTCCAGACACACTTTTCATAGGGGGTCCGGACCATCAACAGCGTCCGGACCCTTCACCAGCCGAGAGTCAACGCTCTCTGTTTCAACTCCGGTCGCGCGCATCGAGCAGTCCGGACCATGCCGTATGCGTCCGGTTAGCCTGCCGATTCAACCGGCTTTTTCCCACTCGTGCCAGAGCTCGCCACTGCTCGCCACGTGGCTCCGGACACACACAACAGTGCGGGTCCGGACCAACAGCTCCAGCGTCCGGAAATATTTTCCCGAGCGCCCAAGCGCACCCAAGAGCTCCCTCGGCTCGTCTGCACCTCCGGACACAAGTCCGGATCACCTGTCCGGACCATCACTCGCGTCCGGATCTTTTTACACAAAGACAACAGAGAGCGCTAGAGCTTCGGACGCACGTCCAGATCCCTGCGTCCAGACCTCAAACAGAGTCCGGATCCCTCTCCTTAGCCGAGCTGACCTAGGGTGTGCCTCCGGACCCATCGTCGATGGTTCGGACAGCACCATACCCTAGCGTCCAGACCTCCAAACAGAGTCCAAAACAGCCTCCAACTTTATTCCAAGCTTCCAAGAGCGAACACTAAGTGATCCCAACACTTGTGCACGTGTGTTAGCTTTTAGTTCACAATTATCTTGGAATTAGTTGGTTGTTTCACTAGTTCAATTGATTTTAATGCAATGCATATGAACCTAGTGGCACATGATAACCGTAATCATTCTTAAGAGCTCCCTCCTTGATAGTACAACTATCTATCCTAAACATGATCACATCCTCTATGATGTCTTGATCACCAAACCGAAAATGGTCCTATATCACCTTTGCCTTGGCACCATTTTCCTTTCGACCACCATGCTAGATCTTGTGCCATCCACTTGATCCACCTTGCTCCATCACATGGCATGTACCAACCTATCTCACGATTCACACTTAGAGATCCAAGGTTAGTACTTAAGTGGGTTTCATCAATTACTCAAAACCAAAACACATGGTGACTCTCAATCTCCCCCTTTTTGGTAATTGATGACAACCCTTCCATAAAGATATGAAATATAATCATTTTGAACTTGAGTTGCTTGTCCAAGCATTTTAATCAGAGATTTTAAGATTTGGACAAGTTCCACAAATTCGGTTTTGGTAGTTATTAGCTCCCCCTACATATGTGCTTCATGAGTTTGGTTCAAGATTTGCACATATGTATAGATAGGCAATGTGAGAGAGGAAATGTCTACCAAATGATGCTAAGGTTTAAGAGTAGACCTTTGAAGTGTGATACCATCGAAGTGCGGAATTTAGAATCACCCTTAGCACCATGATTAGCTAGACACCACTTTGAAAATACAATCACTTGAAATATCATGGGTTAGAGCTAATCAACCTATGCATGCTAGTTGATCAATCATCATTCATATTGGATCACTAGCAAACACCACACAAGCATGAATATTGAATTTTAAGAACTTGTGCAACAATACATATGAGGGTGCAAGCATTCAAATGCAACAAGGTGTTCATGAGCTTGCTCCTCCTATTTGTATGTTCTCATTTCAAAAAGATTTTTCAATTTCTCCCTTTTCTTTTATTTCTCCCCTATTTATCATGTTTCTCCCCCTTGTTCATGTCTTTTCATAATTTCTCCCCCTTTGTCATCCAATTGACACAAAAAGGTGGGACCAATTATATATATTCAAGTTTTACTCCCCCTTAGTGTGAGATAGAGTGAAAAATTATTTTCAACTTTGGTTTGAACTAAGCTACTTGCCCAAGATATTTAATTCGGTTTAAGCCATAGACAAGCTTGTTCACACATGCTAAGATGGTTATCTTACCTATGTTGAATTAAACACTTGAGTTCATAGAAATAGATCAAACACTAGGATTGCAAGCACATCAACATGTCATATGCCACCACTAGATCATATCAACTCATAGAAGCAATAGTGGTACCATATAAGCATCAAATATTTTGTTTTCATGAATGAGCCTAGAAGCATGAGTGATGTATATATGCTCTACACAAGTCCTAACAAAGGTATGCATGAATGCTCTCAAATCAACTTTTACCTTGCATTGTTGGAGTAGAGGCATGTCATATAGGTGGGGGTGCATCAACTCATGTTGGAGAAATCAAGTATGTTCAACTCATTCCTTAGCTTGCAAAACCTCTTTTCATCTAGTGGCTTGGTAAAGATATCGGCCAATTGATCTTCGATGCCAACACTAGCGATAGAAATGTCCCCTTTCAATTGATGATCTCTAATGAAATGATGACGAACATCAATATGCTTTGTTCTTGAGTGTTGAACCGGATTGTTGGTGAGCTTGATTGCACTTTCATTGTCACATAGCAAAGGCACTTGTTTGAATTTGACTCCAAAGTCATTCAAAGTAGCTCCCATCCAAAGTATTTGTGCACAACAACTCCCCGCACTAATATATTTGGCTTCAGCGGTAGAGAGTGCCACACTATTTTGTTTTTTTGATGACCATGAGACTAGTGATCTTCCAAGCAATTGACAAGTGCCTGATGTGTTTTTCCTTTCATTACAAGAAATCTGGGCTTCTATGACGACTGTCAGATGACAAAGGACCTATCGGTTACAAACAGAGGTTGTTTATGACGACTGTTTATAGGATGACAACTCTTTATGACCAAGCTGTATTTTTGTCATAAACGTCGTCATAGCATACTCCGCATGGGCTTTGTGACAATAGATTGATGACAATTGTTGATCATCATAAAATTTAAACTACTATACTTTTTTATTCAAACAAACTTGAATAAAGAAATTATCAAAGCCTAAGATGTAGATATCGATACGTTTTACAACTTTAGTTTCGATGACCTTTCCATTTGTAATAATTTACTCTCATAAATATGTTTGAAGTTTTCATATTTTGAAATTTAAATTTAATTTATTCAAACAAAATAGGATCTAGAAATGACTAAAGCAAAAGTTCTACATTTTGATTAGTTGTACAACTTTATTGTTGATTACTTTTTCATTTCAAATCATTTTTATCTTTTTTTTAAGTTCTTATATTTAAAATTCTAATTTCGAATTGTTGAGATAAAGTTAGATGGAAAAATGACCAAAACAAAAGTTGGTGGAGACTTAGGCTCAAGCTTAAGATTCGAGCGCCCTCACTCGTGATGGCAACGGGTACCCAAAATCCAATGGGGTTTGTACCCTATTAGGGTAAGGGTATGGGTCAATTTTTGTACCCATGGGTTTGTTAATGGGTACAAAGATAGATCCAACGGGTTTATGGGCGTGGTGTGGGGATGTAGTATCCAAACCCGCAAACCATGGGTTTTTTTAAACCCACTATATATGATAGAAATTATATACTTTTAGTTGTCACAAAATAATTAGAAAACAAAGGAAAAAATGCAAGAAAGAATAAAAGAAAGAAATAAAGGATACACTACTTACGTAAATATGAATATATACTACAACTAGCTAGTGGGCGATATTTAATTATGCACTCAAACTGATTGGTCTCAAAGGGCATACGATGTGCACCCGGGCATTAGCAGGCCGTGGCCCATGCACATGGCTAGTGGTAAACGAGTTCTTCTATGTTTGAATGTGTAGCGCTCATAGGCGAGCAACACAAATAGTCCCACCTCGCCAAGTTATCCAGCACGGAGCATCTTGATGAGCTATAAATAGACCAAGACATGGCGCTAAGAAGCGGATAGATCACAGATGGAATCGATCATCTGTTTTCTTTGCAATAAATGGCTAAAAATCAATAAAAAGGAAAAAACTGAGTAAAATGAGATTTTAATCATGTTTTCACTCTTGCAGCATCTATACAAGTGATATGTTATATTTGTTTTGTATTGTATTTTAGATTTTTATATAGAGAAAATTAAACTCTAACAAATTGATCTTCTCTTGGTTAATCTTTGTATTGTATTTTAGATTTTTATATAGAGAAAATTGAACTCTAACAAATTGATCTTCTCTTGGTTAATCTTGTTGGGTATAAATAAAGTGAACCTGACTTGTAATTTTGTGAAATAGATAGCCACAGTGGATCTTCTCTTGGTTAATCTTGTTGGGTATAAATAAAGTGATCCTGACTTGTCATTTTGTGAAATAGATAGCCAAAGTAGATGCCGCTCCCTGCTAGTTGGTGACCTATAATTTTTTTAATATATAATATGAGAAATAAAGTATATTGGAAAACTCTTCCTTTTTAAGACTTCTATATTTTATAAAAGATATAAACTATGTAATTTAGCTTTTTATTTTACAACATCTGTTGGAGATGCTCTTAGTGCGGTGACTGTGTACCTACTAGAGCGCGTATGACCCGTATGGGCAACCCGATGGGTACTCGAAACCTGTGTGGGTATGGGTATGAGTTTGGGTATAATATTGAACCCGACACAGGTCATGGGTTTTTTAATGGACGTATTTTATATTCGTGGGTATTGTTTTAGTTTGAAACCCAACGGGTTTGTACCCGCTGCTAGTAAAGATAACAATGGGTGCCCGTAACTCTATGGGTTTGGGCAAGAGCATTGGTCAACTTCCCTACCGATGGGTTCGTTAATGGGTAAAAACCTACAAGCAGCGGGTTTGTGTGTGTGAGTTTTTAGAGATATAGTACCCAAACTCGTAAATCCTTGTGTTTTTAAACCCGTAAGTTCAGATTAAGAATAATTCAAGAAATGTTTTATTGGGTAATAGCTAAAACAAAATGGGCTAAAATAAAAGTTGCAGATCTAAAATTAAGAAATGTGGTTTCTGCAGTCTAGTTAGTTACAGTTAATTTACTTTTCTTGATTTGCATGTTAACTAGGATATCCATGTTCTTGTGAATGATTGAATTGAATCATAAAGCTCTATTTCCCTGCTGCATGTAGAGCTCAGATTAGGATATGGATGTTCTTGTGAATGATTAAAGGGAACGTATTCTGTGCAAACCATAAGTTTGTGAAAACCCATACAAACCATGGCAAAAAAATTATCTAAATTCACAAAAAAATTACACATGTAGATGACACGATGATACATTTTAGATATAGGGTTTAGATCAATTCCATTTGCCAACCTTTTTGTATGTGTCTGGTCAATTATAATTTTAATTATATGGAACTTGTATTCTGTTGTATGATGCTTTATTTATGGATGATGATTATCTATGGTCATTATAGTTATATAATTGGTTATGTGGTTTTTAATATGTGATGATTTTTAATTGGGCATGCACAAGGTAATGTTGGGCCTCAATAACAAAAAGTTCGGTTCGATTTGTAGTTGGGACAAAAATATTTTCTGTCAATACTCCATACTTTGTTTTTTATGATTTTTTAGTTAAAACCATTTACTCTCTCAAAATTTGTTTAAAGTTATAATATTTTGAAATTCAAATTTTAAATTATTAAAATAAAGATGACCAAAACAAAGGTTCTACATCTCAATCAATTCTACAATTTTGTTGTCGATGATTTTTTTCATTTGTTTAGAGATAATTCATCATTCTATCTCCAAATTAACCTAAAATAATTATATTAATTCAAAACTTTGTTAGAAAATCCTAAAAACTTCCATGACAACTTATGTTTGGTATATAATGTTCTAATAAAAATTTCAAGTGGTTTTAAAAAAGATGTATCATGCATTGTTTATAAATAGTACATCACTCACATGTTTATACGAAACAAAGGGAGGGATGTGTATATTTTGAATAATGTATAGTACATTTTTTTAAAAAAATGATTTCAAATTTTTATGGAAAGCTTATACAACAACATTAATCCTCCATACCAATTCTTAGATTTTTTGGACCACTTTGTGATATTACTAAATTTTTTTGTTGGACTCACCAAAACAATAGTTTAAGCAATGTTGAGCAAAACACTTAATTTTGGATCAATTTTAATATGTGAGCTCAAATAGAACATGACTTTGTACATATTTTCAAATTTTCAAATTTTTGTACATTGCTAGATAGGACGTGTAGTTCAAGTAGTATTATTTTCTTTCTAAAAATAAAAAGAAAATAGAGTATTTATTTTGTATTATAATTGATTTGTATTATATACTAGCTATCGGCCCAAATCGGCCCATCTAAGAAACCCTAGACTATATAAGCCCTTCCTCCCTCTCCTTCTCCCTCCATCAGCCGCACTGCACTGCTCTCTCTCTCTCACTCACTTTCTCTCTCGAATCTCGAGAGCAGAGGCGGGGCCCTTCCAACGACACGCGAGCCCTGATGGAGACGAAGCAAGGCCACTCCGGCGGCGGCACGGGGTTCCTCTGGTGGCGGCGCGGTGTTCCTCCGTTGGCGTCGCGGTGACGCAAGGTTCCTCTAGCGGCGGCGCGGCGGCGCAACAGCGGGGGGTCCCTCCGTTGGCGGCACGCACAGGGTCTCTCCAGCAAATGTGCGGGGCCTAGATCCAGATCGACACAAGGCGTGTCCCGTCCGGCAGTTGTGCGGCGAAATCTGCCGTCGGCGATGGCCAGGGAGCTCCTACGGCAGCAGCGCGTGTCTGTGCCCGCAAAGGGTCCCTCGGTGAGGATTCGTTCTGAGTTGCAGAGTGGCATCGATTGAATATTTACCTTTAATTGTCCGTAAACTTAGAAGGATAAGGTACTCTAGACAGATTAGGAGCAAGATAGAAGAGAGAATTCGAAGTTGGATTATTTGTACAGGTTTACTTAGAGAAAAACCTTGAAATGTGCATTTCCTTAGTAATTGGCTTAGTATCTCTGATGTTTCGAAAGTATCGAACTGTTAACCTGCTGATTCCCTTCTAAACATTTTTAAATTTATTGGCCTACTGACATTATTATGTCTTTTTTTCCCATAGTTCTGTGGTGCCATCTTGAATTGGCAGGACCTACTGATATTGGCATGATGCAAATAAGTCATAGACCCGGCCCCATGAAGGTTCAACGCCACGTCAAGGATGTGTCCAGCGTAGCAGCGTCCCCTACCTCACTCTTGCCGGTAATTCATCAGTTCGTAGCAGCGGTAGACTCTGAGCTATCTGCAAACTGAATGCCGGTGGACTGTTCATTAAGTACTTCGGAAAACTGACATTGGTATACAACATGTGGCTGAGTATGTCGAAGAAGATTGCTACAAGTGACAAATGAATTTTCATGAGCCAAGTGTGCATTCGTGCAGCATAGTTTTCTGCTAGCATTTTGTAGTTTTAGCACTTGTATTGAGTTAAATCTGTTCTTAGTTTCATGTCTTGGATGGTGGCTGAGAATGAATCTGATATATTTTTCCTATAATTGCTATTATCATATACTGTTCTGATTTATTGCTGTAATGTCTCCTTAATGCAAATGGGCTGACCAAAGAGCAATCAGGCCCAGCATATGAATTTGTTTGGGCATGGGCTGAAACTGAAAAAACTAATGAATGTTGGCAGGAAAAAATGGCCTGGTTAATTTGAGAAAAAAATTGGTTGTTATAGACAAAAAATGGGCTGAAAAACACAAAAAACTAAATGGACCAAAGGCCCTATTATGTTGAATATATTATGTTGAATATGTTGTGACGAGTATACTCCTGTCATTGAATCAATGATGAGAACTATTGTCACTATATCAATGACAATGTCCTCTGGTGGTCATAGAAACTAGGTAGTGACCCACCTGGTAGTGACCCACCTTCCGTGACGACAGTCATTTGTCATTTCATCATTGTAGACCAGCAGTGACAGGAAACAAACTGTTTTTGTCATTATCTAACTGTCACAGAAGCCCAGATTTCTAGTGTTTCTATCTTGCAACCCGCATAATCCGAGTCGGAGTATCCAAGTAACTTAAAGTTTGATCCTTTAAGATACCACAATCCAACATTTGGTGTATGCTTCAAATATATCAATATTCTCTTTGTGGCTTTCAAATGACTCTCTTGGAAAAACTTGAAATCTTGCACACATACATACACTAAACATGACATCCGGTCTTGATGTGGTCACATAAAGCAAGCTACAAATCATTGATCTATATAGCTTTTGATCTACCATGTTGCCACTAGCATCACTATCTAAATTTCCATTGGTTCCCATTGGTGTACTAATAGATTTTGCTTCATCTAGATTGAACTTCTTGAGCATGTCCTTGATGTACTTGCCTTGACTAACAAAAGACTCATTCTTCAATTGTTTGACTTGAAGACCAAGGAAGTAACTAAGCTCTCTAAGCATAGACATCTCAAACTCTTTGGCCATCATGTTGCCAAACTATTCACAAAACTCTTGATTGGTTGACCCAAAGATAATGTCATCCACATAGATTTGCAACACAAACAAGTCCTTCCCAATCTTCTTGGTGAATAGGGTAGTGTCAACCTTGCCCATAATGAACCCCTTAAAGAGGAGGAAGTCCCTTAACCTCTCATATCATGCTCTAGGAGCTTGCTTCAAGCCATATAATGTCTTCCTTAGCTTGTACACATGGTTGAGTTTCTTGTCATCTTCAAAACCGGGTGGTTGCTCAACAAATACCAATTCATTGATGTACCCATTGAGAAATGCACTCTTCACATCCATTTGATAGAGCTTGATGTTGTGAGCATAAGCATAAGCCAATAGAATCCTTATTGCTTCTAGCCTTGCCACCGGTGCATATGTTTCTCCAAAGACAAGACCCTCTACTTGAGTGTAACCTTGTGCAACTAGTCTTGCTTTGTTTCTCACTACTATTCCATCTTGATCTTGCTTGTTGCGAAAGACCCACCTAGTGCCAATAACATTGTGGTTCTTTGATCTCTCAACTAACTCCCAAACTTGATTTCTTGTGAAGTTATTGAATTCTTCATGCATAGCATTCACCCAATCAATATCTTGCAAAGCTTCTTCAATCTTGGATGGCTCAATAGATGATACAAAAGAATAGTGTTCACAAAATGAAGTCAATCTTGATCTTGTGTTGTACACCACTTGTGATATCTCCAATAATATGATCTAAAGGATGATCCCTTGCAATAGATGTAGGTTGGAGTGTTGGAAGTTGATTGCTTGTACTTGGTTGATCATTGGGTAGAGTAGATGAACTAGCTTCTTGATCTTGAGTTGGAGAGGATGAACTAGCTTGATTTTCATTGAGTTGCACATTAAATGAAGGATTCACTTGATCTTCAATATCTTGCTCATCATCCACTTGTTTCAGCCTAATGTCCCCAATATCCATGTTCTTCATTGCATTGGCCAATGGTTCACCTCTCACATCATCATGGTTGATATTTTCATCTTGAGATCCATTTGTTTCATCAAACTCCACATCATGTACCTCCTCAACTATGCCATGAGTAAGATTCCA
The DNA here is from genome assembly GCA_022036555.1 of Microstegium vimineum. Lineage (NCBI taxonomy): Eukaryota > Viridiplantae > Streptophyta > Magnoliopsida > Poales > Poaceae > Microstegium > Microstegium vimineum. The sequence goes on along the minus strand of CM039120.1, from coordinate 43,670,267 downwards.
TACTCTATATGCTTTGCTTGTAGTTGAGTAGCCAAGTAGGAAGCCTTCATCATATTTCTTCTCAAATTTGCTTAATCTTGCACCTTTCTTCAAGATGTAGCACTTGCAACCGAATACTCTAAAGTATGCAATATTTGGCTTTCTTCCATTCAATAGCTCATAAGGTGTCTTCTCAAGCATCTTGTGGCAATAGAGCTGGTTGCTATAGTAGCAAGTCGTGTTGATAGCTTCGGCCCAAAAAGAATCACTCACATTGTATTCACTAAGCATAGATCTTGCCATATCAATGAGTGTCCTATTCTTCCTCTCAACAAGCCCATTTGATTGAGGTGTATACTTGGTCGAGAATTGATGTTTGATTCCATACTCATCACATAGCTCATCAACTCTTATGTTCTTGAACCCACTCCCATTGTCACTTCTTACTCTCTTGATAGTTGTTTCAAATTTATTTTGGCATCTCTTGAAAAAGATCTTGAATGTATCAAATGTTTTACTCTTGTCACTCAAGAAGAATACCCATATATATCTAGTGAAATCATCAACTATCACAAAGCCATACTTGTTTCCTCCAATGCTTGTATATGCGGTTGGTCCAAACAAGTCTATATGCAAAAGCTCAAAAGGTTTGCAAGTACTCATCATGCTCTTACTAGGGTGAGTGTTTCCAACTTGTTTGCTAGCTTGACAAGAGCTACATAGCTTATCTTTTTCAAAGACCACATCTTTCAAGCCTCTAACTAGATCATGTTTGACTAGTTTGTTCAATTATCTCATTCCAACATGACCAAGCCTTCTATGCCACAACCAACCCATGCTAGATTTGTATAGCAAGCAAGTTGACAATTGAGTTTCTTTGGCATTGAAATCAACTAAGTATAGATTCTCATATCTAAATTCTTTGAATATCAAGTTAGAGCCATCTACACTTATGATCTCTACATCATCAACTCCAAAGATGCATTTAAAACCAAGATCACAAAGTTGAGCCACGGATAGCAAGTTAAAGTTCAAGATCTCTACTAGCAACACATTTGATATGCTCATGTCATTGGATATAGCAATCTTACCAAGCCCTTTGATTTTTTCTTTGTCATTGTCACCAAATGTGATAGATTCAATCCCATTGCAATCATTTTGCTTGATAGAGTTGAACATTCTTGAATCTCCGGTCATATCTTGAGTGCACCCACTATCAAGCACCTAATGCCTCCCTCCGGCTTTATAATTGACCTACAAAACAATTCAATTCTTCTTAGGTACCCATTGTTGCTTGGGTCCTCCAAAGTTAGTGACTAAAGACTTAGGTACCCAAATAGCTTTCTTCTTTGAGCTCTCATTGGGTGTACCCATGTACTTAGCTATCACACCTTTCTTGCCCTTGGTAAGCATATAACTAGAATTAAAGCGAATAGATGCATGTGTAAATTTTATCTTGCATTGATTTAGTTTGCAATATTGCTCATCATGCCCTACTTGCTTGCAACTAGAGCAAAACCGACCATTGCTCTTCACAAAGCGAGGCTTTGGAGTTGCAAAGGCCGCCTTGCCTCTCTTGGGGGTATAGCCAAGTCCCTCTTTGCATGCAAAGGAAGAACCTTTGGTTACCCAAGCACTTAAGCAAGCAGGCATATCCACCATAGGCATTGTCTAATGCTAGAGTGAGCTTACCAACCTCCTTCTTAAGGGTCTCATTCTCAACCGTTAGTAAAGCATCACAAGTGACAACATCACTAGTAGAAGAGGTAGAGTTAGAAGTGCTACAAGAAGGGTTAGTTGGGGTGATGATGATGGGTTCATAGAATGATTCATTGATTATATCACAAGTAATTCCCATGTTGCATGTTGAAACATGCTCTTTCTCCTTTTGCTCAACAAGAGATGATTGAGCCTTTTCAAGATTAGACTGAGCTTTGTCAAGCTTCTCATGGGCTACCTCTAGCCTCTCATGAGAAAGATTGAGCTCATCAAAGGATTGCTTGAGAGATTGATTCTCTTTTCGCAATGCTTTGCACTCCTTTCTTGTGAGGTCAAAGTGAGTCTTAGCATCTTCCAACATCCCAATTAGTTCATCTTTAGTGGGTTCATCATCATCATCACTAGAGTCACTCTCATCATCGGATTGTACCTTAGTTGGCCGAGCCATGAAGCATGTTGATGGAGTGTCAAAGAGAGAGATCTTGTTCTTCATAGCAATGCTTGCAAGAGCCTTCTTCTTGCTTGATCTCTTCTCATCATCACTTGAGTCATCATTATCACTTGAATCACTATCCCAAGTGACAACATATGAGCCTCCCTTCTTGCTCTTTTTGAGAAACATCTTGCTCTCTTTTTTTTCTTTCTTCTTGCCCTTCTTCTCATCTCCATCATCACTATGATGAGGGAAATCCGAAATGAAGTGGTCCTTGCTATTGCACTTGAAACACCTCTTGTCATTGTTCTTGCTCTTGAAGGAGCTCTTCTTCCTTCTAGCTCTATAGCCCTTCTTCTTCATGAACTTGCCAAATTTCTTGACAAAGAGGGTCATCTCTTCTTCATCATCTTCATCATCATCTTCATCATCATTGCTAGAGCATTCATCATTGCTTGATTCATCACACTTTGCTTTGCCCTTTGATGATGATGTGGCTTTGAATGCCACACTCTTCTTCTTGTATTCCTTCTTCTCATCCTTCTTTTTCTTGTTCTCTCTAATCTTGTCCTTGTCTTCTCTAAAAGTGTCATCAGTAATCACCTCACCAAGAACTTGGTTTGGTGTCATTGTGTCCAAACCACTCCTCGCCAATAGAGTGACAAGCATCTCAAATCTTGAGGGAAGACTCCTCAAAAATTTGAAGGAGAAGTCCTTGTTCTCCACATTCTCACCAAGTGATTTGAGGTCATTGACAAGCACCTCAAGCCTATTGAACATTTCTGGCACATTTTCATCTTCCTTCATCTTGAAGCCTGCAAATTTTTCTTTCAAGATGTAGGCCTTTGCTCCCTTCATGGATTTAGTCCCTTCATAAGACTCTTCTAGCTTCTTCCATGCCTCATGAGCACTCTCCAAGTTCTTAATTTGCTCAAACACTTCTCTTGAGATTGCCTCATGAATGACACTCAAAGCAATGTCATTGTTTTGAAGCTTCTCCTCTTCGGCCGGGGTAGGTGCCGCTTCATTAGCCACCTCAAACTTCTTGTCGACCACCAACCATATCTTCCGGTTGATTGATTTAAGATAGGTGGTCATCAAGGCCTTCCAATAGTTATAATTGGTGCCATCAAACTTAGGTGCCCTCTTGGTGTTGTTGATTTGAGCCATTTTAACACCGTGGGATGTTAAGCCTTTAAGTACGGTGTACTAGCTCCGATACCACTTGAAAGGTCTAGGAATGGCTAGACGGGGGGGGGGGGGGTGAATAGCCTAATAAAAAATCTACAACAACACTTAAGCAAACTTGTTAGAATAAAACACGACGATAAGCAAGTTTGCTCTAGCTTTAAGGTTATGCAAGCCACCCACCAATTCTAGTCACTAGCAAGATAACTAATAGCACACAACTTAGCTAGCAACCTAGAAAACTCTAACAAAGCTACACAAGCTAGAGAGCTACTCTATTTTGCAAGTATGAAAGAATGTAATGCAAAGCTAGAGTTAGAAGGGTTATACTACCACGAAGAGATGATCCAATAGATAATCAATCACAATATGAATCCTCGGTAGAGACAAGTTGACACAATGATTTTTACCGAGGTTCACTTGTTTGCCAACAAGCTACTCCTCGTTGTAGCAATGCACCCACTTGGAGGTTCACGCGCTAATTGGCAATCCAAGCCAAACCCGTCACCGGGGGACGCACAACCAACACAAGATGGGGATCCCCAAGCTATGAGCAATCCACTAGAGATACCTTTCACGAACTCCCACGGGGTAGGTTCAAGAACTCCTCACAATCCACCGATCGGAGCCGGAGACAATCACCTTCCTCCGGTCAACAATCCTCGTCGCACCAAGCCGTCTAGGAGATGACAATCTCCAAGAATAACAAGAGCTCAGCGATGACGACGATCACCAAGTGCCACTAGTATGCAATCAAAGAGCAATGCACTTGGATTCACTCAATCTCTCATGAATATGTCAAATATGTTGAGAGGGATGAGTGGTGGGCTTTTCACAAATGACCACAAGTGTGTGAGTGATGAGAATGTGCAAGAAGTGCCCCAAAGGGCCGTCCATACAACCATATATAGCCTCCACTCATAACTATCCATTTTCCCACAAAACAGAGCTTATGTGCGACCTCCGGACGCACTTTTCACAGGGGGTCTGGACCATCAACAGCGTCCGGACCATTCACCAACCGAGAGTCAACGCTCTCTGTTTCAACTCCGAACGCGACCTCCGGTCGCGCGCACCGCGCAGTCCGGACCATGCCGTATGCGTTCGGTCAGCCTACCGATTCAAATGTCTTTTTCCCGCTCGTGCCAGAGCTCGCCACTGCTCGCCACGTGGCTTTGGACGCACGCAACAGTGCGGGTCCGGACCAACAACTCCAGCGTCTGGAAATATTTTCCCGGGCGCCCGAGCGCACCCAAGAGCTCCCTCGGCTCGTCTGCACCTCCGGACACAAGTCCGGATCACCTGTCCGGACCATGACTCGTGTCCGGATCTTTTTACACAGAGACAACAGAGAACGCTAGAGCTCCGGACGCACGTACGGATCCCTACGTCCGGACCTCAAACAGAGTTTGGATCCCTCTCCTCAGCCGAGCTAACAGGGTGTGCCTCTGGACCCATCGCCGATGGTCCGGACAACACCATACCCTAGCGTCTAGACCTCTAAACAGAGTCCAAAATAGCCTCCAACTTTCTTCCAAGCTTCCAAGAGCCAACATTAAGTGATCCCAACACTTGTGCACGTGTGTTAGCTTTTAGTTCACAATTATCTTGGAATTAGTTGGTTGTTTCACTAGTTCAATTGATTTTAATGTAATGCATATGAACCTAGTGGCACATGATAACTGTAATCATTCTTAAGAGCTCCCTCCTTAATAGTACGGCTATCTATCCTAAACGTGATCACATCCTCCATGATGTCTTGATCACCAAACCGAAAATGGTCCTATATCACCTTTTCCTTGGCACCATTTTCCTTTCCACCACCATGCTAGAGCTTGTGCCATCCACTTGATCCACCTTGCTCCATCACATGACATGTACCAACCTATCTCATGATTCACACTTAGAGATCCAAGGTTAGTACTTAAGTGGGTTTCATCAATTACTCAAAACCAAAACACACGGGGACTCTCAACCAAGTTCTTACACGAAGATAAATTCGTGGACCTCAAGCAAGAACTCTAGGGGAGGGGAAAACCTAGGAATATGAGGGAGAGTGACAAATGCAAGAGGTGAGGATGAGGATAACACTTCATCCCATATAAACATGATAAATGGATCAATCACATATAAAATAGAAAAGTATAAGGTCTTATCTAACAATTTCCATGAGTTTTGGTATTATATTATTTCTCAAGGACTATTCCAAAAAGAATAATAAAGGGAATAAAATCAGAATAAATATCAAAGAAATCCCACGGAGATATAGTTACCAACTCACGGAGGATCCTGAAGACACCGGAGCAAAACGGGGAACAAGCCGCCTCCAGGTGGGGCCGGCCGGCCCCACCCCTGGCCGACCGGCCACCCCTGGGCCCACTTGCCACCGCCTTCTGGAAGGTTCCTCCACCACTTTTGAGGAGTCATCTCGGCCCTACACTAAGTTGGTTTGATCCAACGGACCTCATGCATCCCACTAGGCTATAAATAGAGGGTAGATCCCCCCCGGAGACAACTCAGTGCATTAGAGTTCCATTCAGTTTAAGTCATTTGAGATCTAGTCATCCAGAGCTACAAACCCTAGTTCATTTAGAATCTCTCTAGTTCATAGCATAACTTAGTTGGATCAAGAGTAGAGGAAGTCAAGATACATCAATTGATCTTGGACTCCCGACGTTGTCAAGAGATTGGAGTCTGGTACATTTCTTATTCTCTTCTCTCTTATTGTGTTTATTTGCAGTTGTATGATATTTACGGGCAACACTATTCTTCATTAATATGTTCTTGTTTACTTTGTTCATCGCTTATGTTAATATGTCTAGTATAGTTGGTTTGCTATTGAGTTTATGCACATGTTCGTATAGCGCTCGTCTACTCGATCATGTGGTGAGTGGTAGACAGTATGTAGGCGTGGTGCTTAGATACATTTCTTATCTGCGGATGCCCCCATCTGTGTCGGCTCATGGGGTAGATCGTGGACGTGACAGGTCCATTAAGTCCTTTGTAGGCCTCCCCCCATGCAGTGGTTTGGTAGGAAAGGGATTGTCAGGTTGAGGATATCTTGTTATATCTGAGGTTTCTGAACTCAACTCATTATGTTCATGACCCCATTGTGGTTGGGAACATTGGTAGTATTACTTAACAATGATTGCTAGATGTACTTGCACTAACTAGCGTAGCTTTGATGGTAGCTAGAATACTTAAGACTTATTTCTTTATTACTTGTATTGGATGACACTTGTGTAGTGAATAGAGTTCTCTAAGAACTTTATCTTTATTATTATGATGACTTATCTATTTACCCTTATCATGTATATATATTTATCATGTGACTTACATTTGTTTAAGAGTAGAGATCATTGATGGTTAAATCCCTTCATTCATTTCATATGAATGCTATCAATACTATAGATTATCAGTTTAACTAGACCTTCTCAGTGGTAGAATATAAATGACAATCTGGTAATACTCTAGGTAAAATGCTATAGTGGTATATTAATGTCTGTTTTTAGAATCATTTGTTCTTTATAAATTTCATATCCATCATTATTTATTTCTGCCTAGTCACACATAAAATAGAATATTTCATAAGTACCATTAGATATTCCTAACCCTATAATTGAGGATGACAACCTCGTTCCATGCTTAGGAGTATAACGTAAAAGATAGTGTCTAGTTGCTAAAGACAATCCATACATTTTTGGCGCTATTGCTAAGAACCTATGTTCTTGGTGGTGACGTTAGAAATGTCAACAATCACCTAGCCCTAAGACACCATGATCCAAGCTCCCGAAATATCTTCTTAGGTTTTCATCGGACAACCCCGCTTCCTGCTTGGACTTGGCGTCGCCTTGATGCAACCTCCAAGATTCCGCCACGTGTCGTCCCTGCTTCCTTGGAAGCTCCGCCTAGATTTTGAGGCCCAAACCCATAAACTGGCCCACCGGTGGTTTTTAGGCTCAACCACCAAACCCCAAGTTTTGAGGCCCAAACTCGGAAACCGTCCTTCGATGGTTTTGAGGCCCAAACCAGAAAACCACTCAACATGTGCCACCTTGTCCTTGCCCGGCTAGGCGCCAAGTCCTTGAGCCTTCCCGCTCGACTCGCTCGCGCACTGTCTTGACTTGGTCAACATGGTCTACACCATGTCTTCTCGCACTTGTCGATGTCAAGTGCCAGCCACAACAGCTAGTCCTCTGGCCTCCGGTCCATCGGTCCAAGCCTCGCGTCCGCCATTCATCGCTCTCAGTCCATCGGCACGACACGCCTCTACTTGACCTTCACCTCACCATTGATTACCGCCTCCGGACTCGACACCTACACAACACAAGCCAAGAGACAAGCACAGTTCTGCTTTCGCAGTATGATTAGTGAACTCACTCAATCTAAAATATTTGAATGTTGATGAATCACTCATCATCTAAAACTGAACATCATGGTCACATGTCAACCATGTGTTCGCAATCTTTTCCTTGATGTGACTTGATCTATTTACCCTTATCATGTATATATATTTATCATGTGACTTACATTTGTTTAAGAGTAGAGATCATTGATGGTTAAATCCCTTCATTCATTTCATATGCATGCTATCAATACTATAGACTATTAGTTTAACTAGACCTTCTCAGTGGTAGAATATAAATGACAATCTGGTAATACTCTAGGTAAAATGCTATAGTGGTATATTAATGTCTGCTTTTATAATCATTTGTTCTTTATAATTTCATATCCATCATTATTTATTTCTGCCTAGTCACACATAAAATAGAATATTTCATAAGTACCATTAGATATTCCTAACCCTATAATTGAGGATGACAACCTCGTTCCATACTTAGGAGTATAACGTAAAAGATAGTGTCTAGTTGCTAAAGACAATCCATACATTTTTGGCGCCATTGCTAAGAACCTATGTTCTTGGTGGTGACGTTAGAAATGTAAACAATCACCTAGCCCTAAGACACCATGATCCAAGCTCCTGAAATATCTCCTTAGGTTTTCATCGGACAACCCCGCTTCCTGCTTGGACTTGGCGTCGCCTTGACGCAACCTCCAAGATTCTGCCACATGTCGTCCCTGCTTCCTTGGAAGCTCCGCCTAGATTTTGAGGCCCAAACCCATAAACTGGCCCACCGGTGGTTTTTAGGCTCAACCACCAAACCCCAAGTTTTGAGGCCCAAACTCGGAAACCGTCCTCCGATGGTTTTGAGGCCCAAACCAGAAAACCACTCAACATGTGCCACCTTGTCCTCGCCCGGCTAGGCGCCAAGTCCTTGAGCCTTCCCGCTCGACTCGCTCGCCCACTGTCTTGACTTAGTCAACATGGTCTACACCATGTCTTCTCGCACTTGTCGATGTCAAGTGCCAGCCACAACAGCTAGTCCTCTGGCCTCCGGTCCATCGGTCCAAGCCTCGCGTCCGCCATTCATCGCTCTCAGTCCATCGGCACGACACGCCTCTACTTGACCTTCACCTCACCATTGATTACCGCCTCCGGACTCGACACCTACACAACACAAGCCAAGAGACAAGCACACTTCTGCTTTCGTAGTATGATTAGTGAACTCACTCAATCTAAAATATTTGAATGTTGATGAATCACTCATCATCTAAAACTGAACATCATGGTCACATGTCAACCATATATTCGCAATCTTTTCCTTGATGAGTGCATTGTCAACACCAAAGCATTTCAGCTTGAGTCAACGAAGGTAAAGCTCTTCAAATGACCAAAAGCCACACAAAACCAAACGAGGTCATTTGAGAAGAGCAAAGCATCCAAAACTTGGTCCACAAATACATGGGCAATGGCTCGACTTAGCCAAGTAAAACACAGCTAGCCCTCAAGAAGAGGTGGCTCAACACCGCTAGCAAAGCTCAAAACGCTGAAAAAGACGCTAGACCCTTTAGAAGAGGCAAAGACTCAACACATCTAGCAAAGATTCCCCTTGGACAAATACAGTCGCTCTCATGAATGCAAAATGTGTCATGATACCAATTAGCTATCCAAAACAATCTCCCCTTGGAAGGTGAAATACATTTCTCTCCACCTTGACATGATACCAATTGAAAAGATTTGGTGGATGAAGAGATGAAATGCTGAAAATCCCCCCCCCCTTGTTAACACATGCACTAAATCAATGATCTCCGACTACAAGTGTCATGGATGCATATGAATGCACAAAAAATATTTTAAATTCGGAATAGAAATTATTTTCTATATATTTTCACTTTGCAACAATTTTTTATATCTCATACGTACATGTCATTCTCGTCTTCTATTTTTGGCTGGCCAAAAATTCGGAATAAGAAGTTAACTATATTTAGATGACCATTTAGATAAGCTATTACTCCATCATTCTCTAAAAGAATAGATTTTTAGAGTTGTGTTAAGTCAAATATTTTAAACTTTGATCGAAACTTTAGAAAAAAAATATTAAAATTTATGATATAAAATTGTATCATTAGATTTATCATAGAGTATATTTTCACATGACACTTATTTTATGTCATAGACATTGTTATTTTTTCTATACAGTCAGTTGAAGTTAAAATTATTTGAGTGACGAATTCTAGAAATTGATGTATTTAGGAATAGAGAGGGTAGATTGTCTCCCTCCATCCTAAATGATAAGACATCCAAGAATCTTTGAGAGTCAAAATATCTTAATTTTGACCAAACATATATGATAATATAATGCTCCCTCTGTCCCGTCCCTGAAAGACTAAATTTCTGAAGTTGTCCTAAGTCAAATTTTTTGAACTTTGACCAAATTTAGAAACAAGCATTGAAAATTATGGTATCAAAATGTATCATTAGATTTATTATAGAACATATTTTCACATGGTGTTCATGTTAAATCATAGATGTTGTTACATTTTTTCTATAGAGTTAGCTAAAGTTAAAAAAGATTGTCTGACACGAATTATAGGAATTGATTCTTTCATGGACAGAGGGAGTAAAATTTATGATATCAACTACTTAATCCATTCCAAATTATAGTTCGTTTGACTTTTTCAACCCTAAGCTTGACCCTTGTCTTATTCAAAATTTTGTGCAAAATATCATTTTTTTCGTGTGGCTTACTTATTTAATAAATAGTCTTACATGAATGACTTAAATTTGACTATGTTTGCACAATTTTCTTGAATAAGATGAGTGGTCAAATTTGAGGTAAAAAAAGTCAACCAAATTATAAATTGAAATGGAGGGAGTAAGTATCATTATTGTTATAAATTGTATTTTCATAGTATGCTTAATTACTTATTTGATGTCATATATCTTTATAGTTTTCTTTATAATTATTAATCAAACTTAAGATACTTTGACTCTATAAAATTTTTGGAATGTCTTACTAGTTTTTATCAAAATTTTCTTACGAATATATGGACAGGAAGGATATAGAGTTGATATCTACTCATATAAGAAAATTAAATTGGTACGTGAGTAAATACAAAGGGCGTGTTTGATATGGGCCAAAACCCCCTCGGCCAGGCTCCATCGGGCCAGGGGCCAGTGTTTGATATGGGCTCCTAGGGTTGGAGCCTGGCCGAGGGGAGCCAAAACGCCTTCTCTCTCCTGCCCCTGGCCGCACGCTCCCCGCTCTCATTCTCTCTCGGCCTGGCTCTGGCGGCGCTCTCGCGGGAGAATCTGCTGCAAGGCGGGAGGCCGTGGCGGGTTCGCGCGGGAATGGTGAAACTTCCGCGCGCTTCCTCCCACGGTGAAATCGGCCGACTATATCTACCCCCCTTCTCCTCCCACTCACTTCTTCTGCTCCACTCCCCACTCCACTCCGGTTGAGGTAACGACGGCGGCTACGAGCTCGGTTGCCGGCGCATGGTGGTCTTCCCCGGGCTTCCTCTCCGCTCCCCCGTTTTGGATCTGCGTCCAGGCGGCGCTACTCCATCTGTCGTTGGGCTCCGGCGAGTATGCTTCCGTCTTCTTCTTCTCTGTCTGGTTGATTCAGTGGTCTTTGACCATCCGGATCTGGTACTTCTTCCCCGCCTCTCTCCGATTCTAGGTGGTTTCGGCTCCCTCCTGCGAACCCAAGGTGAAATAAATTACCATCCTCCTTTGTTTGCGTTCTAGGGTTTATTGAAAGTTGACATCAGTGGCTTGCTTGATGTCTCCGATGTTTCTTTCGGTGTAGAGTTACATTTTGCGTTTAGATCTGTTGTTGTTTTGATGATCTGAGTTACTTTGTTCGCTGCACATGTATTGGCAATGATGTTTCTCTTATTATGTTCGCTAGGTTTATGATTAATGGTCGATGATGAGTAGCTATTGAGCACTGGGAGGCATTCTTTGTTACTTCTTCTTCTCAACTGCAATTGTTGTTGTGTCAATCTTTTAGGATGGCTGGTATGAGTGTTCCTACCCAAAATGGGTTTTAGCCTGCTGCCAATTTGTTGCAAGGGTATGCAGCAGTTGCCCAGGCAGCAGTTGCAGCAGCTTTGGCTGAACCTGAGGTTGTAGACCTTGCTGGGGCTGCAACTGAAGGTGAGGAGGCTGAAGTTGCTCCTGCTGTTGGGGGTAATGGGGCTGGGGGCCAGGCAGGGCCTATGAGGTGGAACAATAACACATCTGGGTTTGTCCTGAGGAGGATGGCCCAGATTGTGTCTGATGGTTCCAGGACTGACAAGACCTACAAGGACAAAGATGTGAATGTTGTAGCTAAGCAATTGAGGGAGTACAGTGGTGTGGTTGTGAGTGCAACTCAGGTGTACAACCATCTGAGGAAGTGGAAAACAAAAGTGGGCTAAGATTGCTAAGTTGAAGGACCTTAGTGGGGCAACCTTTGATGATGAGTGTAAAGCCATTATATTAGAACAAGACCACTATCTTGGTCACTGCAAGGTATACTGCCTATGACCTAGATAGCTTGTAACTTCATATTTATGCACTGCCTACCTACACTTCTCCCTTGCTTACCTTATGCACACCAAATGCAGGACCACCCTAAGGATGTAGAGTTCTTAAACAACCCAATAAGGTTCTATGATGATATGGAATCCATCTTTGATAGCACCTTGGCTACTAGTAGATTTGCTTTAGGGTCCAGTGCTCCTTTGGGTGTGAACAATGCTGACAGTGTGGCAGCTAAGCTTGAGGGGCATGACTTATCTTGCCCTTCCTTTGATGCTAAACCCTTCATTGATCTAGCTGAAGGAAGCAAGGGTACTGCACCTAGATTTGCCACTGTTGGTGGGAAAAGGAAGAGGAACTTCAGTGAGGATGAGATCCTCATGATGACAAACATGACAGATGTTGTCAACAATGTTGCTAATGCTATAATCAAGACTGGTGCTGCCCATGTTGACCCAAACCTCTATCTGGCTGTCATGGAAACTCCAGACTTCACTACTAAGGCCTTGATTGTTGCCTACACCCATCTCCTTGAGAACAAGGCAGTGGCCACAGGTTTTGTGAACATGTCAGAAGCACACTGGGTTGTTTGGCTGAGGACTTACCTGGGCAAGAACTACTACATGTAGTTCTGTCCTTGGTAGCTAAACTTGGACATGAGGGGGTTGACTGTAGAGAGTATAGTTCCTCCACCTCCCTCTCCTACTCTCTCACCTTTTGATTACACTTAGGTGTAGCTTTTGTGCAGGGCTTTTGGCTGTATGACCCCTTAACTTTGGAGTTGGTCTTGTTAGGTGGTGACTGACTATAGTGGAGAGTTGGATGTTATTTGTGCCCACATGGTTGAGGCAGACCTGGACTGTAACTGAAGATTTGCTACCTTATTATGTTGCTTTCTAGCAATGTTATATTTTGTTGCTTTTCATTGTTGCCTTTGCTTTTCATGCTGTTGTGTTTACATGTGGGATAATAAATGGTCTATGATGTAAAACATCTAAAAAATGAGGTGACTATATTATATGCTGGTTTTCCTTGATGTTTTCGAGTCTATCATCAAATTCATCTGAACCATCCATTCTTCTGCAACTTCTTTTGGTTGATGGCAGAGAATGGATGGCCAGATGGATTCCATAGCTGTCTTGTCTTTGTATTGAGTTTATTTGGAGTTAATTATGTAGCCACCAATGACTAGATTTGCATGGATATAATCACCACATCCTTAAGCTGAGACCACACAATTCTGAAATTTAATCTGTGCACTGTTTTGCCATGAAACTCAGTCTTACATGAGAGTCAACCATACAAGAACTATGATGCTGCTCATGTATGGCTGGATTGTGCTCTGTCTTATTGGTTTCCTGTTCTGTGATGCAACTATTATAGGCCTATGATGAAACACAACTGATAAATGAGGTGGCTGCCTTACTGCTTTGTGGTCTGTTGGGATCATCCACTGTTGTGGTATGTTGTCATGTCCATCATCTAGTCAGCTGGAATCATCCACTGTTATGCAACTGTTGGGTGACCCCTAACTTGATGGCAACAGTGAATGGTCCAGCTGATTACATGGTTCACATGTATGTGCTTTGGTGTTGCTGTTTTCAATGTTTTTGATATCCTGTGCAGTCACCAATGAAATGTTAAAAGAGGTTATAATTGATGTACAGCTGAGGCCACCTTTTCTTTTGTTCAATTGGGTTTTACTCGTTTTCCTATGACCTTGTTTTCTTATGTTTTGCATCTTTGCTGGAATGACAGAATTCACAGACAAGGGTAATAGCAAGTGATGCTTCTTTGCTGAGGCCACAACTCATTTGTATCCAATGATGTCAAATGTTGTTTTCTTATTCCATACCAGCTAGCAATGACTGAGGAAATTATGTTTAATTGATGCAGACCAATGACTAAATGATATGTGGTTTTTGTGGGACTTAAACCTGGGATCTACTCATCCTGGCATGAGTGCAGTGCTTATGTTATTGGGGTAAAGAATGCAAGGTACCAAAGCTATATAACCCATGCTCAGGCTGTGCAAGAATACACTGATGCACTGAGAATGGGTTCTGTGAAGCAGATTGATGAATCTGTAGCCATGACTTATCCAGTACCTTGCAGCAATGTAAGTTTTGAGCATGAAGGTAAGGGTGTTCGAATTGAGAAGTTAAATGCTGGTAAAAACTTGCTGCATTGCCTTGCTTGTGCTGTTGGTGTTTGCTCTTTGGAGCAGGCTGTCCAAGTGTTGTTCATGTAATTTAGATTGGTGTTAATAGGCCGATGATGACTTTTTCTGTTGCTTTTCTTACCCCCAACCGTAATGGATGAGAACCATATATAAGTCTGAGGCCTTGGTGCGAAAAACTTTGATTTATCTATGTGTAATGGTGCCCAAAATTATGGGATTGTGCTGCTCTTCTTCTTCAGCTCAATTCTGTTGTTTGTCATGTATTATGGCCCAGTTCAGCTTGGCCCGAATCAAACAACATCTCAGTTTGGTAGTTGATGGTAGTTAGAGTTGGGTCAGACTCAAATCTGGGAATCAAACACAAAAAAATATGTGTCAGGTCCTATTTATGCAATGTAATCAAACAACCCCTTTGGCCGCGTTGGACCCGGCCGTGGCTGGCCACTCCCTGGCCACGAAATCAAACACCAAACACGCCCTTTGTTGTTGTAAAAAAAAATGTTGTCAAAAAAAAACACGCCCTTTGACTATCGCTGTTTCAGCGGCATGCTTTTTTTTAACTCCGCATGCGGGGACCATTTCGTCTTCAATAGCCGCAGCAGCGCCGAGTCGGTTCCCCTTCCCGGCCGCGGGGCTTCTCTGTCTCTTCCCCTTCCCCTTCCCCTTCCCCTCTCTCTCATGCACACATCTCCCTTCGGGCGTCAGCGGCAGCGGTCGCGGAACGGCGAGTCGGTGACGAGCGGACGGTCGTGTGAACGGGGCGCCGCTCTCCTAGCGGGCGGACGGCCATCTTATCTTAGAGGTAAATACCCGCAGCACGACGGGGGCGACTGTTGGGGTTTTTGGTTAGGGTTTCGGAGCAATCAGGTTTTCTCGATTTCTCTACGAAAAATTTCCGAACATCCACGATTCCACGCAGTGCTTGTTTTTCTGTAGTGGACGCGTGCTGCCGCTATGGATGCAAGAGCCAAGAGGAAGAAGAGGATGCTGGAGGCGGGACAATGCCGTGGTCAAGAACAGCCAAGAACGCCCCCGGCCCCGGAACTGATCAGCCGCCTCCCCAACGAAATTCTTGATAGCATCATCACCCTCCTTCCCACCAAGGAGGGCGCGCGCACCCAGATCCTCTCGCGTCGGTGGCGGCCCCTTTGGCGCACAGCGCCTCTCAACCTCGAGGCCGATAACAGTTACAAAATCCTAAACAAGAATGCGCACATGGCCTCCATCTGCAGGCTGTTGAGCACGCACGAGGGCCCTCTCCGTCGCTTCTCACTCACCTATTACCGATGGGGCAATGACTTCCGGTTGGTCGACACATTGATGCAATCCTCCAGGATCAGCGACTTCCCGGAGATAGAGATTTGTGTATACAGTGTACTTCCAGCGTCCGTGCTCCATCTTCTGCCTGCAGTCTGCGCCCTGCATTTATGCAAGTGGGTGGCACCGTCATTTTCCTATCTCATTTTCCCAGACCTCAACAAGCTCACACTCCCAAATTGTAGTCTCAGTTTCCCCAACCTCAAGCACCTCACACTTGCCAAGGTCCATATATCTGGGACTGCTCTCGGCGCTCTGTCGGGATGTCCTGTCCTGGAGAGCTTGGTTTTGGATGGTAACATTGGTTGCCAGACTCTTCGGATCAGCTCCATGACCCTTCGGAGCCTTGGTGTGTCAGATGGCAAAGGCCCGGAGTTAACTCTGGAAGGGCTCCCGGAGGGAACGCTGGAAGAGCTCATTGTGGAGGACGCCCCTCTCCTGGAAATGCTTATCCCACGGTGTCCAACTTATGACCTGGTGATCCGGGTTATTCATGCACCCAAACTGAAGACATTGGGCTATCTACATGATGACATCCCCATATTTCAGATTGGAACCATGTTTTTCGAGGTACAGCTACATCGTTCACTTAGCCCAATGCATTTCCATGTCTGTATATTGTCGCCCTTGTCAGATCATATGGTTATGTTCATACATTATTTCAGAAAATGTTGCCTATTATTAGCCTGCCCAATGTGATGCGCAGCGTGAAGACTTTAGCCCTCCTCACTGCTCCTGATCTGCATCTTGTCACTGGCTTCTTAAAATGCTTTCCATGCGTGGAGAAGTTATACATTGTGGTGAGATTTTCTTCTTTCTTAATTTTTTGCATAAAGCTGCTTGTTTGTTGCACTAAAGTGTGCACTGAGAAATCATGTTAGAATTCATTTGATGGTTGGTTCTCTTCCTTCACGCACTCTGTTTCAGTCATATACTCGGATGCTTATTAAGAACGAACAAAGCTATGCTCCGCTGGATTGCCTTGATCAGTATCTTAAGAAGATGCAGATAATAAACTATGAGGACAACTGTGCAGATGTAAATTTCGTCAAGTTCTTCATCCTAAATGCTAGAGTGCTTGAATCTATGAAGTTTGTAGTCCGTCAAGGCCATTGTGACACAAACTGGATTGCCATACAACATAAGAAGCTAGAGCTAGATGGCAGAGCTTCTCGAGGTGCTGAATTTTATTTTGAAGCTGATCCTAAACGTAGGTTGTCCTGCTTGGTACACATGAAGCACATCCATGATTTGGCTTCGGATCCATTTGATGGATCATTATGTAGATGCACTGGTGATTATATCTTTTGAACGTGTTGATCAGTCAGACAGTTTGGTAAGCCAAATACACATGATTATTTTACATAGCCATTTCTAAGATTGTTTTTTGGTGACCAGTGCTATTATCAGAAAGCTATACCCATTTTATATGTTTAGGTGGAAAGCTGCAACATTTTACTTTGCAATAGAAGTTTGAATCATATTGATCAGTTCGTGTAGCTTTTTTTCTGCTGTTTTGATAAAGTAAGGTCTTGAGTAACTCCTTGCCAATTCATGACTAAACTAGACTGTTGTTCATGTTCATGTTACTGTTGAATCAATTTCACCCTTTTATTTCTTGTGTGCACAGACATCATTTATTGTGATTATTATACGCATTGGTGCTTACTGGAATACGAGTACAGAAAACAACCCCATTATTCCATCCTTGAGTCCTTGTACGTCTTGCAATTTATTTGGATAACTAGCATGTGTAGATAGATGTGGCGATAGTTGATTGTGTAAATACCTAGTTGTACTAATGTTGCAGATTGTTATTTTTCGAGATTACATTATGCAATAGTCGCAGATTCGATTCTTCCCCCCTCAGAAAACAACTTTGGTTATTAAACTCTCGTGTTAATACTCCTTAAATGTTTGTAGTAGAGAGAATCTGCTTACATGTTCCGTTTTATAAAACCAGCCGGTAACAATGTTATTACTGACCCTTATCGAACAAGGGAAACAAAAAAGGAAAAAAAAGTACAATTCTGTTACCTAGGGCTGTCTAGATACTAGTGGAGATACGTTGGCCCTATTTTTGCGGCACAGCTTATAAGTTGTTTATGGCCAAAATAAGCAGATATTAGAAGCCAAATGACACAATTTTTTTGCAGTTTTTTCTGGTCATGTTTCTCCACCACAGCTTCCATTTGTGCTAAAACTCAGAAGCTTGGTAACCACGTTTTTCCTTTATTTGTGCAGCTTCTCTGTGAAGCGTTTGTCCTTATAGGCCATAGCTGTACCATGCAGGGCCGTTGTTTTTAGAGATTTGTAGTTGATTGAGGCTGAATATATATGTTGTATTATATTGGAAGTTCTTGAATGTCAAATGAAATTCCAGCTTAAACTGCTGATTGATCACCAATAGTTGACATATCTAACTACTAGCAGTCTAGCATCCTGGTGGACTGGTAACTTTTGTTCAATCTAGTTTCTATAACCTTTGGTACGGTGGAGCCATGTTTAGCATTCAATTTCTTTGCTTTAGCATTCTTGTTCTTGGTAGTTCATTTGACTTTATTGCAACCTACAGTTCCATGTCTTTAGCTCAACCTACAGTTCCGTTAGCAATACAGATCAGTTTCAAACATTTCTATCATTGGGTTACAGCCCTGTGAGAAGCTGCTTTAAGAAGTTGATTTGACCTTGTTCATATAAATTATTGGCGAGTGAAGTTTAATACTAATTTTACATTATTCAGGCAAATGCGTAAGTATTTATACAGCTAGATTTTTGCTGCAGAGATTTATCTGAAAATAAAATATGGCAGTTTGATTCAAGTTTCTTTCCTCAAAATTTTCTTTTATGCAAAGTCTGAACAAAAGGTAGCTGCAGGAGTCACCTTAATTACTAACTTGGAATTGTACACCGTGAGATGCTGAGTTGGAGACATTTTGGAACAGACATTATTCTGAGTGCTGAGTTTGTTATCTCAGGCATAAAAATGCGTATGTTATAATTTTCTTATGCAATATGAATACACGTTTGGGATATCATTTTTAACTTTACGTTGGTGATGTGAGTTTTTTTTAGATAAAGGAATTGTCTCTAAGATTAGATGGGCATGGATTGAATCAGTTTTTATTCAACTATTTTTTTCTCTCTCTAACTGAAAAGTTAGTCAAGCTATGTTGAACGAGTGAAAGTACTGATATTCATGGATCACTGAGTGCCAATCCTTTGATTTCAATTAAATATATGTTTGTTGTAGTAAAGTTTCTAGTGTAGCTGCTTTCTCTTGTATTGCTTGTTCCACTCAATTAGCCTTCTTTCTTGAATGGAATTTATGGACAAGCCATAAGTAGGCCATTTAAGCAGGTTCATATTCATAACATATTTTGTTTGGATACTTCGAGTTCTGCCATTCAGCTCCCTGTCAGAAAATCTTGTTATTTGCTATATTTCTTGCAGAAAAATCTAATTGAAGTATATTTTGTTTGGATACTTCGAGTTCTGCCATTCAGCTCCCTGTCAGAAAATCTTGTTGTTTGCTCTATTTCTTGCAGAAAAATCTAATTGAAGTATATTACTCACAGATGGTCGAGGTCTGTTGATTTTGCTAGTTGAAATGGACTACTGCTGGTTGAGGCGCCCTGGTGTTCTGTTGACCCGCTGCTTGACTCTGGTATCTTTGGCATCTTTTGGGTATATAACTAGGGAGCGTATGCTATGGAAACCAACTTCATGTGCAAACTATGGAAACTCTAACGTGGAACGCTGGATCTAAATCCGATGGATTGGCTAATGTTGATAGAGATTAGCAATTAACCCCTCCCACTCATCCCTCCCTAATCTCCCCTTTTGCAAAATAAACCCCAGAAGCACTCCTGTGGAAACGCCGTCACGTACCGTTTCGTATCCCAGACCTCTGCCGCCACCGATCGCTGGCCACGGAACGCGGCCCCCGACGCACACCCGAGGTGCGACGCGCGACCCTAGACGCCGCGCCGCCCCGATCTCGCCCCAGACGCCGCACCGCACCCGACGCTCGATGCGCCACTGCTGCTCTCCTCCGCCGCTGCTGCTCTCCTCCGCCGCGCCGCCGCCGCCGCTGGAGGTAACGAAATCTTTCTCGCAGCATGGCTGTCGGCTGTCTAGCACGGGGATCTCATCTCACTGCATGCTTGACACTGGATATTCGTCTGTAGATACTGGAGCTGCCTTGGCACCTGTATTTTGTGGGCGTTCAGTTCCATCCGTAGTTCAGGTCCAGGCCTGGCAAACCTTCTCCACTATTCACGGGTAAACGATGATGAACCAATTTTTTGCTTTTGATTCACAGGAATATATGGATTGCAATGCAACGTGATGGCGAGCACCGCTCGATTTCAGGGCTGATAGCTGCGTCGTCAGGGTTACCGGACGCCGGCGTGCTGGAGAGCCCTGCAGCTGGCCTTGAGAATGGGAGGACCTGTTCCGATGAAGGTCCCGTCCGGTGGCTACGCGAACGTGAGTGGCCTCGACGAAGGCATCCTGGGCCTGCACGTCACAGGAGCAGCACTAGCACATTAGCATTGTGTGTTCTGCTTCTTTGACAAGTTGGATCAACTAGCAAACATTGCAAAAAAGTTCAATTGTAACCCTGCTGGAGTTGTGGTCTGTGTCATATGAAAAAAGCTGTAATGTGTGGCTTAGCTAAATGTGTACTGTGTGGGTGTTTGTATTTCTGAATTTGCAATGAATGAACTGAAATCGATTTCAGCTGGCAATGTCTATGGTGATCCGAAAGTGAATGTTTCAGTTTCATTGTCTTAACAGATTGCAATGCTACAAAAATTCAGATTGCATGGTTTCAGTTTCAATGTCTGAAAGTGCATGGTTTCTAGTTGGCACTCAAGAACCCGAACCAGCAGTATAAATCATGATATATTGTTCATTCAGTGAGTTCAAGTACAGATTAATGGCTGCAGAAAATATAATTCATGAAACTTAGCACTAGTTTGGGCAATTGCGAGCGTCATGACTCGCTACTTTCTTACATTTTCCGCACTTCTGTTTGCTTGGAGCCTTCGTCTCTTTGCCCTTCTTAATTAATTCTTTTGCTTCTCCCTTTGGACTTGACATCAGTTGGTGGATGTATATTGACTTCATTTGGAATTTCACTACCAAGGAAAGATTCATACTCATCATGTTTACTATTCATAACAGCAGACGTGATCTTGTGCAGAGGTTCTACTAGGCTGGAAAAAGTAGAAAATAAACGGTCCATTCCTTGATCAGAATTCTTTGCCCTTTGGATAAGGTCTTCAAACATGTTGCGTGAGTCCAAAATCTTTTTCTGCATTGCCACCTCTATAGGATCTTTAGGCTTCTCATCTAGTAGGTTCCCTTTGTCATAAAATAAAAGTTCCTTGTAACAAAAAAGTAACCAAATTAACACCATTGTAACACAAAAAGTAACCAAATTAACAACATTGTAACCAAAATGCATACCTTTTATATCTTTTCTCCCATCTCTTCATAATATAACTCATTGGCATCTCATTTTGCTTCTCGGTCCTAAGCACTTGTATGATATGACGACACAGGATGCCATAAGACTCATAATATTTACAGGAGCACGTACCAAACATGTTTGACTTGTTGATCTCAACAACTCGCTCTTTTCCAAATTAGCTGCCAACATAAAACAATTTCTTATCTTCAGACTCAGAGAACCTTTGAACAATACAATGGTCTCTTGCAACTATCAGTTGATTCTGGAATTTACTAAAAACTTCATGTGTATATATCCCACTACATTGCTTCTCCATGGCCCATGGTGTCATCAATTTAGGAGTGCTGTGCAGACTTGCATTGTCAGCTTTCAACTCTTCTTGGTGCTGGCACTCCAGAGCTGTGTCAAACCTTAGCCAGAACCCAACAAAGGTTAACTTCTATGAATGAAACGGTTAAAAAAAGAATTTGCACTCTCCGAACGTGATGTAGTTGTAAGCATTCCTGCTAGAGGAATGTCAATAAAGTATGCCTGAATCCATGATTCCCGAATGGCAAACCTTGTAGAAAACCAATCGTTTCCTTGGAGCCCATAATCTTCCATGATAGAATTCCATTGTGACACATTCATCTGAATTCTCACTCCCCAAAACACACTTGTTTAGTTTCTCCCAAAAATTTTCATCATTTCTTATAGAGGGCCCGACCTTCTCAGGTACCTTTTCCATAATATGCCACATGCAGAATCTATGTGATGTACCTGGTAGGACCTTAGCGATAGCAGCGATCATGCCACTAACTTTTTTTTTCGATCTCCTGTCTATACCCTTCCCTTGAACAACGATACCTCTTGAACACTATTTCATCATTTTGCTTCTTGTGCTGACCCACATGAACAGAAAAGCCAACATCGTGTGCATAGGATTTGTAAAATTTTTACACATCATTGAGTGTATCAAATGTCATTCCAACCATGGGTTTCAAATGTTCATTGCAATTTGTGTTCTGTGCAAGTGTAAAATTGTATGAGCAACAGACCAAGAGAGAACTAGTTGCTATAAAAAAAACCATGTTCAAAATTACTTACTACTAATATTGTAGATGGTTGCGCTTTAGGTGTGCTAGGCTGTTCAATGTCAACTCCAAATCCGGTGTCTACCGTGATGACGTCTTGATCAATGTATGCTTCCTGATTTGCATGTTCTGATTGCAAATCTCTACAAAGCACAAACACGTGCATGTCAACACGTTAGCTTGTCAACACGTGCATCCAAACAGGTCTTCAAGGTATCAATGGTGATCTTGCCCACTTCGAGATCCAGCGCTAGACCCTTTGCTTGGTCTTGCACTAGACCCGACACTTGATCCTGCACTGGACGCAGCAGCGTGTGAACTGTCGTCGGAGTCTGAAACAGAACCTGCAGATGATGAAGCACTTGATCCGACACTTGACCCAGCGATCGGGCGTCCTTGGCCGAGGGCAGCAGCGTGGGCGTCCGTGGCCAGCGATCGGCGGCGGCGGCGGTCTGGGATACGGAATGGTACGTGACGGCGTTTCCACGGGAGTGCTTCTGGGGTCTATTTTGCAAAAGGAGAGATTAGGGAGGGATGAGTGGGAGGGGTTAATTGCTAATCTCTCTCACCATTAGCCATATCCATCGGATTTAGATCTAGCGTTCCACGTTAGAGTTTCCATAGTTTGCACACGAAGTTGGTTTCCATAGCATACACTCTCATATAACTATATATAGTTCAGAAGGAAGTTGTCTCATGTCAGCAATGCACTTTAATTATGATGAAATATGTTGGTATTTATTTCTAATCCTGTAGTTGTACTGGTACTAATGTTTACTGTGACAGCAAACAAATTATCCCTAAGGTGCTGGAGAAGTTTGCATGCTATGACGATTCCTTCTCTCTCTTTTTTTTTGTGAACTTTGCTATGATGATCGTTTGCCCCTTCCAGTCAGGGGGGATTTTATGTCTTGTGCTGTTGAATGGAAACCGATAATGCTTAGTTTACATGATGTTTGAAATTGGATATTTCTTAATAATAATATGAAATGAAAAAACAGTTCCAATTTAGGTAAATTGCAATAATAGGACTTGGCATTTGAATTGTCCGATAGGCCCGTAGAATCTGCTGACGATGACATTGCTGGCTGTCCTGTGAACAGAGTTCTGCAAAGATTAGGCGAATTAATCTGGTCCCAAATTCCAAATTAAACCTTATTAGACACATGGTGACATGGAGACCCGCACACAAGCAGCTAATTAAAGACGACTCTGATCCGATACAGGCGTCTCTCTCGTCACACGCTCCACGGCTTGGCTATAGCTTTCAGAGGGGTAGCCATGGTCATCGTCAACCCCAGATTCTCGGACATGTCCACGCCATTCTCCATCGCCTCCCGCTGGAGCGACCAGTCGAACCGGAGCAGCAGTGAGCCGAGCATGGCGTGCAGCATCCTGGTGGCGAGCGGCAGGCCGAGGCATGCGCGGCGCCCGGCGCTGAACGGGATGAACTCGAACTCTGCCGTGCCCACGAAGCCGCCGGCCGCCGTCTCCTCGAGCCGCGGCGGCAGGAACCGCTCCGGCACGAAGCTGTCGGGCTCCGGCCACGCCCCAGCGTCGCGGTGCACGGCCCAGAGGTTGACAAGCACGGTGCAGCCCTTGGGGATGGCGTGGCCCTGGATCTCCACCGCCTGCTCGGCCTCGTTCGGCACCAGCGGCACCACTGGGTGCAGCCGGAGCGTCTCCCTGATGGCTGCCCGGAGGTAGGGGAGACGGCCCACGTCGGAATGCTCCACGTACGGCTTGGACCCGAGAACACTCCTGAGCTCCTTTTGTAGCTTCCGCAGGGCGTCTGGGTGCTGCAGTAGCTCCGCCATTGCCCACTCGATCGTGCTCGATATCGTATCCACGGTCGCCAGAAATATGTCCTGTAATATACATATAGTACTCATCATGCGTTAATTTGTTATAAAATGTGTTTGGAGAGATATACGTGTTTCGTTCAACAATTTTTTTTATCAAAAATAACTACGATATATATGTATTGAAATTATTTTATTTTACCTATTTTAGAAACAAATGAAAGAGCATGCATTTGTGGTTTTAGAAAAAAATGTCCAATGGGTTGGTGTATGGTTTAATAATGTGTTCACTCGTATATGTGCACGGTTTCATGACTATAGTTAAACAACGACAACATAGAACTGGTGGAGTAGACAATGCAACAACAAAAAAACAAAAGAGGGTCTTGTTCCAATCAAATCACTAGTCTCCTTCCGAATAGAGGCGAGGTACATGATTTCTTAATTTATACATAGAATAAAAAATAACTTGTAAGGTGCATGACAATAATAACTTATATAATGGTGTAATAGTTATCTCATAGTCCTAAATCTTAGCTTATGAGGTGGTCCTTTTTCTCTCTCACATTTCTCTTTCCTCCACATAAACAAAAATCCTATGTGACATTGCATGAGATGAGGTACGAGACCGCTGCCGCAATGGAAAGTGTCGCTAGAGCTATGTGGCCACAGTTACGACAGCGACAGACGAGACCCTATTGCGCCAGTGGGGAGCGCAGTGTGCGAGGACAGCGCATGCGAGGCGGGGACAGGAGGGACAGGAGGGCTGGCGCGCGGCTTCCATCCGAACTGACTCCCCCCTTCGCTGGCCCCACCTGGCCACCCACTGTTGTGAGTTGTGAGTTGTGACCCGCCGCAGCACCGGCCGACACGACGACAGCATTGCCCACCACCGTCGTCTCATCGGAGGGACGTCTCATGGAGGGACGGACACGGCTCATTTGATTCCTGGCCGTTAATTTTTTGAGAGAGAAAATATCTACCGTAGAAAAGAAAGAAGCAAATCCTGGCTGACTAAAAACCAGACGAAGATCAGTACTATACCTAATTAATACGTTGATGAAAATCTGATATATAAAAAGTTTCCGGTACGTAATTAATACGACCATCAGTGTACCCCATGACGTGACGGCTTTTTATCGAGGGTGTGTAAAGGTGCTGGCCAGATATAATATAGCGCTATTCTACACTTTAGATGTATTCCACACCACCGAATAACTAAAATTAACTAGAAAATACTGAATGATACTAATTATTAGTTAGAGCAACTCCAACAGTCTTGCAAATAGACTTGACATTCATGTTTTTGTAAAATAAAAGTTTACACATTTCCTATCCAACGGTTTGTCAAATGGACTTGACATTTTTATTAACTTGACAAATATCAGGTGATATTTGACATATATGTCAAACTACGGTTCACTTGACAATCACCCCGCGCGCTACTCCCACGGGATATTTCCCCTTTACGCGTACAATTTTTAGTTTTGCCAAGTGAATAATAGGAAACTATTGAAGATTGACTTTTTTTACCTTTGTCATATTCATTTGGAACTTGACAAATTCGTAATTTTACCAAACAAAAAGTGCAAAACCGTTGGAGTTGCTCTACATCAGTATCATGAATACTGAATAATACTAACACGCGACTGTACTAGTTTTTTTTATATATAACAACTTGGTATAATATAATTATTTTACATCTAGAATGTAGAATAACACTTACGTCTCTTGTGCAAACCACAACTTTGAAAAAAACCATGCAAACCATGAGAAAAAAGTTATCTAAATTCATAAAAAAAATCACACACGTAGATAATACGATGATACATAATCTTGTAAAAACCTTGTCCAAATGCGACATCCTTTGTTAGATATAAAAATAACAAATTTCTAACAAATCATCTGGACACCTTTCTGGCTTGAAATTTCTTATGTTTATTTCTCATAAACAAAGTCGAGTTTGGACAAGATATTTTACAAAGTTGTGTATCATCATATCATCTACATGTGTGATTTTTAGGTGAATTTAGAAAAAATTATTGTCAAGGTTTACACGGGTTTTCACAAAGTTTATGATTTGTACTTGATACATTAATATATATATATATATATATTTTAAATATTCGCGCGTGTATGTACTCCTCCGCGTAATTAGAAGGACTCGGCAGCCAAGTTAGCGCTAACGGATTGATAACCTGCTAAGTCAGACCCGCTAGCGAGGTAGTAGTTCCGCTAAACACGTGATTCGCCACGCGTTCGGTGCATGGATTCTGTTGGACGACGCTTCTTTATTTGAAAACAAATACGACGTGATTATTCCTTACAAATGATATAATATATGGATTTATACTTATATATTTATAATAAGATAATAAAAGGAGTATGAGTCCATACATGGTAGTTCACGAGTCGTATATTCTTATTAGTTCCGTTAGCTAGCTTCTAACGTGGCAAGCTCTAAAGATTTGGCTTGTAGTATATGTGTATGTACATTAAATCATAGTATTCATATATACTATTTGGAATAAAGTATCTTTACATACTTTTTTAAATAGAGTATTTATATATACTTTTTTGAAATGGAGTATATGTGCATATATATATATATATATATATATATATATATATATATATATATATATATATATTCCTTTACACCTTCCTAAATGGATACATGGTTCACACGGAGTGTCCAACTAAACAGCTCAAAAGAGATATCACAAGAAGCCCCTCCGGTTTTAAGCGATATATCGCTCTCACATTCTTCTGCAGCGAACGACGCGTCCGTCCGCATGGATCCCTTTTCCGTGTCATTCCTTTCCTTTATCTGGCCGTGTCGTTCCTTTCCTTTATCCAGTCTAGTACGCCGCTGTCATTTCTTTTCTTTTGCTTTACGGGTTTTGTGTAATAATTCTTAAATATATTTCCTTGTTTCGTGGCATGTAGCTATATTCCATGTATGCAGGTACTTTTTAGGCATGCTAGTCGGATTTATCCCAAGATATTGGTTGTACAGTACTAACGTTTCTTTTTTCTCTTTCTTTCTTTTATTTCTACATTTTTTTTCTCTTTTATGTTACATATTCATAATTTATACCATAGTTTCATATTTCTGCTAATATGTTGTGATATTAATTTGTATGTATATATATAAGTTCTGTAATATATAACTTATACATCTAACTATACATCTAAGTCATTCATCAAGTTATATATTTAATTAAGTTATAAAAACAAGTTATATATATAACTCTTTTATTTTTTTTTACTAAGCTATACATATAACTTTTATGCACAACATATTACCATAACTTCTAGATCACAACTTTTACAAATATAACTTTTTGTAGAGCAAAACTTATTAACAAAAGTTTTTATCATAACTTTTGTTGTGTAACATTGGCAAGTTATATAGAATTACTTACCTACATAAATTGTATAATAAATTATTAAGATAAGTTGTGTTTCATAATTTTTTCAACACAAAGTTGTTTTTTCATAACTTTTGCATTTACAAGTTTTGTCATAAATTATATGTTATAGGTTATACATTAGAAACCATATTTTATAAGTTAGCAAACATTAATTGCTGCTAAAATAATTTTTTCTAAATATATGTAAGGGAGATCAAGTTTTGTTCACCTCATCGTGTAGAACACATCGGTATAGACAGAATTAAAATGGATACACCATTTAAAACTTATAGCAATTTCAAATAAATATTTTGTTTTTTTTCTTTCTATGTTTAACCCACTAAAGTTGTTCCTAAAGTTTAGTGTCCCCTAAAGTTTAGTGACCTTATGTTTGGTTTCATCCACAAAACACACATGTCCCATGTGTACAGTTTAGTCACTTTTAGCTACTCTTTTTTATGACTAAAAGCCACTAAATTTAGTGGTCCATAAACTTTAGTCAAAGTATTTGACATATTAGAGACTAAAGTGACTAAAGTTTAACCAGTGACCCTAACCAAACATGCCTAAGTGTGCATGCAGCGATTTACTAGATTTACATGTGTGTGCAACCGAGCAATTGAGCGTACGCGTTATATTATCTAATTAGATGGAATTGGATATTTTCTATACTAAAAGGAAGTCTAGTCTGTCGGAATTGAATATTGTTTATTGTTTTAATCTAATGAACGTTGACGAATTAGGCCTTGTTTAGATTCAAAAACTTTACTGTGTGTAAAGTACTGTAGCGTTTCGTTGGAGAAACTAGCTTCGAAAGATTTGTCTAAAAAATTACGAACAAATTATTTATTTATATTTAATATTCTATGTATGCGTTTAAAAATTCGATGTGACACTGAAATTTGGTAAAGACTTGAAATTTTGTAGGGAAACTAAACAGACCCTTAATTAGCAGCTTTACCGATTTTAGGCATGTGAATCTGAACTCTGAACTAAAAGTACACACGCGGACGTGTCTTAAATTTGTGTGTAATAATTAAGTAAAAAGTAGACGGACGTGTTGTTTCTTTTGAAACTGTTAGCGTTACCGTGAGAAATGCTCTAATCACATCTCTGTTGACGCTCATCATCACGCCGTCGTCGTCCTTCCCTTGCTCTGACATGTCGAGCATCACGTCCAGAAGGTCCTTGTCGCACGAGCTGACACCGCCGCCAGCAGCAGGAGCTTCCCTCCGGTGCCGCATCCGGCGATCGATCTGCTCGTCGACCAGCCGGTAGACCATCGCCACCCGTCTCGCGAAGCCGCGCCGCACGCCCTGGAGGTCGGCGGCGGCAAGCGCCGGGAAGAAGTCCGACATGTTGGCCTTCAGGGACAGCGCCACGGCCTCCCGCGCGGCGTCGTGCAGCGCCTGCGCCGCCGCCGCGTCGTCTAGCCCCGACGAGAACATGGCGCGCCACTGCAGGTCCATCATCGCCGCGAACGCGGCGTGCACGACCTCCACCGGCGCGGCCGCCGACGCTAGCTCAGAGACGCGGCGGATGAGGTCGAGGACCCCGTCCCGCAGCAGCGGCCGGACCCGAGCGCCGTCCAGCTGCCTCGCCGAGAGCAGGTGCTCTGTGCCGATCCTGCGCAGCGCGCGCCACCTGCGGTCCGGCGGGAGGACGAAGACGGAGTTGGCAGCGTGGCCCAGGGCTAGCCACGCGTCCGGTGGGCTCCGGCCGGTCAGGCTGCCGTTGTGCGTCCCCAGGATCTCGCGGGCGGTGGTCGGAGAGGAGGCGACAATGGTGACCAGCGTGCCTAGCCGGACCGTGATGAGGGGCCCGTGGCGTCCGGCGAGGCGCGCGAGGGAGCGGTGCGGCAGCTCGCGAGCGACGTCGAGGAGGTTGCCAATGAACGGGAGTGGTCTGGGACCGGGAGGAAGCCGGCGGCGGCGGTCGGCGAGCAGCTGGAAGACATAGGAACAGATGGGGATGAACAGGAGCGTCGACATGCACACGAGGAAGAAACCCATTTTCTTCAATACTAGCTAGTAATTTGGTTGATTGATTTTCTTGGTTTTTCTTTCTCCAACAGCGAGTTAAATTATGAAGATGAAGATGAAGATGAACGCAATTTATAGAGTAAGGGAATTAAACCGGAGAATTGGATGCTATTCCACCACACGTGTTTCAAGAATTTTTAGTTTAATATACAATTGTGCTATTTTCCTGAAAGGTTACACGTACCAATACGTACTAATCTTTATTATTGATAAATAATGTGTCTATGCTAGTTATTTGAACCGTATCGGACCGGTAAAAAAACCAAACTATTCGGTCGGTTAAAAGATCGTCTATGTAAAAAAAAATTTGACAAGGCACCTATGTAATTGAACTGCTATAAACCCGTTGAACTGACCAGTTTTTCGTTAACCGGTGAACCGGCCGGTTCCATGCGAACCGCCCCGGTCATTATATCCGAGGAGGCAAGGCTAGAGGCAGAGTGCCGCGGACCATCGGATCTAGGGTGAGACGATCCGATGGCCTTGCGAGCATTTCACAGGGACAAAACCCGGCGACCGGCTGCTGCCCACCCAAACCCTAGTTCATTTGCACGCTTGCCCCCTTCTTCCAGGCTCCGCACCAGAGCGACGGCGGCTGAGGAGAGAGCGGCGGTGGCAGTGGCTGAGGAGGGAGAGGCGGCGGCGGCGCAAGCCCCCTTTTCTCTTCTCCTTCCTCCCTCTTGCTTCTGCCTACCCCTTACAACCGAGAGGAGTGGCGGCCGCCTTCGGTTACCGGCTAGAGGAGAAAAAGGGATGCGCCGCCGTCGGCCCCCTCGCCGGCGAGCGTGCTCGCCTCACGGCTGAGCACGTCGCCGTCGAGCGGCTCGTCGGTGGTGCTGGTTCACGGTGGAGCAGCGGGGCCACGCGGGCGGCGCTTTGGTGCTGGGCAGCGCGCGGGCGTTGCGGGGCTGCGCGTGCGGCGCGGTGCTGCGCGGGGCAGCGGCGGCGCTCCGGCGTGGGGCCGGGTCTTTTTTTTGTTTTTTACTTGATTAGTTGCCGAGTGCCGGCCACCAGGCACTCGGCAACTAATTATTTTAAAAAAATAAAAAACAATTAGTTGCCGAGTGTCAGCCACGTCAGCACTCGGCAAATAATCCGTCAAGGTTGACGCCCAATTTTTTTTGCCGAGTGCTTGACCTGGCACTCGGCAAAAAAAAATAACACTCGGCAAATTAGTTGTTGAGTGCCCGAAATCTGACACTCGGCAACTAAATTAGTTGCCGAGTGCGGCACTCAACAACTAATTTGCTGAGTGAAAAAGGCTAGTTGCCGCGCACTCGGCAACTTGGCGGTTTCCTGTAGTGTGAGTTGTTAATTGTTGAATAGTTAGGCAAATTCTAGATTAATTTACAGATTATCGACACAGGTGTATAAATCATGATAGTCTTGAAAACTAGATTAAATATAGCTCATATACTAGTTATCAGATTAAACAAGTTGAATATAAATACTGGTGTAAGCATAGCTCATACACCAGTCATATGCAACATTATAAACAAAGATATCGGATCCCGAGAAGTATACCTTCGAACTGCAGAGGGAGACGATGTTGCTGGTGATGCTACTGATGGAGACAGTGCAAAGCCTAGTGCGAGGTCGTCGATGAGTTGTGGAGGAAGAGCTCGACGAAGTTTCTGACCAATACGTCGGGACGTAGGACCGCCGGTCTTGGACGGAAGATGACCCATCATGGAACTTCAGAGCATTCGCGTGATGAGCACTTCCTAGAAACCTTATTCGCCTACAACTATTTATATACTAGTGTTTTGGTAGACTATTAAGTTGAACATCCACCTATAGCTTCAAGTTACACTCAACCACAACTAGAGCAATGGGTTATGTCTTGAAATGCAAGTTTTGTGTGAATGATCTTTACTCAAAGTCAAATTAGTACTTGGCTGCCAATAGCCTTCTCCGTGGGTGGAGCATATATGTCATACTCTTTGGTCTCTTCACGAGCTTACTAGAGACCACCCAAGTCTCATAGACTGCAACGTTATATAGTGTTGGTATTTCTTATGTCTATTGGATAATTCCGCAAACACATAAAATATACCGTTGTAGCACTTCGTCCGAAAGTATTCCAAGTTATCGTATTTATTTTATCCGAAAGGAAAGCGGGAGCTAAAAATGATAATAAAAGAGAGGTCCTAGTAATCAAGTCAATTTAGTATCAACTAATGATAGAGGAATAATAGATATATAGTAGGAATGCATGGTTGATATCAATCAAGTCAAGGTAAGATAACTAAATATAACTAGTAAGTATAGCTAGGTGGGAGGACAACGAGTGAGTAAAAGGATTCCTAAGTTTCATACTTTACCCCCGTGAACATATCTTAGACACACAATTGCATATGAAATATGATAACCTCACGACAAGTATGCTAGGCGATAGCTGAAACAATCAGGAGTGAAACCGTACCCTTTCAAAATCAGACTATCATGTTATGGTGGCCTTATCTTTTCATAACTTTTGCCTCACACGTGGTGGACTACGAAGGCTAGACAAGATTGTCACCACCTGCTAGCTACCACAAACAATCTGTGCGACAAGCGACAACCAAGGGTAAGATAGTGTATAAGCACCACACTTACACTATCTCTTACTACTCTAATCTAGATCTTTGGCCAACTAGAGCATCCTATGACAGACAATGATCGCATGCAAGCAAGGGAACTGGATCAATATCTAATATATAGCAACTATGAGCTAAACTAAGACCGGCAACACTATAGCAAGTATAATATTATAGCTAAGTAAAGACTTACTAAAGTACTCCCTCCGTCCTAGAAAGACTGTCGTTTTCGTTTTCTAAGAAACATCTTTGATAAATTACATATTAAAAACTATTAATATTTATGACATATAATTAGTATCATTAGAAAGATCTTTGAATCTATTTTTTAATAAGTTTATTTAGAAATGCAAATATTTCACATATTTTCTACAAATCGAGTTAAACTTATCACACGAACACCCAAAACGACAATATTTTTGGGACAGAAGGAGTAAAGTAGAAGTAATATATTAAATGTGTAAGTCTAAAAGAGGAAAGATACAAGAGATATATCTTCACTTAAGCCTTGATTGATCATGAATGTAGAGGGGTGTGCGACCCTCTATTTATAGTGGAGGTCGAGTAGGGGCTATTCTAGCACCACATCAATGATCCGTGTGCTCTCCATCATCCTCCTTTGGATCAAACCATCATTGAATGGATGGAGAAGATAATGTGCACATGTTCCTTACGTTGCATGGAGTCATGCATAGGTCGGTGGGAGCTTTTGGTGCCATGGAGGTACCTAGGGGGGGCGGCCGCCCCTATGACATGTGGGCCCAACCACCTTCTTCTAGAAGGTGTCACAACATGTCATGGAGTGTCTTGCTGTTTTTCTCCTGCTGGATCACTTCGTTGCCACGTCATTGATCCATGTGACTTAATCTTGAGCCATCCAAAGAAAGCACAAACTTGATCTAAAGGATGGAATTGACTCTGAGGCACTTCTCCTAGATTGTGCTAGCTTGGTAGGGCCTAGAGGCACCCCGGGGGGGGGGGGGGTCAAGCAACCCCCTATAGGACCCTTCTTAGTCTTGTTTTGCTTCATTTGTTGTCTCCTATATTCACACACCTCAAGGCACATGTGGAACCATTTATTGATAAACTATGTTCATGTTATGTTATTATTCCTTTGATTTTTGAGTCTGTTAATGTTATTTTGTGTATATAAATCATGGCTTATTTACCATCAACAAGAACCCTCAACTTAACCTTTGCTAGTCCATGGCAAACAATTAAACTTAGATACAGTGGATCAGGAGTTGCTACTATGTTATATTTCAAAAGTAACAAGTATACAACTACCATGCATCTCTATGAATGGAAAAATAGCAATATTGAAAACTCACCAATATTGCGTTAATCACCTATGGGGCATATGACTCATCCTTTGTCTTAGTCAGATGAGAGATAGAACAAATGTTGACTTGAGCACTAATTTTCTCATTCCTCACAAGTTTCATATTGGAGGTTTTATGATATTTTCAAAATAAAACTTAATGTTCCTCAAAATGTAGTCTCATGTTGCTCAAACGGTGTATGATTCCTTACCAAGGCACATGTTAAAGTTGCCTTCTCTTTCATCCTACTTCTAGTAAGGCTTATATGGAGCTTAGGTAGCTAGGAATGGAAGAAATAGCATACTAACCTTGCATATTTTGTAATGACAAACCCCGGATCCAAGGAGAGAAGTGTCGTACTTTTAGATCAAGATGTGCATGTGTGTGGAAAATGGTTAATGTAAATTACTCCTTTATTTGATATGATCTCTCTCTCTAATTTATTAACTTGAGACATAGCTATCATTAACTATCCATGAGCACTACTACAGAATTGCCTTTTAGTCCCGGTTGGGAAGAGCTTTTAGTCCCGGTTCCCCAACCGGGACTAAGATTCCGGTACTAAAGGTCCCTCCCCTTCAGTCCTGGTTTGCACACCCGGGACTAAAGGTCCTCCTTGCTAAAAAAATCCTCCCACCACTGCGCCCCCTCACATTCGAACCCAAGACCTCACGCAATGCCTCGCGCGGATCTTACCACCCCACCTACACAACACATCTGACAATAAAGGAGACATTTTCCTTTTAAACCAACGCACAAGGGACTTTTAGTTCAGGATGGTGTTACCAGTCCCGGTTCGTAACACCAACCGGGACTAAAGGGTCTACCTTTAGTCCGGGTTGGTATTACGAACCGGGACTAAAGGTTTTAGTACCTTTAGTCCCCGTTCGTAACACCAACCGGGACTAAAGGGAACTTTTAGTCCGGGTTGGTGTTACCAACCGGGACTAAAAGTCTATTAGTCCCGAACGCAAAAAAATCCAAGATTAAAAGTTCATTTTGGGCATCGACCAAAGGCCTATTTTCTAGTAGTGGAGCCTTCACGTGCTCATCATTTTTTCAATACTTTGAACCTTCATGTGTCAATATTTCATACTTTTGCATAACCTATGTCTCTTCTAAAAGAATATATATCTAGAGAGAGATCCCTTTCTTTAAAACATGGAGCATTTACTTAGTGGAAATGAATGACATATTTTTACGTACTTCGTAGAAGCAACATCTATATATGGTGTGTACGTGATCTTGATCTTGGGAGCATGATAAATCTCTCAACAAGGGTCAATAAGGCTTGACAAAACTAAACATAAAGCAAGTAGCTTATGTGCGAGGCTTATATCAAGTAAGAGCATATATGACTTTAGTAGGAATTTATCACCATTGAGGAACAAAAAAGTTTTTCATATTTTCAAGAATTGAATGTCCGATAGTCATTTTTGTTTAGAACAATATTATAACAACTCTTGTCTCACTATATCATATCTCACAACAACTTAGACTTATTATTTAAGCACTTGCTACCCACAGGGTTTTAGATTAATGATGGTTTCATGTGAGCTAAGTAATCCATACTTAAAGAAATATTTTAGCTGTAAACTGGTTACTAAGAAAATATAAACAGAACAACTATTCATCATTTCTATATAGAAAACAAACAAGCATTAATCAGACACTTTTGAAAAAGAAGGAGATAAATCAGACCTGGTAGTTTTGCCTGTCAAAAGTGACAAGTCTAACGTTCCAGATCCATCTTTTGCGTGACGTCGTTGGCTAGACTCGTCATGATTGACATAAAAAAATAACAGCTTGTAGTTTATAAATGTCTTTTAGCAACAATTGCAATTTTTTCCAGGGACAGTTTGTAAACAATTGACTTCAGTAAAAAAAATATAACCATGGAGAAACCTCCGGTGAAGATAAATCTTTATTGATGATTTTTCTAAGGATACTATCATTAAAAATCCTCTATTTACACCAATCAAATAGAGGATTTAAACTAGCTGTAACTTAAATAAACCGTCAGCAGAGATCTATTTACACTGCAATTTTCTTAACCTTTAGGCAGTACAAATAATTTGAAATCAATTTTTTTCGAATTTTACAAATGATATCGAACAAAAATTATCTAAACCAAAGTTATAGTACTTAAAAGGTCTACAACTTTGTAGTTAACTACTTTTTCATTTAAAATTATATTTAGAGCCTGGCAAATGTTTTAAGATTAATGATTTAGATGCCCATATGTTTTTTGAAATTTTCTAATGACCTTGCGCAGATAAATGATCTAAACCATCCTTGTAGTACTCAAAGAGATCTAAATTTCAATAGTTCAAACATTTTTCATTTGAACTCGTTTAGTCTCTCATATGCAAAATATTCACGAAAGTGAATAAAAAATGTATCTGCTATTTAGTAATAGCTGAAGTCGTGAGTTTGATCCTCTATGGCTAAATAAAGTCATTTATACTGATGGTTTGTGAAAAGATGCCAATATAAACCAATTTACAGTGATGGTATCCTTAAACCAATCTCTAATATAAATTTGTATTGGTAGTTTATTTTTCACCGGCCTTTTACCCCCGCGGTTCACACAAAACAATTAGTAGAGAACCAAAAATTACGGTCAGTATAATAACCCTTTTATGTACCAATGTACCCACCACTAAGGATAATGATGAATGTCATAATAGTGATGTACAGGGTCTGAGCCTATTGTTATGTATATGCCATATGTGACGGGTTTACAGTTAGATCTAGGCCCATTGCTTGGGTACATCAGAGACGATCAACACCCGTCACTTTCAACTTATCGTCAGTATAATGCTCTGAGCGGCAATAATGGTAGAACCCGCACTAATAGGGTTATCTCTTATGTAGTGCACGTTTTTATCACCCTAGTGGGACACAGAATGTGCACCACCGGCCTTTCTTCTTTTGTCTCCTAGATAACGGTGACACTCACTTGACCTTTAAAAGATATGAAAATAATAACGTCTGGTTAATTTACGCAAAAAATTTCCCAACAAGGTAAGTAACTGAACACATTATTTCTCCTGTGCGCTCCGTGCATGTCTCACTCTTGTAGCGTCATGCAAGGTGACGTCGTTGTGGGTTCGTCATCATCGAGAAGGTGCCATGGGTTTGTGTGGAGCCACGCACTGGCCTGTCCGTATCCTCGGCCTGGAACCGTCCGAAGCTCGATCACCTCTTCACATCATCGCTTTGCCCACTGGTATGGAGAATGGAGCCTTCCAGATCTCTGGATGATTAGTGCAGGGAATGGCCACAAAGAGAAAACACATGATGCCATGACGATGACACATGCGGGAATTGATGCTCACAAAGAGAAAACAAATAGTGACATATGACACATGATATGCATTCAGTTACAAGCTAAACATCGCGTTGTATCGTAAGGATATGTTTGCTTACTTTATATATATTAGATTACACTATGCCAGAAAGCTTAATCGTATCGGCAAAAAATGCTTTACCACAGCGGGCAATGGCGTTCGCTGCGATGACAAGGTGACATTTACCATGGCAGTCACCAGCGTCCGCTGCGAAAAAACGATTAACCACAGCGGACACCACCCTACGATGCTCGCTGCGGTTAATATCATTTACCTCAGCGGACATCTTACAATGTCTGCTGTGGTTAATGAAATAACCGTAGCGGATAATTTATAATGCCCGCCACAATTATTTTTTTAATTAAAAAAATAAAAATGCAGTTTCAAAATTTTAATTTAATATTTACATATTGCATCCAGATTTTATAGCAGAGATAAACATTATATATATATATATATAGAGAGAGAGGAGTGGAGTCCTCAACACCCGTACGTCGGTCCCGTCCAGATTTTTTGCCCTCAGTCGTAGAGGCGTATGCCTGTTTCCCTTCTCTGACCCCTTCCTGCTCGTCGCTGCTCCTCCAGTTCGGACCCTCTCCCTTTCCTCTCCGGCGAGTCTGCCGGCGGCGTGAGGGAGGGGGTCCCGCCCATCTTTTCTGTTTTCCTAGTTGTAGATTGTGTCATGTGTTCATAGATGGGTGTTCTTTGTTCCCTTGTCATGGTTCCTGCTTTTCTTGCTCTCATAGTTCACTATTGGAGACGGGCCCTTTGCCGAGTGCCTGTAGCACTCGGCGAACGCCTAAAAATACTCGGCAAACGCTTTGCCGAGTGTTGCACCCGGTAAAGGGCATACGGTAACGATGTTAACGGTAAAGGCCCTTTGCCGAGTGTTTTTTTCGGGCACTCGGCAAATGATTTGCCATGTGCACGGTGACACTCGACAAATCAAATAGACACCCGACAAAAAATAGTGCACGGTAACGGGCGTTGGTACGGTAACGGATTGTTTGCCGAGTGTCAAGTCAAGCTCACGGCACACGTCACCCGTTTGCCGAGTGTCATTGACCGAGACACTCGGCACACGTCACTCGTTTGCCGAGTGCCCCACGCATGGCACTCGGCAAACGACTCCCCTTTGCCGAGTGTCGCCATGCAGGACACTCGGCAACCCTGCACGATGTGTCGAGTGCCTTGACCATAGCACTCGGCACACTCGGCAAAGGGCCTTCCCAGGTGCTCTGGAATGGTTTCTTTGTCGAGTGTCATGACCAAGACACTCGGCATATCATGCCTTTGCCGAGTGTTACACTCGGCAAATCGACCATAAACAATCTTTTTTATTTGATTTTTCAATTCCATCTAGACAAACAGAAGATATATATCACAAACAACTCATATATATCACAAACAACACGTATCACATCACAAACAACATAGATATCACAAACATCACATATATCTCACAATATATGTCAATTCATCCATAGTTCAACAACACAATGCATCCATAGTTCACAAAACATCCAAAGTTCAATACAAAACGGTCACGACGAGGGTAAAGGGTCACGAGGCCCACAACCTGATCCCGGCGATCCTCCCAAGCCCGGCGATCCTCCATAGCCCGGCGAAGCTCTATAGCCCGGTGACCCTCCCAAGCCCTGGAAAGGTCCATAGACCGGCGAAGCTCCCAAGCCAGCATGCAAAACATTACTTGATGTCGCCGATTGATTCTGTACAAAGTAAAAGAGGTTGCATGTGTTACACAAGTGAACTATAAGTTTCTAACATTCGAAGTATGCTAGGTTACAAATGCTATTGTGCTTTGAACCAAAGTCTATAGGTCGAGGTTACAAGTGAACTATAAGTTTCTAACATTCAAACCAAAACATTTATACTCACAGGAGTGCCGAAGTATATAGGTCGAGGTGGAGGTGGACGTGGAGGCAACTCCAAAGCCAGAGGAGCCATACCCTGAGCGGCGCCAAGGCTTTGCATGTACTCAAACATCTTTTGCAGACTCTGATGGTTGAGTACTCGCTCTTCCGCCATCGTCTGCCGCTCAAGCTCCGCCGCCTGCCGATCAGCCTCCATCCTCGCCTCCAGCTCCTCCCGTCGCCTCCTCTCATCCTCCAGCTGGGCCTACAACATTTCATTCAAATGTAAGACGAATGCAAAACTAAGGCAAATCAATGAACGACGAATAAAACATAAATAACCTGGAGTGCATGCAAATGCTGCTGTGAGGTGTTTGGGCGCTCGCGTATGACCGGGCCCGATCTACCCCTCGCTTTAATCTGGCTGAGACTGGGTGTACTGACTGTGTCGAGTGCACCATCGGCAATCCAGTACCACCCATGCTTCTTGCCGCCTCCAATCCTCATGATGACCTCTCCATCAAGATCCTCGGTGGTCGGATCATAGTCTGCTCCATGGAGATTCTTTACCGCTGAAGTGTACTCCGTAAGGCGGTTGTGGACACTCAGGTTAGTGTACTTCTCTGGCAGGTCATCCAGGTTGTAGTCGACATTCGATGACGCCGTGCCCTTTTTGGACAAGGAAAATGCCTTGAACAGATTGCAAGGCTGGTTGTCATGCTTTGCCGACTGCGAGAAAACCAACAAGATGATTAGAAACCATGCAAAGTAACTGTTGCACTAAATTGTAGTCATTGACGTACCCAAGTGGCCGCGTATGCCTCTAGGCTCTGGCTTCCTTGGTAGTTTGTTGTGCCTGGCCTCATCAAACGCCGCTCCCGGCAAGAGTTATGCGTCTCCTCCCAATCGGGGCCACACCCACATGCAAGCCACACATCTATGATTTGCACTACCTTGGAGTTGGCCCATCCACGTGCCTAGTCATTTGGTATACATGGACTTTGCTGGCGGCCAGCGGGTGAAGCTTCCCCACTCGGCGACACGTGCTTACCTAGACAGAGGCGCTCGGTTTCTCTGTCTCTTCTCCTTTTGTTGCCGTGTTGAGGAAACAAAGCATTTTTTGTTGCTTTTCAGTTGTTTTGCAGGTATAGAAGTGGTAATACAGTCATTGGTGTCTGGGTTGACCGCCAACGTCAGTTGAAGCAAGTCCTTAGATTTGGCATTAGTGATTGTGGATCCAATTTGTTGAGCCCGGTGAAGCTTTTATCCTATCTACGGCTCAATATTTACTATCCTCGAAGACACAGGCCGATCAACCAGCCGAGGGGAGCGTCGGCTGTTCTATCGAAGTGCGAGAACGAGGACCCTCGATGCTTCTATCGTGGCCACTTCTCGTGGGCCCTTTGGCCCCGACGGGCCCCGCGCCCCCGACGGAAGCATCACCTATGTATGCTCAAGCCGAATAGCAGTTGCTTTTCTATGTATGTGCTCTATAATCCGGGAATGCATTTCCCAAACCTTTGTAATGTGCTTTAACGTTTTATATTTAATAAAGTGCTTAAACATCCATACAAAAACACATAAGTTGTCCTCATACACAAATGAAACCAAGGATTACATATCTAAATCAAATTTCCACTTGGTGTTTGTAATCCGTGGGACGGAGCATGGTGTCCCACTTCCTGAACTTCTCAAACTCAGGTAGAACCGCTAGGTCACCGTCATTGTCAAAGAATTATTGCCCTTCGAGCACACAATTCTCTAGTAGGAAATTACAGATGTCCGCCTTGAGTTGCTTGAAAGCAAGTTGGTCTCTCGTAAAGCATTCCCAATGGTTTATTCCTGCCTTGAGCTTCTTCCAGCTGGTGTATTCCTTGCACTGCCTTAGGTGTGCACAAGTGTACAAGCCACATGCCTTTGATCCATAAGGTTGTTTAGCGCACTACACGATCGATACAGAAGCATCTCATACACCTCCTCTGATGGCTTTTTCTTCTTGCCAAACTCGATGTCATCCATATCCTTCACCATCTCATACACCTTTGGACCCCAGCAAGTCTGCACCGGTGGTTCACCCTGCAGCTCTGCCTGATTGTCGAAGTATTGATTCATACCAATTCTTCTATACCTGTGATTTTTGCTAAGGAACCGCCTATGCCTCATGTAAACTTTCTTGTAGGATGCCTTCAGGTAAGTGTGGCATGTCCCATCAATGCACTTTACGCAGCCAATCTTCCCTTTGATCTTCCCTGATAGTGAGAAGAGACCAGGGTAATCGGTGATCGTGACAAAGATGATAACCCTTAGGGTGAACTTCTCCTTGCGGTATGCATCAATCATATTGACCCCAACATCAAATAGCTCCTGCATTTCCTCCATTAACAGTTCTAGCACTACTCCAGAATACCAAATCAGTGCCGGTTCAAAACCCCCTTCAGTGGCGGTTTTTGATCCGGCACAACCACTTCGGCAGTTATGAGGCCATGTCATCACTGCCGGTTATGCCAAACCGGCAGTGATGCTTGAGTCATCACTACCGGTTTTATATGAACCGACAGTGATATTATTTTTACAATTTGCATTTTATTAATTGTTTTATTTTCATTTGGGGTTTAGGGTTTAGAGTTTATGGTAGAGGTGGTGGGGTGGGAGGTCGTGGAGGTGTTTGCTATCGAACCATTTGATATCGATGTGAATTGAAGGTGGTTGTGGACCAGCGATAATACAAACCCATCAC
Source organism: Microstegium vimineum (assembly GCA_022036555.1). NCBI lineage: Eukaryota > Viridiplantae > Streptophyta > Magnoliopsida > Poales > Poaceae > Microstegium > Microstegium vimineum. Next base: position 43,628,903 of record CM039120.1, on the reverse strand, counting down.
ACATTTATAATAATTATTACAAAACATCCAAACAAAACTTAAAGTATCGAATTAAATGTCGCATTACAATAGCCTTCCGAGGTGGTCTTTTTCGTAGTTCTTGAAGTTCTCACTCTTCACAATGGCTAGAGATCCTTTTCTGCACACTATCTCGCCCAGAATAAGAGCTAGTATCTCCTCTTGAAATCCTTTTATCTCAAAATCTATCAACCTATTGTGGTTCTGTTCTCTGCGCTCTAAATTGATACAAGATGATATTGAGATGCACATACGTAAGACAAAACAATAGAATTAAAATGAGACGTGTCGGTGTCTAAAATGGCGGGGTCTAGACAACCAATGAGTAAATTTCTAAGTGTGTCGGAGATCGGATGGTTACGCCCGGAGAACACAAGGTTTATACTGGTTCGGGCACGAACGCCCTATGTCCAGTTTGCTGTTGAGTCGTGTTACCGAGCGTGGAGAGCTCGTAGAGGTGAGCTACAAGCCAGGTCTCGTGCGTATGAGGTTCGGGGTTTGTTGTGAGAGCTCGCGTGGATGCGAGTATGAGTGTGTGTGAATGAGTTTAAAGAGTCAAGAGAGCTAGATTGGAGGTCCATTCTCCCCCTTTATACGTAAGGGGAGATGGAGGAGTACAATAGAGAGAGAGAGGAAACGTGGGCCCTGTTGACTTGGAGGACGCTCCTGGCTCCTGTTCCCCTTCCTTCCCGGGGAAGGCTTCGACTGTTGGCACGTCGCGGGTCCTATTCGTCCTTGATGCAACTGTAGCCATGCGCCTTGTACTTGATGGTGCTCCTGTTTCCATATTTGGGCATGGGTGAAGGTTGGCAGAACAGGGCTCGGTACCCCTGCGTTCCGTCATACAGGGACGAATACAACTTAATCCCTGTTCGGCTATCCGTCGGAGGGATGGTGAACGTCAATTGGTGGTACTGGAGCTTGCACCGCAAGGATTCTTCAGGGGTAGGTATGGTGATCCATGTCTTTAAACCCCATCCCCAAGGACGAGTCTGCACTGTGGACCTTTTGACTACGGGCTAAATGGCACCGTGGATTGGGGAAGCCTCCGAGGGCAGGCGACGTCACGAATGATGTTACGCGCCCTCGGACGAGGCAAGAGAGCCCCCGAGGCTGGATGGCGTTACGGATTACGTCATTCGGGCTCGGACGGGGCGGAAGATCCTCCGAGGGGTGACATTTCCTTAGCCGGTTTGGGCGGGGAAGCCCCCGAGGGTGGATGACGTCACGGATAACGTCACAACCGCTCGGACAGGGTGGAAGAGCCTCCGAAGGAGTACTACCCTTTAGGTTTGGCTAAGGCGATGTGTCCCCGGGAGTGATGATGTCATCCTGGCTCGGACGAGTCAGAGGAGCTCCCGGGGATGATTTTGTTTTCACGAAGTGTGAAGTTGGGGTACCCTATTCTCAGGTATCCGACATTAGCCTCGAGCCTGCGATGTAGTAAGGGACTACACCGGAGGCTTTCGAGAGTGCTCAAGGTGTTTTGGTTAAGTCTTTGGATTCTAGTGGGTGCGCGCTAGCGCACCCACCAGGTGTAGCCCCCAAGGCCTTAGGAGAAAGATTTTTTCTCCTAAGGGCTTATTCGGTAGACGTGTAAAGTGTTTGGCCCTTCGCACCTTTCGAGAGGTGAGGAGTGGAATAGGACTGCCCCACTCGTACGGGGTCAGAACTTCGCTTGCACGCCAGCCCTGCCAGGGGCGTACTATTGTACTTAGGCTGACACGCTCTGAAGTGACGAATCGGGACTGCGCTGTGCTGTCTTTCGGTCGAAGCATTTTCCTGACCAGTCGATGTCGGGTCGGCATCGGCCTGGTCTGACCACGCCTCTGTTGACCCAGAAGTGGGTGCATCGGGCTCTCCCGTTTGAGGACGCTGTAGACACAACTCCCTCGTGTGGTCGAGTTTTTTGGAACAACGCACCCCGAGCCTACCATCTACCTGACCATTTATGGCTCTACGGCGCCGCCACTGAAACGGACACTGTCGCTCAGTGCGGTTTAACTGGGGCAGGCGGAGCGCTGTGGCTTCACGGGTTGGCTATTGCGTGAGTGCCCTGGCGGGCTATAAATAGGGGCTGCCAACCGCGGGATGAAATATACAATCCCCCAACATGGTTTACCCTTCCTTCTTCCTCCGAGGCCTCGCCGGAGATACCCTTGAGTTGCCCTGGCGAGCGGTCCTTTGAGAGTACACCGAACTCAGGGGAAGTTCTACGTTAGGGGTGTCGGTGTCCTACTTCGGCCAGTGGTAGAACTCAACGGAAGCTCTACGAGGCGTGCATAGCTTCCGCTTCCTCTAACCACTGGTCGAGCAGTTGTTACCACCCCTGCACAGATCGTTCCTCGGGGGCGGAAGGTGTGGAGTCCATTGTTGGTATTTCTTATGACTATTGGATAAATCTGCAAGCACACAGATTATACCGATGTAGCACTTCACCAGGAGTATTCCAGGTATCGTATTTTCCTCAGGGAACAATAGTGATCTAACTAGGATTAAAGATATGTCCTATGATGGATCAAGGGAGACTATGATAACTGGGTTGAGAGATTCGATGCAGCAAAGATATCTAACAAGGCAAAGCTGGTTCTACTGGCTTTATCAGCCCTTCTCTCGCAGGAGGCGATGGGATAGATTAGAAAGAGGGCAAAACTCTAACCGGACCGCACCATCATGTTGTATTGAGGCCCTACCTTTTAAGAACTTATCTTACACACGTGGTGGAATACAAAGACTAGATAGAGCTGTCACCTTCTACTAGCATCCACAAACAATCCGTGCGATAAACGGTTTACAAAGGTAAGATCTAGTATAGACACCACGTCTACACTATTCTTACTACTTTAACCCCAGCTAAGGACTAAAGCACTCTACTTAAAGTAAAGCGATGATCAAGCATGAAAAGATGTATAACAACTAAACCAGATTTAGAATATTGAATGCTATAAAGAACTCAGATGTATCACTTACAAGTGCTGAACTTACAAGAGGATCGCATCGGCTGAGGTACAACTCAGAGAAGACGCCAGACAGGCCCGACTCTCCTCCAGGCGCTCCTCACTCTCCTCCAACTAGCATAACACTACTACAGAGCTCCACAAAGATACTAAGGAGTAATTTCTCTAATGAGGCATGACTGAGAGTGAGGGCCTAGGGGTCTATTTATAGCTAGAGGTGGAGTAGGGGATACTCTGGTGCCACGTCAGTGATCCGTGTCACTTCCATCATCCACCGTAGGATCAAACCGTCATTAAAACCGACTTAGATCAACGGGGAAGATCAAGTGGATGCATGGAGGCATGCAGGGAGTCGGTGGGGATGTCGGTGCACCCTTTGGGCACATGGACAGGTTTGGCCAAACCTTCCCTACAGGTGGGCCCTGCCCATTTCTTCTAGAAGCTGTCCCCACAGGTCAGGGGGCCTGTGGATGGCCTGTTGGCCAAATCCATGGTTCGGACGAACGTCTTTTGTGGCCAAATGGGCTCATATTTTGTAGATGGCTTCTAGACATAATGCCCATCATGATGGTGTATGCTTTTTGCACATTTGCCATACATGGAAATATGTCATGTTGGGCCCATGGATCCTCGTGCTTTGATCCAGAACCATTGAGTGGTAGCACACTTGGACTGAAAGGATAGAAAGTGCTTTGGAGAGTGTTACTTGGATCATGAGAGGCTTGGGAGGTCTAGTGGCCCCACAGGGTGGTCGGTCGACCCCCTAAGTGGGCCCACTAGCTCCCAAAAGTCCCCACTTGTCATTACCTGCACTCAAATAGTCATGGGACATGTGGAACTAGTTATTGGGTAAATTATGTTCATGTTATTCTTGTTTTCCTTTGAATATGAGGATGTTGACGGTGTTTTGATGGTGATAAAATAGCTTCTAATTACCATCAACAAGATCCCCCATACTTACCTCTTTGCTCGTCCTCGAGTAAAGGTTAAAAGATAATAAGACTACGCTATTCAAAGTATGAAGCAAACATAAAGATTAATTCAAGACATTTTGTCATACCAATGGGATATCTGGTATTGGCTAACATATATCCTTGAGAAGTTGAGAAATGGAACAACTCTCAAGGCAAAGTCATCTTCCGAAATCATATTTTAATACTTGGAGTTTTTGATAAATTTTTCAAAAGAAAGCTCATAAGTCAACTTACTCCTCATATAACACTCTAGATCGCTCAAGATGTATGAATCCTTACCAAGGCATAACATGAGGTTGCCTTCTTTTTATCTTTCTACTTCTAAAAGGCTTATGTGGAGCTTAGGTAGGGATAAACAATGTAGCAAACTTACTTTGCATATATTGTAAAGTCAAATTCCGAATCCAAGGAGAGAAATGTCATACTCTTAGATCAAGATGTGTAAATGTGTGGAAACATGGCGAATGATCAAAACTCCTTTATAAGATCTCTCTTTCCTAACTTATTATTTTGAGACATAGCTATCTTTATTTTTTTCTATGAGCTTTAATATGCTCATCATCATTTTTATGAGCTTTGATGCACTCATCATTTTTTTGATATATATTTTTTTTCATAATTTTGCATAGTCTATGTCTCATTTACTATTATTACACTAGCACATACTAGAGAGAGGATTTTCTACTAGAGCATGGAGCATGAATCTATGTGGAAAATGTAAGGCATGTTTTTGCGTACTTCTAGTGTAGAAGGAGCATGTATATGCGGTGTGTACGTGATCTTGATCTTAGGAGCATGATAAATCTCTCAACAAGGGTCACGGAGCTTGACCAAACTCAACACAAAGCAAGCAGCTTATGTAGAAAGCTTATAACATGTACGAGCATGTATGACTGTGGTAGGAATTTTCTCACTATAGAGGAGTAGTGACATTATGGTTTATGACGTTTTCAAAAGTTAATCTCCAAGAACCTTAAATAGATAGGGTATGAATCATGAGCCGAGAACTATATCACATTAATTAACAACTTAGTTAATATGGTTCCCTATCAAGATATTTTCCCACTAGCATAAGCAAAAGCAAGAATTCATCTTTATGACGCTTTTACCCTCAGAACGTCATAGATCATGTCACTTTTCAAATTTTAGTTTTAAATATGATCTTCTTGTTTTTATTCAATATTAAAAGGAAATAAACTAAGCAATTCATTTTATGAAGAAATGAAATTTCATTTTATTTTATGATTATTATTTATTTATTTATTATAATTAGAAGAGAAATTAACTAAGTGATTACTTTCATGAAGAAATTATTTTTATTTATTTCATTTTTTTGAAAGAGAAAAATGAGTAAACAAATGAAAAACATATAGGAAAAGGGGAGAGATGTGGCAAACCAGTCAGAGTAGATGTTTGAAGTTGAATGGATGCTGGCTGGTGGGCCCGAGGCCCTAGAAGTACGTTCGACCGAACGTCTTCGGAGCCGTTTGGCCACTTTGAACTCTGCATTTGGATCCCTTACCTCTGAATGTTGATGTACTCTGAACTTTTTGATTTTTGGCCTCCAACAAGGTTCGGCCGAACCACAAAAGTGGCCGTTTTGGTCCAATTTTTTTCTAGTACGTGTCATGGATGTGCTCAGCATGATTCAGTGATCCTTTTGGTGTTTTGAAAAGTTGGAGTGTCGACCGACCTCCCCCATACTTGTTTTGGAGCATGCTGAATTCAGTGATAGAAGTAGATCAAATGCAGGGGTTCTACTAGGGTAAGATATCAACAGAACCAAGAGTTTCATTTATCATTGATAGCTTAGGCACATGTTCATTGATTCAAGAGTGATAGACTATCAAGCCTAAGTTCCAAAAGAGAAGGTGGAGAGAGAAAGATCTATGGTCTTAGCATAAGAGATGACAAGACTTTGTCATGCTCTCTTTAGCAACAACATGTAGAACTTTTCCAAATGGCTCTTTTGATATTCTTCTTGGTGGAACCATGGTGAGGTCAAGGAAGGTGAGAAGGGGAAACAACACGAGATGGAAAATTCTACTTGGTGGTGAAGAAGAACAAGGTAAGAGGAGGAAGAAGGAGAGAGGTCAAGAAGAAGAGAAACAACGTTCAGGGCCTTCATTTTCGCTCGGATCACAATGAAAACTGAAGGGGAGCATTGGCCCGACGTTTCTGTGCAGCGGGGTGTTTGAACTAGTTCGAAACACGATCGGCCGAACGCTTTTTGAAAGATTTTGAACGAAAGAGCCTGGTTTCGAACTTGTTCTGGTTAGGTGAGTCAGCTCGTGAAGTTTTGGGCTGTTTGGCCCAAAGAGAGGTTCGGCCAAACCACTTTAGAGGCCAAATGGGCCGATCTTTCACGAGGGGGGAGTCAAGGCTAAGTCTAGGACATTTCTAAGGTCCTTTTCGAAATTTGAACAAAAAAGTTAAAACATGTAGATTTTAGTTCTAATTTGAGATTAAGAACAAAATCTATCTTATCAGTTTCTTGCTCAGGAATTTCATGCTCATGTAAACTTTACTGACCATTTACCTTTAAAGGTGTTGCAGCCGTAATCTCGAAGCGTGACGATTCCTTGCGTCATGACATTGATTATGACAAATGGTCTTTCTTCTGTGAATCGTCGCGTTGTACTCAGACCCTTTCCTCCATTCATTTCTTCTCTCCTACGAAGGATTAGTGGTCAACACATACCCGAAGGAATGCACAAATGTTTTGAAGCAGGGGCATTATTGTCATAAAAATAGAGGACATCTTCTATGCTATAGAAAAAATTGTTTTTAACATTTTAGAATAGGAAGAGATGTCCCATCATTGGTCACCAATTATAAAAAACCAAGCAAGGTTAAGGCAAAGGTGCACAAGATTATTTCATTACTACCTCAACCCTTGATTTGTCTCTATGAAAGATCTCATGATTTAACCATCAAAATTTTGAAGTTATCATGCATTGGTTAGTCCAAGAGCACAACCAAATTCCATACAAGTTTACTTTAGGTTCATTAATCAAACTTGACACCATGTCTAATTTGATTAAGGAAGGCTATTTAACCTAAGCACCACGCTTAATTTAAAGAGCTTTTGGAAACACGATCGATATTCCAAACCAAAGCATACTTATAACAAAACTAGGAAGGATGAAGACATCCAGAGATTCAAAAATGAGACATGATCATGGATGGTGAACCAAATGAGCATTTGCAGTTTTTTTATATATATGACTTGGCAAGATGAGAAAGGTATATAAAGAGAGAGCAAGATAGAGACAACCAAATAAATTAAGAATGAAGCATGATATAAATTTCTTAGAGAAATCCACTACCCCATACTTGGATTTTGCAACATTTTACAATGTGAAAATCCAAGTCTAGGATGTGAAATTTTCTTTTAAATGTGCTTCATTATTGAAGGATTTTTGGTTGGACATACCTTGTGTTTTGCTCCATCGTTCTTTTTGTTCAAACCTGAAATGGTTAGTGACAAAAATACCCGAAGGAACACTTTCACAAATATTCCCTTAATCTCTTTTTACAAAGTCATTTTATTCATTTTAGAATTTTGAGAAACTAGAAATATTTTTATTTTTGTTTTATATTTTTTAAGCAAACCTTTAATAGAAAAGAAGAAAGCTCAGGTTATCTCCCGAAAGTGCTTAATTTTAAGACACAAGCTTGTCTTTGGGAAACCTTCAAGTTAATCTCATGTTGGTGAAGTGGTTTCCCTTCAACTCCAACATTTTCGAACCTATCCTCAAGAACAAAACCACTACGAGATTTGCAAAACTTGTGGTAGACAAACACATCTACAACCAACCTTACAAAGATCTTAGAAACAAAAGGTATGAAAGGGTTGTAGATCATGTGTGCAGCTATGGTCAAGGGAAGGATTGATTTGGGAGATTTCTTATTTGAGCATGGTTTTGATGGGAATATTGGGGAATAGCTTCCATGCTCATTGACATCATTCTCCCTTTCAAGGAGTGGGTGAGCACTTTCTTTCTCATGACATTTCAAGTCATCATCAAGGCTTGAATGGGTCATGGCTGTTGGCGATATTGACATTAGCTCACCCCTTGGATCAAGAACTGGTTTGCATTCTAACCCTTTGATGAGAGGTCGGGAAGACCAAACGGGTAGATAATCTCCACCTATTCTCTAACCAAGCTTCTCATTTCCTATTGTGTTCTCCAAGATTCTCATGATTGGCCTTCCGATAAAGGTGAGATGAAAGGAAAGTCTAGAAAGGTCAAAGATATGGAAATCTAGGAAGATCTTGAGATCATCAACCACCACAAGAACATCATGGAGGACTCCTAAGCAATCAAGGATTTGACCATTGGGGAGTCTAAGGTGTTTTTGTGATTGGGATAGATGATCCTTTGATGGTGTTGGAACATGGAAATGAGGAAGGATGTTGATCCCGAGGTTAGGATCATAGCAGATTTCACCATTAATGCCTAACACTTGACAGGATATTCTCCTCACATGTGTGGGTATTTTAGTGACTTCTTTTGAAGATTCAACCTCATCCAACCATTCTTGAGCTACAATGGTAGACAAAGGCTCTAACCGTTGATTATGCTCCTCTTGGTCAGATTTATGGCTCTCATGGCTTCCATGCCTCAGGTGGCTTAATGAATTCCCATAGTCATTAAGTGGGTCATCATAAGACTTGAATGAAGGAACACATGGGGGATCATCAGGATCAAGGATGGATTTGTAAGATAAGTCAGATGTGGGCATAGAGAAGGAGAGGATAGATTTGGCTTCTAAACACTTTAGTTCTTCTATAAGCTCACTCGATATTTCTTCATCAAATATCCCAAGCTTTTCCTGATGTGCCATGTGGGAAGTCGAGGCACAAGGTGATGTTGATTTGGGAGGTTTTTGAAGAGATCCCTTCATGAGAGGTCTAGAAAGGTGTTTCTTAGATGGTCTCTTTAGGAAAGGATGATTTTGGGCATTCCCAAAACCAGCAAGATCATATGAAAGGTTGGCCTGGAACTCGAAGAAATGGTTTAGATGTTGAATTTTTTCTTCCTTCAAGATTTGTGGTATTTGTGGTTCAGGATCGATGGCAGAATCTTTGGATAGAAATGGTGGTGATTCAGCTATCGAGGATTCTTTTCTAGGGGCTGGTTTTTGTTCTTCCTTGGGTCCTTCATTATAATCGTTAGTAGAGGAAGTGTCAAGAATCTTCATGAGAAGATTCTTCCCTGCACTAACGGATAAACACAGGAAGGCTCCCCCGGAAGTTATATCGAGAAGTTGTGCAGAAACTTTGCTAAGACCGCCATAAAAGTGTTGTAACAATGTTGGCTCGGTTATAACAAGATCAGGGCCAGATGATGATAGCTCTAAAAGACGGTCCCATTCCGCACCTAGAGGTTCTTTCTCCTTTTGTGAGAAGTTGATGACCTCTTTTCGAAGACGAACAACGCGAGGATTAGGGAAGAAAGCTAGGCAGAATTTGGATTGTAACTTTTCCCATTCTCCGTTTACACCATCTACGTGACGAAGGTACCATCGTTTGGCTATTCTCGTCAAAGAGAGCGGAAATAGCTTCCACTTAAGGGTACCTCGCCTCATCCCTTGGATTTTGACACATGAACACAATTGTTCAAATTCACGTAGGTGAGTGTATGGATTTTCATCTTCGTCCCCAAAGAAAGATTGTTCCCGAACTTTGGCTATGAAGCTAGGGCGAAACTCATAGCTAAGTGAAAGGATGAGATGTGCTGATGGTGGTGGTTCCAAACTATGGCCCTTTGGAAAAGCAAAGTGAGAGATGGAACGGAAAATGATAAAATGAAAAGAAAGACAAAACAAAGATAATAGGACCAAAGGGTACTAGTTAAAAGCTACTGTTCCCCGGCAACGGCGCCAGAAATGCTTGTTGGTATTTCTTATGACTATTGGATAAATCTGCAAGCACACAGATTATACCGATGTAGCACTTCACCGGGAGTATTCCAGGTATCGTATTTTCCTCAGGGAACGATAGTGATCTAACTAGGATTAAAGATATGTCCTATGATGGATCAAGGGAGACTATGATAACTGGGTTGAGAGATTCGATGCAGCAAAGATATCTAACAAGGCAAAGCTGGTTCTACTGGCTTTATCAGCCCTTCTCTCGCAGGAGGCGATGGTATAGATTAGAAAGAGGGCAAAACTCTAACCGGACCGCACCATCATGTTGTATTGAGGCCCTACCTTTTAAGAACTTATCTTACACACGTGGTGGAATACAAAGACTAGATAGAGCTGTCACCTTCTACTAGCATCCACAAACAATCCGTGCGATAAACGGTTTACAAAGGTAAGATCTAGTATAGACACCACGTCTACACTATTCTTACTACTTTAACCCCAACTAAGGACTAAAGCACTCTACTTAAAGTAAAGCGATGATCAAGCGTGAAAAGATGTATAACAACTAAACCAGATTTAGAATATTGAATGCTAGGTAAATTGGTATAACAACTAATGGATACATTCCTTCTTGCCTTTGTGGCGAGTAAATTGGTCCGGTCGGCGCAGGTGCAGCACCACCTCGCTGAATATTATGCACAGGTTGATTTACCGATGTATAACCTTGGGTACCCATTGGTGTATACTGCGGCATGATATTCATCGGTCGATACACCGATGTTTCATTCTAAGTGCTCGTCGGGTAATGGTACTGATGTACTCTCGCTATCTGGTATCCAGGTTGAACCACCTGCTGTTGAATTGGACTGGTCCATACAGGATTATAAGTTATCGGTATATAATTTGCCGATAATTGATGGTTACCCTACGCCTGCTGCTCCTGCACCCTGGAACAATCAAATTGGCCTCCTTGGTGCACCGGTGCCCCAGCATAAGGATTTGGCATCATCATGGGGTGGTTTACCATTGCCAAATCTTGTTGCATCGGCAAAGAACTTGCCGATGGTTGCCCGTAAGGCACTTTAGGCACCACCATCTGGAGATTCTCTGGTGGCAACTGCATATTTGGCGAAGACGTAGCATAACGTGCCACTGGATTTATCGGTTGTGCCGATATCGCTGATTCCACAGAGACCTTCCCGACCACATTGTTACTTTGGATTAGATTAGCGTCGGCAGATGGATTTGGGGGCATGCCGTATCCCCACCAGCTAGCAGGATATGGTTGACTCTGAATCACCGGTCCTAACATCCCCGATGCAACTGAATCTGTATTCAACTGAACAACACTCATAGGGCTTGCCCTTGGTGGAGTAACTTCACCGGTAGATGGCTTCGCAGGTTTGGTAGAGGCCATTGGAGCCGCCGATGGAGTCGTGGCAGATGCTGATCCAGGTTGATGATACGTTGGCCCAACATACCTAGGTGGTTGTCCTTCTTTGAAAGATTGCATGACAGCATTGTATACAGTATTGGACAACACATTGGAATGGCTAATGAGCGCCTGACTTAACGCAGAATTAACCATATGTTACAACTTACCAGGATTGGCATCGAAAGTGACCTGCCGAGGCAACGGCGGATCTTTCTTCTGGACTGCCTCGCCGCTCCTGTTTAGGCTGAAGGATTTCAGATATAGTTGCTTGTATTCCTCCATAGCCTGCTCCATAGCTTGTTTCTGATCATCCTTCAAATCTGCTTCAGAGACTTCAATGACGTTCCTCGGATCAACGTCAGTAGAACCACCCATGATCGTGATCAAGAGATGTATCTAGGGTCCCACCGGGTGTGCCGAAAGAGGTGTTGACACAAAAAGCGTCGGATCTGCGAACACCTCAGGCTTATACCCGAACTCGATATCCAAAGGTGTGCCAGTTGATTTGACCAGTTAATCAACAAGAACGATAACTAGAACAATGATGAACGAGACGACAACGATACGCCCGGACGTCAAGGCTCAGATTGCTCAAAAAGCGGAACTCGCGAGGTAGACGGAGATCTTGTAGATACAACCCATCGAGATCGTAAGAACTCATAGATAAACTATAACTAATGAAAAAAGTAGATGCTAAAAAGTAAGACGAAAATAATAGATTTGTTTGATTGTCTTGAATATCTTCTCATACGAGCCCTAGGTACATATTTATACTCAAGTAGGAGGAGTTGTACAGACACGACTCATACTTTTAAGGAAATAAATGACTCGCGCAAGAGTCGGACTCAAACTATAATAATAATACTAATATTAAAACCACTAATTTCCTTATCTGCTTCCCTTACGATGAAACTTTCCATCGGCAGACTTCTTCAATCCGCAATTTCCTTCTATTGCCATCGACAACTTTCCCACTATTTTCAGCCATGTCAACCTGTATCCATCGATAATACTCTCAATCGGCAAAATTCTCCTTACTCTATTGGCAACACCTCCTTGAACAACAAAACATATCTTATTTCCTCCTTAATGCTTCTTCCATCACATCCACCATCGGCAGATTTTCCTATTTCCATCGGCAATGAAACCAATAGCCCCTTGATGTCGATGAGGAACAATTTTTACCTCTTTACCGATCAATACACTTGGTTTAATATTGACCCGTACAAAAAACGACGTCAACAACGACGACGATGATGGTGATGATGAAGAGGATAGGTGTCCTCTGTCTGAGGTGATGCTGGCGCTGTTCGTAGCCGGGACTTTGTGCTACCCCGTGGGGGATGCGCCGACGGTGGAGGTGCCACCGGTGAGAACGCTCGGTGAGCACCTAGCTCCCGGGGACTCCGGGAGCGGTGTCACCGGTGACACACCGATCACTCCCCATTCCACCCCGTCTGAAAAGGGCGAACAGAGTGGAAGCTCGGGCGCCGCCGGCCGCGGTGAGTCGGCATCGAGGCGGAAACGCGTCCGCGTCTTCTCCCCATGATAAGTCTGCAGTTAATGATTTTTTTTTGCTCCTTTCGTTGAAGAGAGTTTTAGCTCACGCTCGCTGGTGCATGATGTTCGTTTCAGGATTACCGGCAACTCCACGCACGCGGGGTGGAAGAAGTTGTGCCGGGGGGTGACGTCCGCCGGCGAGGGCAGAGACGACGCCGCCCCAGTCCTTGGTCTGGCGAGTTCCGCCGTGATCGGGAGCGAGCCGGCCCCGGGCGGCGCCGCCGTCGTTGGCGTGACTCCGCCGACCCCCACAGATGCCAGCCCCGCGGCTGTCGCGTCGCCCTCTCCCCAGAGGTGGTAGTCGTGGATGACTCCGGGGAGGAGGACGACCTAGGTGAACTCATGGCCATGGATGTCGAGGAGGCTCCGCCGGCCGCAGTGACGGAAGATGCTGCGGTGGTGATCACGGCGGGCGAGACCGTTGAGGGTGCCCTTGACTGGGTGGACGACATCATAGATGTCGCGGCTGCGGCGTCAGAGGGTGAGGTATCGGCGCTTGGGGCGAGCGAGGAGAGGCCCCTGGACAGCCCCGTTCCTCCCAACATGCCGGCCCGGGGCACGGTGGCTCCTCGGTCCTTCACGAAGGAGGAGGTGACGGCCGTGCATGTGGCGAAGGTCGTTCTCTCCCAGTCCAGCGCGACCTCACCGGGCGAGGTGGCTGACGCTGGGGGAGAGGCCGCCCCTGGGACCTTGAACCGTCTACGCCCCGATCGTCACTCCTTCGGGGACGGTGACCGTCTTGCTTGGGTTGACCAGGAGAACTTGGGAACCCTCGTGTTCGTGCTGGACGACCGGCGTGAGCTTCACCACTGGAATCGCATGGCAGACTCGCGCCGGGAGCATGACCTCCTTATTGCACGATGCTTGGGGTTCATTCAGAGGGCGGTCGCGTCGCTCTCTGACGACTTCTCTCATCATGGCAATGTGAGAGGCTGCTTGATCGTAAGTGTTTGTTTTTACTCCTTACTGTCGATTGACTTCTCCCTTTGCGCATATCTTGATGGCGATGAGCGTTGAGAAGTCAGAATTTATCCGTCGCGAGGCCGGCCGGTGGGCTCCTAGGTCGTGGACGTCCGTCGGAGGGGCTGCCATGGCTGAGGACCTTGTCGCGGCTCGGCGTCGCGCGGCGGAGTTGGAGGAGCTGTTGGGCGCATCGGAATCGAGGGCGATGGATGCCCAGACGCTAGCGCAGCAGAGCGCCGCCGACGTCGAGCGGGCCGAGCAAGCGTGGAACGCGGCTCGTGCCGACGCGGAGGTGGCCCGCCAGGTGGTGGAAGATGAGCGCGCGGCGCGTCAGGTTGAAGTGGAGCGCCTGGCGGCCGAGCGCGGTGCTGAAGCAGAGGCACGATGCCGAGCCGTCTCGATGCTGAACTCCATGGAGGAGGAGCTCAACGTCATGCGGCGCCAGCGTGATGTCCACCGTCGAGAGCGTGATGACGTCGTGGCTGGTTTTGAGGATCTGTCTAACAGGGCTCGCGAGCGTAGCGTCGATGCCGACTGGAGGATTCTGGAGTTCTCCACCCGGGTGGGTGAGCTGACGATGGAGGTCTCATAGCTCCGTGCGACGATCCATGGCCTAGAGAGGGAAAATGGAGGTACGTTGCCATCCTTTGTTTGTTTGTTTTGGTGTGATGTACCTTTTTGCTTGGAGGCTGAGTCTCCCTTCTTGTCGCCCCAGAGTTGCGTGCTGGTGCAAAGGAGTCGTAGGCGTTGCGCGAGGCCGTGCATGGCGTGTGTGACCTCTTCGGCATGTCAGCCGTCGAGGGTGGTCCGGAGGCGGCCAGGACCCATGTCGGCCTACTCTGGGAGTGGGGCTAAGCGCGGATCCGGGAGGCGCTACGCATCGGGGTCCACCGCACGATGGCGATCGCCGCCTGCCTCTATGATGCGGTGACTCCTACGCTTATCAGCGAGAGTTATCCGCTGGACGCCCCGGAGGACCTGCTCGATCAGGTTGAGGCTGCCGCGGAGGAGCCCTCTACGATCCCGGACGCCAAGCTCGAAGAAGAAGTGCTCCCGCCGCCGCCGGAAGAGTGACCCTGCATGGTCAGTGATCAGGGCCGAGTGCCCTTGTAACAAACAATTTAAGTTATCCTTTTGATCTGGTCAGATGGGCAGTCGGGTGGAAGTACTTGACTCCAGGGAGTCGGAGTACCTCATGGCCCATTGTCGTGGTCCGGTGAGATTTTCTCCCTTGGTCGGGGAAGACGAAGTTTTCGTTCGGCGGAAAGAAGTGCGGATGTTTTGCGCAAAAAAGTTTTTGGAGAGAAAAAGCAGGGGTTCCCCCCTTCCAAGCCCCCGAGCGAGGTGTGCTCTGGCATGCGTCGGGAGTGCACCTTGCTGAGTGATTGGTCTGAGAGTTTCCCAGTTTTTATTCCTCGAACTTTTTGCTTATAGGAGATTACATGCGTATGTACAATGTGCTAGAGTACTTAGTAAAAATAGATAAACAACATAGTTGTTGGTGCTGTGGGCGTCCGAGCTCTTCGCGCTGTAGGCGTCGACGTCCATCTTGTCAGTGGCCTCAATCGCCGCCACCAGCTCCTTGCTGCGCACCTCGGCCATGGCGTTCTCGCAACAGTCCACCTCGCATTGGTACGCTACCTTGACGTCGGAGGTGACTGTGATGATGCCGCACGGCCCCGACATCTTGAGCTTGAGATAAGTGTAGTTGGGGATGGCCATGAACTTTGTGTAACATGGCCTTCCCAACACCGCGTGGTAAGTCCCTCGGTAAGCCACGACCTCGAAGGTGAGGTATTCGCTCCGGAAGTTGTCCGGCTCCCCGAACGTGATGGGCAGGACGATCTACCCCAGGGGTACCGTTTGTCTTCTGGGGACGATTCCCTGAAAGGGAGCCCCCCGAGGATCGAAGTTTCTCCCGGCGCAGGCCGAGGGCCTCGAAGGCGTTGTAGTACATGATGTTGAGGCTGCTGCCTCCGTCCATCAGCACCTTGAAGAAGCGCACGTTCCCTATGACCGGGTCCACGACGAGTGGATAACGACCCGGATGGGGAACGTGGCTCGGGTGATCATCTCGACCGAAGGTGATGTCGGGCTCCGACCAGTCAAGAAAAGCCAGAGTTGCTGGGCCGACCGCGAAGACCTTGCGCCACTCCTTGCGAGTTGCTGGGGCGACCTCCGAGCCTCCGAAGATCATGAGGCACTTGCTTACGTGGGGGTAGGAGTCCTCGTGACCCCCGTCCCCGTCTTGGCCTTCCGACTGCATTGACTCGTCCTTGTCAGGGATGGCCTTGATGTACCTGGCCATCATGTCACACTGCTGGAGCCTTGCGGTCTGCCGCCATGACGATGTTGTCGCCACCGCCACGTTGTGGCTTGCCCCTCTTCTTGCTCCTGTTCTGGGCGCGGTTCGAGCTGCCTTCGCCGGCAGTCTCTACTTCCTTGCCCTTACCCTTATCGGGGTGGAAGATTGCACCGACCGCCTCCTCGCCCGAAGCGTAGCTCGTGGCGATGTTGAGGAGTCTCTCGGTGGTGCGAGGGTTGCTGCGGCCCAGCTTATGGACTAGCTTTTTGTAGGTGGTGCAAGCGAGGAAAGACCCGACTACATCTACGTCGGCCGCGGTCGGGAGCTTGGTGCATTGCTGGGAGAAGCGATGAATGTAATCCCAGAGGGACTCATCCGCCTTCTGCCTGCAGCTGCGGAGGTCCCAGGGGTTTCTTGGGCACGTGTATGTGCCTTGAAAATTCCCGACAAAGGCCTGTCGTAGGGAAACCCACCCATCGATGGTGTTGGGAGGCAAATGCTCGAGCCACGTGTGAGTCGAGTCCGAGAGGTGGAGAGGCAAGTTGCGGATGATGAAATCATCATCGTCCGTGCCGCTGGCCTGATAGGCAAGGCGGTAGTCGTCGAGCCAGAGCCCGGGGTTCGTTTCCCCGGAGTACCGGACGATGTTGGTTGGTTGTTGGAATGGTTGCGGGAACGGTGCGCGGCGGATGCAACGAATGAACGCCAAGGGGACCGGCGGCTCCGGCGTAGGAGGCCGGTCCTCGTCGCTGTCGTATCGGCCTCCGCAGCGGACATGGTAGCCTCTGCTGGCACCATCCTGCTTGGCATGCTTGCGTGCGTCAAGCGTGTCGCGCACATCTTGCTTCTCGCCTACGCGATCATGCACCGTCGGACGCCGGCGTTCAGCCGGTGCGGGATCCGGGTGGACCGACCCCTCGCGGTCGTTGGGTGCCGGGCCGGTTGGATGGCCGGTACTGAGCCCGCGCCTCCACGACGCGGAGCTCTCGGCCTGTTGTGTCGCGGCTTGCTCCAGAAGGGTCTTCAGCTCGTCGTGAGCGAGCTTCCCGTCGGGAGCATCTGGGACCGGAAAGTTGCGGCATACCGTGTTCGTCGTTGATGATGCGCTGGTGTACCGTTCGGGCATCCCTGCGAGCACGAGGCTCTGCGGGGTCCCTGGCTGCTTCACGTTCGAGCTTTTCGCGCTCGAACGTCACCCTTCGCTGGCGCTCCGCGAGCTGCTGCTCCATGTCGTGGAGGTTGTGAAGCTGCTGCTGCTAGGGATCCGAAGGCTGTGGATTGGGCCGTGGCTGGGGTGCCGGAACACCCGTCTCGTGTATGGGCGTATGGACGTCGTCGTCCCCATCGTCGATGAGGGTGGGGTCGATAGCGGCTCCGGGCGGCGGTGGGTCACACATGAAACACTCGCGGCCGCAGCCCGCGCTGTAATCACTCGAGTCGGAGTCGAGCAATTAGTTGTTGGCATGGAGGAAGCCGTAAAAATCCTCCTTATCCCTCAGATCTTCGAAGTCTAGGGGCTCCCATGGGTCGACGCTCCCACGACTGGAGCCGACGTAAGAGGTGGCCTCCGGGCTTGTGAGGAGATCGGAGACGGACTGGGGGTGGTGAGACGCAAGCCCGATGCATGTCCCTTTCGTGGGGTCAGCATGGAACCATGCGACCACCATCTCTGAATAAGACGCGGCGGCATTCCTCATGCCGAACGGTAGTGCCTCCGGAGCGGGCGCTTCGATGTGCCCGGGAGAGAGCGGCTGCCCTCCCTTGAGCTGCGTTGTCACATTGGCGAATGCGTAGTAGAGGTTGTGCAGGGACTCCTGAGTCGGCTGGGGTCCCATCAACGTGTCGAGCTGGCGCTCGAACTGAGGGTAGTCGGCCTGCTAGAATGCTATCCCGCGAGCGACTTTCTCCCCGGAGGGAGGTAGGTTGATGTGGGCCATGGATGCCCAAATGGCGTCCACGGCTACCTCGGAGGGAGCCGTAGGGCGACGGAGGACTAGGTCGGCCCCCTTCCCGTGGCACTGGAAGTCTAGGCTACCAAAACGAACAATGGAGCCCGAAGCAAAATCAACGTGGCAAGAAGCCATCCGATACTCGAAAATATGGGTGACATGCAAAGCCCCCTACCTGGCGCGCCAACTGATTAACCGCAATGGTCGCCCTAATGTGACCGCTGCGGTAAATGTATTAACCGTAGCAGTCACCTTAGGACGACCGCTGCGGTTAATCAGTACTAACCGTAGCGGGAATGTTATGTCGCCCGCTGTGGTAAATAGTTAACCGCAACGGGCTCTCTGTCTGCCGGCCGTGCGCGGCCGTGCATTGTCTAACCGTGGTGGGCAGGAATGGTGGCCACCACGGAGGGCATTTTGTCACCACTGCGCAAAATCATTTTTAACGTAGTGTTAGATTAGAAAATCTAATGAACAAACCATCTATTTTTTCCAACTGACCAGTGAGCAATGCCCTCTATTGTTTTACTCTTTTTCTACAACATAGCAATTGTTTACAAATTAGAAACAAAGCGAAGCTAAGAAGGAAGAATACACGTGTGTTGTGTGCCTATGGCATGGAGTAACACGGGCCTATTCCTCTATTGGGCCCTCTTCATTTATCTCCAATTTAGACTGCCCCACTTAGGGTCTTCATCTTCCTCCATTAGTTCCTCATAATCATGTGTTGTCCCTCTTCACTCGACATAAACACAATGTCGGTGCCTTGATCTCGAATGAAAGTTTCCAGAGTAAGGGGTTTTCACTTCTAGATGTAGGAAAGGTTGCTGCCCTAGCTGAAAGCCCTAGTTTGGATTTGAGTAATTGATGAAACTTTAGGTACTAACCTATTGTCTCTAAGTGTTCATTTGAGATAGGTTGGTACACACCAAATGTTGAAGCTAAGTGATCATGGTGATGCATGGATAGTGAAGATCACAAATTGATAGATCAAATGCTCTAACTTGAATAGAAGGAAGAGAAAAAAAGATCAAGGCAAAGGTATAGCTTAATAGAATCTTTTGTTTTGGCACTCAAGACAACATAGAGGGTATGAGTGTGTTTAGGATCGATAGCCATACTATTAAGAGGGGAGAAACCTTAGTGATTCGGATATCAAGTGCCACTAGTCGATCTAACTCGTTGCATATGTATTAGACCTAGTTTGCTAACTAAACACCCTTAAAAAAGATATGTGAAAATGCTAACACAAATGCACAAAGATGGTACTCATAGTTTTTAAGACTTGTGAGAAAGAGCGAAAAGAATAGAAAAGAGGAAGTGCTTTATATGGAGCACCAAACGCTGGTCCCAAAGGGACGCGTCCGGTGGCTAACCCTAGCCTCTAGAAATCCACTAAGTGTGGACTGGACACTGTGTGTGTCTGGTCAGTGTTGACCGAACGTGTTCGGTCATGATTTGTCGTCTCTAGAACTTACTGTAAGTGATCGGACGCTGAGGAACGGACGAGGTGCTTGCACTATTCACGTGTCCTATGTTTGAGAGGTTTGTGCACTGAGTGTATGGAATGGATGTTGTTAGGGTCTGATCACTAGGGACCGAACACATCTGGTGAATAAAAATCATCTCTGGATGCTTACTCGAAACGATCAGATGCTAGGTGCACTGTAGTCACTCAATTTGAGAGTAGTGTTTGGTGCAACATAATGACATGTTTTGAGTGAGCTAGCCGTTGGGATTCGACGAACTTAGTTAAATGGTGAAGCCACATGGCGGTCATCCATGCATCGGACACGTCCGGTGTGATGGACAATTGTGTTTGGTCACCACAAAAAATGGTTGAAAGGAGCCAACAACTATTTGAGTGTTGGGCTCCCTATTAAGCATGTTGGCCGGTTAGGGGTAGATGAAGGACCGAGAACAGCGACCAGAGGGGGCTGAATGGGAGCCTCAAATTTCTCTCGAAATATTCGAGCCACTCTTCCCAAAAGCCAAACCCAGTTGACGGGTGCTCAACCTCCCCCAAGCAACATGAGCGGGGATTCAGACGAAATCTAAGAAATGAGAGCTCACCGGCAGTGGAGAGAAACTCACCGGTAACCCCAAAAAGCAAGTTCTCAGCCCCGAGAGAGATTAGGAAAGAACTCACCGGAAATGGATAAAAGAGAGCTCACCGGCAGTAGAGAAAAACTCACCGGAAACCCCAAAACATAGGTTCTCAACCCCTAAGGGAAAGAGGCAAGAACCTAGGCAAAACGGGCGAAAATAGCAACCGTCGGACTACTCTGTCAAGACCACCGGACCAATGGAAGTGGTCCGGTGCCTTTGGTCCGGTGCACAGCGAAGCACCACCGGACTAGTCCGACGCTCACTTTGGAAAGTCCGGAGCTGACCCCAAAAACATGCAGTAAGTGCCTAGGCTCCGAACACCTAGTCTGACGCTCGCCGTCGGACTATAGGAAGTGGTTCGGTGCACACACTCACCACAGAGCAAAAACCACAGCAAGCACCCTACCTCCGGACACCTCGTCCGACGCTCACCGTTGGACTAACGGGCCTGGTCCGACGTGTGAGTGAAACCTTCAGCAGAGCCACCGGACTACTTACAATGGTCTGGTGCTCACATGCTGGGTGGTCCGACGCCCACAGACAGAAAACTATTCCCCGCAAAAACGAACTTCTCTCCGCCAAATCTTCCCAAAACTCAACCAAATGATCACCAACTGCAACCAAACTTTGTAGGCATGATCCTAGTGTAGTTGGGGAGCTATCCCGAAGAAATCATCGCTCAATTTGGAGAGGATAAACAGGAACACTCGGATTTGGGGGAGAAGAGAGCAAAACGAAGAACGCCACAAAGAAATCGCCCGATCTATGCACTCGTGAGGTTTGAGGGGAATTCCTTCAGTGCAAAGAAGCTCCCCACAATTGCCAACAACTTGGTTCAAGTCGATTTTGCAAATCTACTCTCAACAAAGAGAAATCATCTCTGGAAAAAGAGAGAGCAAAAGCAAAACAGGAAGAACACAAGCAAACCGGGGACACAATCACGAAATCGAAGCCACCATGGCTTACGGAGGTTACGGCCTCCGATTCCTCGCAACAATCATAAGTCCTTACACCGGTGAGATGGTGGATCTCAAGCAAGAAGAAACTAGGGAAGGGAAAACCTAGGAATAGGTGGGAGAGAGTAATGCAAGAGATAAGGATGAGGATACCCCTTCATCCTCTATTTAACGGGGCTTTGGCTATTTCCCAAAGACCCCCCTAGATACAAGACCAAATTACCTAGCCATAAGACATTGTAATCCAAGTCGGTAACTCCCAGCCACTCATTTGAATGGACGGCCCCGCTTCCTGCCGGAAGTTGTCGTCGCCTCGACGCAACCTCCAGGATTCCACCACGTGCCATCCTCGCTTCCTCGGAAGCTCCGCCTAGGTCTTGAGGCCCAAACCCAGGAAACCCGCCACCGGTAGCTTTGGGCTCAACACCGAACCTCGAGTTTTGTGACCCAAACTCGGAAACCGACGCGGATGGTTTTGAGGCCCAAACCACCAAACCACTCGACGCGAGCCACCTTGTCTTCGCCCGGTCGGACTCTGAGTCCCCCGAGCTTCCACTCGACTCGCGCGTCCACCGTCTTGACTCGGTCAACTCAGTCTACCTTCATGTCTTCTCGCACTCGCCGGTGCCAAGTACTAGCCACCACAGCTAGTCTGCCGGCGCCCATGGTCCCTTAGTCCGAGCCCCGCTTCCGCCCTTCACCGCTCTCAGTCCATCGGTACGGCAAGCCTCTACTCGACCTTCTCCACGCCATTGACCACTGTCACTAGGCATAGCACCTGCACACCACAAGCCGATAGACAGGCACACATTTGCTTTCGCAAAGGGTTAGCGTAAGCCACTCAAACTGAAACACTCAAGTGTTAGTCAATCACTCATCATCAAAGCTAAACATACATGGGTACTTATCCACCATGTGTTCGCAGTAGAACTCTTGGCCATTTGCTTCACTTTCATACACCTAGAGCTAAGACACTCCACTCCCACCGGCTCTGATCAGTGGATTGTGAGGGGTTCTTGAGCCTTCCCCGTGGGAGATTCGCAAAAGGCATCTCTAGTGGATTTCTTGTAGCTTGTGGATCCCCATCTTATGTTGATTGTGTAGCATCCAGATGTGGGTTAGACGCATAAAGCGTATTAATGTGTGAATCACCAAGTGGTTCTATCGCTACAACAATGAGTATACATAGCTTGCCGACAAGCAAGTGAACCTCGATAAAACTCATTGTGTGAACTCCCTCTTGCCGAGGATTTCATTTATGTGATTGATTAATTGGATATTCTATCATCACATCGGTATGACTCACAATTCTATTTTTTCATTCACTTTGTCTACATCCTTGCAAAGTAGAGTACTTAGCTATCTAAGGAATCTTGTATGCATATCGATATACATCAATCTAGTTCTCTAGCTAGTTATCTTGTTGTGTGAATTAGTTTGCCAAAACCTAGAATTATTGGATAAGTGGCTTGGATCTTTTGGTAGTGCTAGTGCTAAACTTGCTTATAACCATTTGTTTTACTAATCACTTGTCTAAGTGTATTTCTAGAATTTTTATTAGGCTATTCACCCCCTAGCCATATTAGGACCTTTCACTAACTCACCTTATTGGTGAGTCCAACATTAGATCTATGCTGATCACTACCAAAATCAGCAATCACTACTTGTCAAAATGGGTTTTCACTACCAGATTTCTATCTAGCAGCAATGGACAATTGACAGTGATGAGGCCCATGGTCCACTGTTTGTTTTTCACCCGATAGAGATGCCTATTTTCACAAAACAAAATAAAAGAGGAAACACCATCACGCTCGTGTCATAGTTAGTTAGGACCAGATCTGCCATCACAGTCACATCATGGACGTTGTCATAGCAACAAAAAGTAGAACAACGTTGTAGGTTGATCGATTCAACATACACATGGAGAGAGAGAATCAAGGGAGATCCATATCAAAGAGAGACGGAAATCAAGATCAATTAACACATCACATGTAGATCAAGATTTATTCAACACAGCACACATCAAAGAGAGATGTATTCAAAGATCTATAAATAAGGACACACTATTAGCCCCAAACAAAAATCAAAGAGATATCAATTCAAGGATCCTTGTTGCATGTAATTGAAGTGGAGGACACTAGGATACCATGGAACACTACCCAAGCACTAGGGCCACCGCTCACTGAGGTTGCCGTCTCTACGGTCCGCTGCTCACCAAGACTGCCGCCTACGCGGGTCGCCACTTGCCAAAGCCACTACCTACACTTCAGCCCGTGCTGGGGCCAACAAAATGGTGCATGTGGAGAATGAGGGATTTGGGAGGGAGATCGGGAGAGGGAGGATCTGGCATGAGGGAGGGAGAGAAAATAATAAGGACGAGAGCATAGAGGTGGTAATTAACTACATTGCATATTATTTGCCGGTTGAGATGCTTTGTCATTGATCATTCTTACAACTTGGTAGTCACTACTGGAAACTTAAATTTTCCTATATGTGCAAAACCAATCGAAAAATAGGTAATATTAGAGGGAAATTGGAAAAATATTTTTTCTGATGGTTTACCATTACTTCTGGTTTATGTTATAAACCAACAATGATAGTTATATTCTTTGCTAATTTAAAAGGATCTCTACCCTTTGTTCGGATCATAGGCTTACAACACAACAATGAAGCATAATCACTATCACCTCTAGCATAATCAATAGTGATTATTTTTTCCTATGTAGTCAATGATATTTATTTTACATTGCCAACCCAACTTTTTCTAAATTGTTGATGCAGACAATTTAGTAGATAATATAGTGCTACAATTTTATATTTTTTAACCTCAAATGACAAAACTCTAAGCTAGCAAGTTACAGATCTCATTGAAGACTACAATTTTATATAATAATAATCTTCATCCAATGTCATATGAAAAGGATACAATTTTTCTAAGATTGAGCTTTGTCTCTAACATATGGGTCCTATCTATCAAATTTATGGAAACATTGAGTTAGCATGCCACGTCAACTATGGGGTTAGGGAAATGAAAGTGCAATCAAGCCCTAAGTGGGTTTTGGTGACATGAAAACATATTTAGAGAACTAATGAGACTCTTCAAGTGTGACAAACAGGTTGAAAGAAAGGAGGTTGATGAACAGGTTGGCGGACCCCTTCAATTACAAAAGTGCATGGCAAAAATCTCAAAGGACTTTAATTCATTTTATATTTCGAATTTGAATTAGGTATGTCGTACTATTAAGAGGGATTCAACACGCATGCCAAAAAACTAAACCAAATGCTATATCTATAGACTCAGTAAACACCTCCACATATATCTTTGGCACAGCAGCCAGCACTTCCATTCTACTCTCTTTGTTGTCTCTGCTAGGCCGGCAGTCCGGTACTGCCGCGCCTTTGGTCGGCACTGCCGCGACTTGAAATCTGCCCGTTGGCAGTGAGGGGGTATAACCTTATCCTCTTACTCCCCCAATGGTCATCTCTACCATTCACTCAGATTCATTTCGAGAACAGGCTTGAGAAGCTCCCTTCTTGCTATCCCTTCTTCCTTGGTTGCTCCAACTGTCTTCTCCATTGATTTCCACTCAAATATTTGAGAGATTGAGCCTCCAAGCTTGAGAAGAAGCTTCTCCCTCGGATCTTCAATTCCTACAAGCATTTGGTTTACGTGGTGGCCGGTCATTTGAGTTTATTACTCTTGGAGCTTTGCTCCTAGCCGGCTAGGCGTCGCCCTTAAGCTTGCCTCCTTCATGTGGCAGCCTAGGGAGGTTTGTAACACCCCATATTGCTAATACATTTCCCCTCATCTCAAGAGTTCATTCTCTTGACTTGAGACCGAGGAAAGAGCTAACCTTTGTGGTGAGCTTGAGCCTTGTGTGGCGCAGCTCAACAACGTGGACGTAGGCAAGCCTTGGTGGTGAGCTGAACCACGGGTCAAATCTTGTGTCAACTTGTGATTGTCTCTCTACTTTGATATATATTGCTCTCAAGTTGATTTCTAGGGTTTGGACCCGATCTACGCAGTGGGTGTGTTGCTACCACTTTCAAGTGGTGTTGGAGGTTCCATATACTTCTAGGAAGGTTTTAATTCACACACATTTTCCATATTCATCTTAGTTTTTGAATTGAGCTTGAATCTGTCTAGCTGACCAGCACTACCGGCCCAGAGTCCAGCAGTGTCGGGTAGCGCGGCAGTGTCGGGCTATAGAGCGGCAGTGTCGCGCCTATGACTAACAGTGTGTTGAGAAAAGTTTGAAACATGCCTATTCACCCCCCCCCCCTCTAGGATTATCAGGTCCTTACAAGTGGTATCAAAGCAAGGTTGCCTCAGTAAGTACTTAGCCGTGTGAGGTAATGGCCGAAGAGGGTGGAGTCAAGCATGTTGACCCCAAGGAGGTGGATTTGCATTCCGCGGACAGCAGCGGTGAAAGTGTTGCCACGGATAAATACTTGACCACAGCTGGCATGTCCGCAGGAGAAGTAGCAAGAAGGAAAGAAGAAAGGAGACTAAGAAGAGAAGGAAAAAGATTGCAAAAAGAAGAAGATGCAATCAATGAAGCTAGAAGCTTGAAGCTTGCCGAGAAGCTCCATAGAAGAGAAGTGAGGCAGCTAAAGAAGGAGCTCAAGGCAAAGGAGGAGGAGCTGAAGAAAAGCAAAGAAAAGGCCTCTCAAGTGGAGGTTGAGTCTAGCAGCTCCGATGGTGATGATGATGCATCATACCAAGCCTCCAAGAATGAGAAGAAGCAAGAGAAGAAGGATGATGGCAGCAAGAAATAATAATATGGGACACCTTGCATCTTGCACATGAGGGTGTGAGCAAAGTAAGGCAATCCAAGATTGATTTATTGATGGCCAAGCTCAACCGGTTCGTGATCAATGAAGGTGAAGGGCCACAAGAAATGTTTGATAGATTGATGACTATTGTTGGCAAGATTAGAGGACTTGGTAGTGAAGAAGTCAATGATCACAAGGTCGTCAAGATTATGCTTGAAGCCTATTCTCCAAGAAATGAGACCGTGGTGACATTAATTAGAGACAAGAAGAAGTTTGAGTATTTCACACCAAGTGATGTGCTTGGTAGAATAATGACCTTTGATCTACAAAGAGAAGAAGCACTTGAAAGGAAGAAGCTTGGTGAGTTGCAAGCAAGGATGGAAGGGATGAAGATTAAGGACGTGGCTCTCAAAGCCAACAAGAGCACAAGAAGATCAGCCCCTAGTTGTCCTAAAAACAGGAAGCAAGCTTCATCAAGCAAAGCTCAAGCAACAAAAGCCATCAAGCAAGAACCCGAAGCTACAACATCAAGTGATGGTGAAAGTGAGGATGGGCAGTTTGAGAAGATAGATGACATAGCCCTATTCATGAAGAGATTCAACAAGGGCATAAAGAGAAATGGGTACAAGCTCATGAGGAGAAGGTTCCCAAACAAGAAATCAAGAACTTGCTACAATTGTGGTAGCACTGAGCATTTCATTGCCGATTTCCCAAATGAGAAGAAAGATACCAAGTTTGGCAAAGGCAAGAGAGAAGACAAAGGTGACCACAAGAAGAGCAAGAGATATGTGGGAGAACCACACATTGGGCATGAGTGGGACTCAACGGTAGAGAGCTCAAGTGAAGATGAAGAGATGGCCACCACTTCTATTCACAAGTCATCCACTTCACCAAGGCTCTTCAACAACATGTCCGATGATGATGAATGCTTCCCTCACATTTGTCTCATGGCAAAGGGTGAGAAGGTACAATCAAAACCAAAACCTATAACTCCTCTTCCCAATGATATCTCTAGTAGTGATTCTAGTGATTACTCAAGTGATGATGGCTCTAGTGATGAAGAAATTAATGAAATAACTAAAAACATGGATAAGAAGACCAAAATCTTCATTGCTAACCTAATGGATGAATTAGAGGCAACCAAGGATGAGTTGGCATCTAGAGAAAAGACTCTTATCAAACAAGAGGATCTCTACATTGCTAGCAAGGAAGCCCTTGCATTAGAGAGGAGTGAGGTGAGCTCTTTGACTAAGGCTTTGGCCAAGGAACAAGAAGCTCATTCTCTCACTAAGAAGGAGTATAGTGACCTCAAGCAAAAGCATTGTGGCTTAGTTGAAAGGCATCAAGAGCTTGAGGGATAATACAATCTTCTTTGGGAGAGAAACTCACATCTCACTAAAGAAAATGATGCCTCTTCTCCATCCACTAGTTAAGGATGTGGAAAATGCTACAATATTGATTTGAATGATTATTCCACTAACCTTGCCAACATGGAGGCCATGAAGGAGATTGCAAGGCTCAACAATGTCATTTCAGTTTCTAGCAAAAATGACAAAGACAAAGTTGAGCCAAAGAAAATTCAATACAAGGATGGAAGGCATCCATCTATCAAGGATGGGCTTGGACACACTCAAGGAGGTAAGACCAATGGAAGAAAAGCAGTGGAAGGCATTGAGTGTGTCAAGTTTGAGAAGAAGGGAAGTATTGGTGCAGATCAGCCTGCACAGACCGCGTCAGTGCCACGCCATAGGCTGGCAGTGCCGCACCCCACTAAAGGGAAGGATACGAGTGCTTCACCTGATCAAGCTCAAGTCCATGCCAAGAGGGTGCCCAGGCAAAAGCAGGTTTCTCAGAAACCCAAGGATTCAATCTGGGTGGCCAAAAACAAGTTTGTATATCAACCAAAGGCAAGGTCACCCCAAGGAAGCTTATCTTCTTTCTATGTGTTGAAATGCAATGACCGTGGTAAAGTCATTGCCGAGTTTGTAGGTGATGAGAAACATGATAAGAGAAGCATGAATGTTTGGGTTCCCAAAATTTTTGTTACTAACATGCAAGGACCCAGGATTAATTGGGGACCTAAATCTAGGAACTAAATTGTTTTGTAGGCATACTCCTCAGGTGGATCAAGTTGGGTGCTTGATAGTGGATGTACAAATCATATGACCGGAGAGAAGAGTATGTTCTCATCATATTCCCCAACTTCAAATGCAAGTGAGAATATCATCTTTGGTGACAACTCTAAAGGGGAAGTGATTAGTCTTGGTAAAGTTTCTATAACTCTTGATCAATCTATCTCAAATGTTTTATATGTGAATTCGTTGAGTTACAACTTGCTATCCATTTCACAATTGTGTGAGATGGGCTACAATTGTCTCTTTACGGATAAGGGTGTGAAAGTCATTAAGAGGGAGGATTCCTCTATTATCTTTATGGGTCGTTTGAAGGGCAAGCTTTACTTAGTTGATTTCAACAAAAGTAAGGCTAAGCTCGAGACTTGTTTAGTGGCAAAATCTAGCATGGGTTGGTTATGGCATCGCCGACTAGCGCATGTTGGGATGAGGAACTTGGCCAAACTCCTAAAGGATGAACACATTCTTGGACTAACAAATGTTCATTTTGAGAAAGATAGAATTTGTAGTGCGTGCCAAGCCGGAAAGCAAGTAGGATCACCTCACCCACCAAAGAGCATTGTCTCCACCAAGCAACCTTTGGAGCTAATACACATGGATCTCTTTGGACCGGTGGCCTACATAAGCATTGGCGGTAAAAAAACATGGTTTAGTTATTGTTGATGATTTTACTCGTTTCACTTGAGTGTTTTTATGTATGATAAGACACAAGTGCAAGATAAGGTGAAAACCTTCGTTAGAAGAGCACAAAGAGAATTCGGTTTCCAAATCAAGAAAGTTCGTAGTGACAATGGAACCGAGTTCAAGAACACTCAAGTGGAGGAATTTCTTGATGATGAGGGCATCAAGCATGAGTTTTCAGTTCCATACACCCCTCAACAAAATGGTGTAGTAGAGAGGAAGAACCGGACACTCATTGACATGGTAAGGACAATGCTAGATGAGTACAAGACTTCGAACATCTTTTGGGACAAAGCCGTCAACACCGCTTGCCATGCAATCAACTGGCTCTATCTAAACAAGATCTTGAAGAAGACCTCATATGAGCTGCTAACCGGTAACAAACCAAAGGTGTCATACTTTAGAGTTTATGGGTGCAAGTGTTTCATACTCAACAAAAAGCCCAAAACCTCTAAGTTTGCACCTAAAGTTGATGAAGGTTTTCTTCTTGGTTATGGATCAAATTAGCATGCCTATCGCGTATTCAACAAGACCTTAGGGAAAATTGAAATCACGATAGATGTGACATTTGATGAATCTAATGGCTCTCAAGTAGAGCAATTTGATCAAGTTGTTGTAGGTAATGAGGAACCACCATGTGAAGCAATTAAGAACATGGCCATTGGTGACATTAGACCACAAGAAGTCAAGGCCACAGAGGTGGAAGCTCAAGATGTTGAAGCTACTGCTCCCAGGATTGAAGAAAATGGAGCAGCAGTGCTGCCTGGTCCAGCAGTAGACCCCGGCACTGCCGGCCAGACAGCGGCACTGCCGCTCCCCACAGAGAGGCAGCAGCAAGCTGCTCACTAGCAAGCCCAATCAACCTACAACCTATATTTGAAGACTATGAGTATGGTGACCAAGCATACCAACAAGAGGCCACATAACACCCAAGATTGAGGCAAACAATTCAAAGATATCATCCTATTGATAACATACTTGGGAGTCTTCGAAAGAGGGTAACTACTCGTTCACATTTGGAAAAAATTTCAATTTTACTCTTTTGTCTCCTCTTTGGAACCTCTCAAGGTTGAGAAAGCTCTCAATGATCCGGATTGGATGATAGCTATGCAAGAAGAGCTAAATAGCTTTGAAAGGAATCAAGTTTGGTCCTTGGTGGAAAGACCAAATACCAATGCAATTGGAACCAAGTGGGTCTTTCGCAACAAGCAAGATGAGCAAGGTGTAGTGACAAGGAACATGGCAAGATTGGTTGCTCAAGGTTTCACTCAAGTGGAGGGCTTGGACTTTGAAGAGACTTATGCATTGGTGGCAAGACTTGAAGCAATTCGAATGCTTCTAGCCTTTGCTGCCCACCATGATTTCAAGCTACATCAAATGGACGTGAAGACTGCATTCCTCAATAGCCCTATTCAAGAATTGGTGTATGTTGAGCAGCCACCGGGATTTGAAGATCCAAAGTTCTCACACCATGTGTTCAAGCTCCATAAGGCGCTCTATGGGCTTAAGCAAGCACCAAGAACATGATATAAATGCCTTAAGGAATTCTTGATCAAACAAGACTTTGAAATAGGTAAAGCGAATCCTACTCTCTTTACTCACAAGATTAATAATGATATCTTTGTGTGCCAAATATATGTCGATGACATAATATTTGGTAGTACTAACCAATCCTTTTGTGATGAGTTTAGTAGGATCATGACTAAGAGATTTGAGATGTCTATGATGAGTGAGCTAAAGTTCTTTCTCGGTTTTCAAATCAAACAACTCAAGGAAGGGACTTTCTTATGCCAAACCGAGTACACCCATGATATGCTAAGAAAGTTTGACATGGTGAATGCAAAGCCAATCAAGACTCCCATGCCAACCAATGGACATCTTGATCTTGATGAAGGAGGGAAATCCATGGACATAAAGGTATATCATTCCATGATCGGCTCTCTCCTTTACTTATGTGCATCTAGGCCAGACATAATGCTTAGTGTGTGCATGTGTGCTAGATTTCAAGCTAACTCGAAAGAGTGCCACTTGGTGGTTGTTAAGAGAATCTTGAGATATCTAGTTTTCACGCCTAACCTTGGCTTGTAGTATCCTAAGGGCTCCAAGTTCGATCTACTTGGGTATTCAGATTTTGATTATGCCGGTTGCAAGGTAGACCAAAAAAGCACTTCAGGGACATGTCAATTCCTTGGATGGTCCTTAGTGTCTTGGAGTTCTAAAAAGCAAAATTGTGTAGCCCTTTCCACCGCCGAGGCTAAGTATGTTGCAACTGGCGCATGTTGTGCTCAACTACTTTGGATGAGGCAAACCTTAAAAGATTTTGGATGTCAATTCACCAAGATTCCTCTCTTGTGTGAGCACCGAATTAAAAGGAGATCTGTCACTCTAGAACCCAGTTAGTCACTCTAGAACCAAACACATAGACATCCGTCATCACTTCTTGAGGGACCACGAATTAAAAGGAGATATCGCAACTTGCCATGTGAGCACCGAAAAGCAACTAGTCGATATCTTCACTAAGCCTCTCGATGAGACAAGGTTTTGTGCTTTGTGTAATGAGCTGAATATACTTGATTCTCGTAACGTGGTTTGAACTATAGCACACATTTGATTGTCCACCTAGCGACATAGGCAAAACTTTGAAAAATTACTTAATGTGTTTCAAAACCTTTTTTGAAAGAAAACTTATGTGTGTTGGTCATTGTATGTACTAATAATTTGCTTACTGACCAACATATAGCAAGGGGTATGTGTCTACTATGCATAAATATAGAGTATGTAAGTGGCATATTTCCTCACTGCCCTGGTAGGCCGGTAGTGCCGGCCCCTAGCATGGAAGTGCTGGGGGTGCGCGGCAGTGTCGGGCCTAGCCGCAGCAGTGCCACGACTTGACTACACCAAGCAATCGGGTCTTGGTCTTCTCTCTCTCATGGCCAAGTCCTTTTTCTTCACCCAGGCCCGAGAGGGCCTCTATTCCTCATACCCCTTCAACCAGAAACTCCTCTCCCTCTCTCCTCTCTCCCTCAAGGTGACCAAGGAGCAATCTGGAACACATTCCACTCACACTTTTACTCCTCTGTTCTTTTTCATGCCAAGAAGCCCAAGATCATAAAGATGAAGTATGTTGATTGGGAACACCTTGAGAACAAGAGGGATCCAGTATTTGATAGAGTCATTGATCTGTGCAAGAAGCTAGGCATGTATGACTAGATGGGATTTTGGTATGACTGGAACAATGAATTCATCCATCAATTCTTTGCCACCTACTTTCTTGACAGAGAGAATCATGTGATTCATTGGATGACAGAGGGCATGCATTACAGGCTAGACTATGTGACTTTTTCCCATCTCCTTGGATTTGGAGAGGATGATAGGAGCTGCTCAAATATTCATGATGAGAGATGGTTAACAAATGAGGAAATATCTTCTCTCTACATCAGGCCTGAGAAGGCTGATGGTTTGCTAAAGGGGTTGAGGAGCAAATACTACATATTAAACAACCTCTTCAGGACCACTCTCTACCCCAAGGTGGGGTCTGCCTCAAATCTTTATGGCTCATCCAAGAATGTCTTGCTAAGGATGCAGGGAAATAGGGCTGCTTTCTCTGTCTCTCGCTATATATGGGATGAGTTGTTCATTGTAGCGGATGATGCTAGGAAGGGGATTCCCTATGCACCATACCTCATGTTCATCATTGAGAGGGTGACTAGACATGTCTATAACAAGGACATTGTCCATGAGCCCTATAGAGGTGAGAAGGCAGTCCACTCCACAGCTCAGATGACTTCTACCAAGAGCAGGGCAGCAACCTCAGATCGCCCTGTGTCCTCCAGTGCAGCAGTTTGTAGAGGCAAGAAGTAAGGCAAGTTTGGCAGACTTTTGAGGAAGATATTCACTGGCATTTGTTATGCCAATACCATTGCCTACGAGGCCAGACTTGATATCAGAGAGCTCAGACAGGAGCAGGGCCTCAGATAGCTATCTCCACCTCTTCCTCCACCAGACCTTAGTGAGGAGTCCAACTTTGGCTCAGATAATGAGGAGGATGAGGAGATTCAGGAGGAGCAGCCACCAAGACGCAGTGGTCATGCTAGAGCTCCTAGTGTTCACTTCACCGGCTCTCCTGACGACGACGACGATGATGACCATATGGATGAGGATAGCGACTAGCTTGTATTCTTTTTGCGATGTGTTTCTCTTCTTTTTGGTGAATTGTTGTCGAAGGGGGAGAATTACTAAGTGAAAGGGGTATGACAATCTTCGACGGTCATAGAGGAGCAGCAGTTGTTGGGCACCTTGATCTATCCTAGTTGTTTTAGTTTGTGAGATGAGAGAGCAACAAAACTATTTTATTGTAATATTACCACTTTAGTACTTGATTTGTGTTAGTTGTGGACATGTACTCTCTCATAGATATCATGCTTGTCTTTGTGTGTTTTTTAGTTTATATTTATATCATGTTGTGTGGTCGCGCTCTTGCTTCCGCAGTTGTATTGTTGGTAGTGTCGGGCTTCAGGCCGGAGTGTCGAGCTTCAGGTCGGAGTGCCGCTCTGCTGCTGACAGCAAAGCACTCTGATTTATGTGAGACAGGTTCGTGTGTATCACGTATATATTTGTGACACCTGGTTTCAGCACCCCACAGCAGCCTTGGATGTAGGGGGAGCCCTATTTCACTCCAATATGTGAATTTTGGCTTTTCATGCCAAATTGGAAATTCAAATTCCTATTCACATATTTAGGGGGAGTTCCTACACCCATGACTTGCATTGTCTCAGATTATCACTTCACTTTTGTAAGCTCTAAGTGTGTTGTCATCAATCACCAAAAAGGAGGAGATTGAAAGTGTAATCAAGCCCTAAGTGGGTTTTGGTGACATGACAACATATTTAGAGAACTAATGAGACTCTTCAAGTGTGACAAGCAGGTTGAAAGAAAGGAGGTGGATGAACAGGTTGGTGGACCCCTCCAATTACAAAAGTTCATGGCAACAAGCTCAAAGGACTTTAATTCATTTTATATTTCGAATTTGAGTTAGGTATGTCGTACTATTAAGAGGGATTCAACACGCATGCCAACAAGTGAACCAAATGCTATATCTATACACTCAGTAAACACCTCCACATATATCTTTAGCACTGCAGCCAGTATTTCCATTCTACTCTCTTTGCTGTCTCTGCCAGGCCGGCAGTGCCGGGCAGTCTGATACTGCCGCACCTTTGGCCGGCACTGCCGTGACTTGAAATCTGCCCGTTTGTAGTGAGGGGGTATAACCTTATCCTCTTACTCCCCCCAACGGTCATCTCTGCCATTCACTCAGATTCATTTCAAGAACAGGCTTGAGAAGCTCCCTTCTTGCTCTCCCTTCTTCCTTCGTTGCTCCAACTCTCTTCTCCATTGATTTCCACTCAAATCTTTAAGAGATTGAGCCTCCAAGCTTGAGAAGAAGCTTCTCCTCAGATCTTCAACTCCTACCAGAATTTGGTTTACGTGGTGGCCGGCGGTTTGAGTTTATTACTCTTGGAGCTTTGCTCCTAGCCGGCTAGGTGTCGCCCTTGAGCTTGCATCCTTCATGTGGCAGCCTAGGGAGGTTTGTAACACCCCATATTGCTAATACATTTCCCTCATCTCAAGAGTTCACTCTCTTGACTTGAGACCGAGGAAAGAGCTAACCTTTGTGGTGAGCTTGAGCCTTATGTGGCGCACCTCAACAATGTGGACATAGGCAAGCCTTGGTGGCGAGCTGAACCATGGGTCAAATCTTGTGTCAACTTGTGATTGTCTCTCTACTTTGATATATATTGCTCTCAAGTTGATTTCTAGGGTTTGGACCCGATCTACATAGTGGGTGTGTTGCTACCACTTTCAAGTGGTGTTGGAGGTTCCATATACTTCTAGAATTCACACACATTTTCCATATTCATCTTAGTTTTTGAATTGAGCTTTAATCTGTCCAGCTGACCAGCACTGCCAGCCCAGAGTCCAGCAGTGTCGGGCAGCGCGGCAGTGCCGGGCTATAGAGCGGCAGTGTCGCGCCTGTGACTAACAATGTGTTGAGAAAAGTTTGAAACAGACCTACTCACCCCCCCCCTCTAGGCTTATCAGGTCCTTACAGGAAACATTGAGGTACCTTACGCCACCAGCCTATCTCCTGAACGAGGTTATAAGGAGGACACTACTTCCTTGTGTTGGTTATAGAGAGGGAATGACCAGGATTCAGTTGTGGCTTCTTATCTATATTTATCTATCTTGTTGGTCAACAAGAGTTCGACGTATTATCGGATGTCATCGTGTCAGAGAGGGAGGATACCATGGCTGAGAGCTTCAAGGGCAGACTTCAGCCTCCCTTTGCACATTGGGTCCACATCATTTTGATGAAGAGAGGTGACCATCTTTTGGAGTACTCTATGACCATGATGAGAAACACTGCTACTATATTCCCTGCATATAATATGCAACAGTTGATGAAGAGAGGTGACCATCTTTGGAGTACGCTATGACCATGATGAGGAACACTGCTACTATATTCCCTGCATATAATATGCAACAGTTGACTAGTACAGGTTATGAGAACTTAACCACACAATTCATTTCATGCATTAACTCATAAACATGATGCTCATGACATGATTTAATAAGTTGATTTAAGAGTAACACTGAGGGTGTTACAGATAGTCATCATCTAAACTGTCAGATGAAGGCCTTCTGTGGTGTCTCTGGGTGAGCGTCCTGCTCCTCAATTGTCTCGGGCACTGCTAGCCTGTGTCGTGTCTACCTAAATTTATAGCAGCATAGTTAATTGCAGTGCGGAGTTATAATCCTTGTTGAGTAAGCCTGTGTTGTTGTCGCATTCTTGACACTGCTCTCAACCAAGTGCGCGTGTACGTGGTCCCTTTTTTGTGACGCTATTTTTTTGTTGTCCTTTTCACGTCGATCCTGTTGCTCTACTCTGTGGTCGGGCTGGCTCGACGCCCCTGCCTTTGTTGCGTCCACCGCTGCCCTGACACTTGGTCGTGTCGCCGTCATTTCGTCTTTAAGCATTGCGTCAGTGCGAGCCATGTCGACCGGTGCATGTCTGTGCCTCTGAGCTATGAAGTCTCGTAGCACCATAGTTAAATCGCACACACACATGTCTGCCTTAGCAGCTATCTTGAGGACGCACATGGCTCTTACATCGCTCATGCAAGGAGTAAATTTTCCTTTTGATCCTTGTCTCCTGGTGCCAATGGTGTCTCCTGGTGCCAATGGTAGTAGTTGGGTGTGTCGACGAAATACGCATCGTTGTCTACCTAGGGGTACCCCACGATAGTAGATTGTAGGCGGAGGTGTGGCGACGACGATCAAGCGTAACACAGAGAGCGTAGACACGACGATTTAGACAGGTTTGGGCCGACAAATCGCCATAATACCCTACGTCCTGTGTTTTGGTGGCTGGATTGATATGAGTACTAGGTTACAAGATCCTTAGATGAGATCTAGGGGATCGTATGTGTCTCTAAGAGATTGTTTTTTGAGGGGGGGTCCTCTGTCCCTCCTTGTATATGCCAAAGGGACATAGTTACAAGTAATGTAGCCAGTATGGTATTATTTGTGCGGTGCACGTCGTGTGCTGCACGTCTACGTCTTGTGGGTCGGACCGTCTTCTGATCGGTAGGCCCATTAGGTCCCTAGGGATATGCCGAAGTAATATCCCCAACAAGTCCCCGAGCACGTTGCATCCTTCTGGCGTGTCAGCAGAATCGTCCTTGGAGGTGTACACCTGGTTGCCATCGCATGAAGTCATCGTTGCAGGGTCCCGACCAGGTTAGCTGGTCGAGGCACCGCTTGGAGAAGCCTCTCGACCAGGTCGAGCTGGTCGAGAGCGTTGTAGCTTGATGTGCAAGCAGGTTGCCTTCGGTGGATGCTACGGCTACTCGTCGGGAGGATGTGACGTGTTGAAGAAGAAAAAACTTTTGAATCAGCTTGTTCCCTGGTGAAGTGTACCCACTTAAGCTCTGCAAAAAGACAACAGGAAACAACAGAGGTTTATCGAGAAGAAAATAAGTACATTCACCGCAAGGTGAAGTGTACCCACTTAGTCCCCGAGCTTGGTAGTAAGTGAAGTATGCACGCGGTGCCAAGCTTTATAAAGATAAAGAATGCATAAAAATTGTTAGCCGAAGACTGAAACATAAGTTTTGTAGAAACGACTGTGAATACCCATAGTCCCTGAGCCTGATGTAAGGAGCGCGATGTTTCTTGTATCAGGATCATACTGTTTGTATTGTTCGCAGTCCCCGAGCCAAGTCGTAGGACAAACGGCGGACTCGGCGGCGAGAGTCAACGAGGTTGGTGATGAAGGTTGATGATGTTGGCGAGGGTCTTGACGAGATGACGACGAGGCAGTCCCCGAGACTGTCGTCGGCGTAATCCGTGATGAGTCGGCGACGTCGGCAGAAACCGTGATGAGTCGGCGACAAGGAGAGACGAGGTCGGCATGAGCCGTGGCGAGGAGCGACGAAGTCGGCGTGAACTGTGATGAGTCGGCAACAAGGAGCAACGAGGTCGGCATGAGCCGTGGAGAGGAGCGACGAAGTCGGCGTGGATCGTGACGAGTCGGCGATGAAGCCAGTCCCCGAGACTGTAGTCGGCGACGAGGAGCGACGAGGTCGGCATGAGCCGTGGCGAGGAGCGACGAAGTCGGCGTGAATTGTGACGAGTCGGCTATGAAGCCAGTCCCCGAGACTGTAGTTGATAACGATGACATGAGTCGTTTGGAGGTGGAGGTAGGCTTGGCTGCTGAAGGCCTTCTTTCAGACATGGAGTTTTTTGCTACGGGGTAGCTGTTGTGGAATACAAGGTGTTCATGGACGTGTAAGTGAAATGTGTCAAAGCTATATTTATCGAGGCGGCGAGCTTTTATTTCACTTGTATGTCCTCTCGTGCCTGTTGAGTCGTGAGCCGTAGCGATGAACAGTTCGGCCTTAGGTCTCAAATGGTCCAGATCGTAGGGCTAGCGCCACTGCATGCGTAGGATACATAAGGACTCCCAAAGAGGCACGTAGCTGGCAACCCGCGGTGCAGAAGGCGAACAGCTCATGCACGCTTAGGGAGATGCCAGGGGACAGGGCCTTTTTCCGAGAGGCTCGATCGTGGCATGACCAGGGCCTGTGGAGACCGTTCCTGCAAACGCTGGGCGAAAAGCCATGCTGCTTGTAGAGTCGTCGACCGTACCGTGGTCGTTTACAGATTCTGGGCACATAACCTCATGGCTCCCGACCCAAATGATATCACCCGGCTTCTGGGGAAATATCATTTGGGAGGCCTGTCAATGTAGTCGTAGCACTTAGGGTAGCTACTTATATTCCCTATGATTCATTGGCAGACTAGCTTCGGGTGCTTTCTGGTTATGGCCAGACTGTTTGGAGAAACGCTGTATTGCGTTTTAGCGAGGTCGTCGAACACTATGGGAGTGTTTGGAGAGGTCGTTGAACGCCGTGTGTATTTTGTAGAGGTTGTCAAGCGTTGTGGGAGTGTTTGAAGAGGTCGTTGAATGTCGTAGGCGTTTTGTAGAGGTTGCCGAATATCATGACGAGTTGGTGACGAGGGTTGTCGACGATGTTGGCGACGAGGTTCGTGGTGTGTCGTTGATGAGCGATGATGAGGGGCGAGGCGTGTTGTTGACGAGGCCGGCTGCGGGGCAAACCATGGCGACGAGGGACGATGAATTCATCGGCGAGGCGAGTCATGGTGACGAGGTTGGTGGCGAAGAACGACGAGGGCCACAAACGTGGTAGGCGGTGAAAAAACGACGAGGACCGTCGACGAAATCGGCGGCGAAGGATGACGCTGGCCGTCGATGGGATCGACGGCGAAGAACGACGAGGGCCGCCAACGAGGTCGACAACGAGGAGCGACGAGGGGCCACCGACGGGATCGATGACGAGGAGCGACGAGAACCACCGGCGAGATCGATGGCGAGGAGCGACGAAGGGCTGCCGACGGGATCGACGAGGAGGAGCGACGAGAACCACCGACGAGGTCGACGGCGAGGAGCGACGAAGGGCCGCCGACGGGATCGATGACTAGAAGCGACGAGAACCACCGGCGAGGTCGACGGCGAGGAGTGACGAAGGGCCGTCGACGGGATCGATGACGACGAGCGACGAGAACCACCGGCGAGGAGCGACGAATGGCCGCCGATGGGATCGATGACGAGGAGCGACGAGAACCACCGGCGAGGTCGAAGGCGAGGAGCGACGAAGGGCCGCCGACGGGGTCGACGACGAGGAGTGACGAGAACCACCGGCGAGGTCGACGGCGAGGAGCGACGAAGGGCCGCCGATGGGATCGATGACGAGGAGCGACGAGAACCACCGGCGAGGTTGACGACGAGGAGCGACAAAGGGTCGCCGACGGGATCGATGACGAGGAGCGACGAGAAACATCGGCGAGGTCGACGGTGAGGAGCGATGAAGGGCCACCGACGAGATCGATGACGAGGAGCGACGAGAACCACCGGCGAGGTCGACGGGGAGGAGCGACGAAGGGCCGCCGACGGGATCGATGACGAGGAGCGACAAGAACCACCGGCGAGGTCGACGGCGAGGAGCGACGAAGGGCCGCCGACGGTATCGATGACGAGGAGCGACGAGAACCATCGGCGAGGTCGACGGTGAGGAGCGACAAAGGGCCGTCGACGAGATTGATGACGAGGAGCGACGAGAACCACCGGCGAGGTCAACGGCGAGGAGCGACGAAGGGCCACCGACGGGATCGATGACGAGGAGCGACGAGAACCACCGGCGAGGTCGACGGCGAGGAGCGACGAAAGGCCGCCGATGGGATCGATGACGAGGAGCGACGAGAAGGGCCGCCGACGAGATCGATGACGAGGAGCGATGAGAACCACCGGCGAGGTCAACGGCGAGGAGCGACAAAGGGCCGCCGACGGGATCGATGACGAGGAGCGACGAGAACCACCGGCGAGGAGCGACGAAAGGCCGCCGACGGGATCGATGACGAGGAGCGACGAGAACCACCGGCGAGGTCGACGGCGAGGAGCGGCGAAGGGTCGCCGATGTGGTCAGCGGCGAAGAACGACGAGGGCGGCCATGGCGAGTTAATGGCGATCTCCGAGGTGAGGACGGTGCTGCCACCGGTTCAGATTATAGATCTGATATGGTCATGGCGAGGGACGTCGAGGGCGGCGACGGCTAGGGATGAAAACGGATCGGAGCGGATAATGGCTTTCCCATATCCTAAACCTATTTGTTTGATCGAATTCGGAGCGGATCGGATCAGATATTATACGGTTTCGGATGTGGATGCGGATTTTTTAGGATGTCGGAAATGGTACGGATTTAGACCGGTGTCAGAGCGGAAGCGGACTTTTCTAAGTCGGATAATATATACTTACTTGTTTTTTTATTTGAAGGAATAATTCATTAACCAAAGTCTTAAAGCGACAATACAACACAAAATAATCACCATCAAATGCAAGAGGAAGACTCGCCGTTTGCTGATGAATTGTCGGATTGCTCTTCAATCACGCAAATAGACAATCACTAGGATTACTCTTCCATATCTTGTGAAAATATACTTAAATTAGTTTATATTAGCATATATAGTTGACTAGCTCTCATGGGCTACATGAGTTGGGCTGACTTCTAATCTTGCCGCTTGGGCTTCTTAAAAAAATCGGATTATCCTATTATAAGTGTTGGATAATCCACATTCAATTATCGGATAATCCATATCCGCCGGGTTTTGCCGATCCCATATCCTACACACCATCCGCATAAAATCGGTTACGGATTATCCACATCCGCACGGATATTAAAAACACTTTTCCATATCATTAAAAGTCGAATTCCGAGCGGATCAGAGCGGAGGATTATCCATTCCACTTTCACCCCTAGCGGCGGCGGACCGTTGACGAGGGTGACGACGAGGGGACGTCGACGAGATCCGTCGATGAGCAACGTCGTCGGGGAAGATGATCGCTTGACGAGCCATGACGTCGTTACACACACCACCTACCTGGCGCGCCAACTGTCGATGAAATGCGCGTCGCGGTCTACCTACGGGGTACCCCACGGTAGTAGATTGTAGGCGGAGGTGTGGCGACGGCGAACAAGCGTAACACAGAGAGCGTAGACACAGCGATTTAGACGTGTTCGGGCCGGCAAATCACCATAATACCCTACGTCCTATGTTTTGGTGGCTGAATTGATATGAGTACTAGGTTACAAGATCCGTAGATGAGATCTAAGGGATCGTATGTGTCTCTAAGAGATTGTTTTTTGAGGGGGTCCTCTGTCCCTCCTTATATATGCCGAAGGGACAGAGTTACAAGTAAAGTAGCCAGTATGGTACTATTTGTGCGGTGCACGTCGGTCTACGTCTTGTGGGTCGGACCATCTTCTGGTCGGTAGGCCCATTAGGTGTCTAGGGATATACCGAGGTAATATTCCCAACAGGGTGCACGCGGGACATCTTCTTTAAATGGCAAGTCATACACACTCACATCCTGACCTTTCTTTTGTCATTCAGCAAATCAATGCATGTTAGGTGCGAGTGGTATCACTACAAGAAATATGTCATCTTATGACGTTTATCACATGACATGAAGTCAAAATGTCATTACATCAACTAGTTTATGACATTTTCTCTAGAGGCATCTTAACTTAGTGACATAAGTAAATGTACATCAAAAAAATTTTAAGACCAATTTCCAAATGTTATAAATCAATAGATGGATGGTGTGTCTTAAATTATTTTATTAAACTTTTTGAACTTTTTTATCTAAGATAGCATTATTCACCAAGGTGTTGGAGGATAGTTTTTCACCAAAATTTAGGATAGATATATTTAGATGACCATTTAGACAAGCTGTTAGAGGATAGTTTTTCACTAAAATCTCTATTCTTAGCATTTACTCCCTCCATCCTAAATTGTAAGTCATTCCAAGAATCTTGGAGAGTCAAAGCATCTCAAATTTGACCAAGAATTATAGACAAAACTATAAAGATTTATAACATCAAATAGATATACTATGAAAATATAATTGATAGCGAATCTAATAATACTTATTTGACATCATAAATATTATTATATTGTTATATAAGTTTGGTCAAACTTGAGAAACTTTAACTCTCCAAAATTTTTGAAATAACTTATCATTTGAGATGGAGGAAGTAGAAAGGATATGGAGAGTCTCTTAGATATGCTCTCAGAATTGTTCTTACATATTTACCATCTTCGCTTAGGTGGCACGCGGGAGCAGCATGTTAGCGTGAGGGCGTGTGGTACCCGCTTGACTGGCATGCCGTGACAGCGTGGGCACTTCCTTTCCTCACCAAACTGGCAAAAATGGCGAGCACTGCCTCAGCGAATCCAATCCCCGCCATCACCGCCGCCGGCAACGACGATGAGGACCCCGACCTTATCAGCCTCCTCCCAGATTGCATCCTCACCACCATCCTCTCCCTCCTCCCTCTCCCTGCCGCCGGGCGCACCCAAATCCTATCCCACCGCTGGCGCCGCCTATGGCCCTCCGCGCCACTCCACCTTCTCGACACCCACCTCCCCGTCCCCACCTCCTCCCTCTCCGCTGCCGTGTCCCGGATCTTCGCCTCCCACCACGGCAGCGCCGTGAGGTTCCATCTCCTCATCGCCCGTCCCACCGCCTCAGACTTCGACTCCTGGCTTCGCTCCCTCGCCGCCAAAAACCTCCAGGAACTCGTCCTCCGGCTCCCCTCCGACGAGGCCCTTCGCCTCCCTCCGTCATTCCACTCCTTCCGGTCCCTCCGCGCCGCGGAACTCACCAACTGCCGCCTCCCCGAGAATAGCGCCGGTGGCGGCGAAGTCTATTTCCCCCACCTCGGCGAGCTCACCCTCCGCCTCGCCAGCGTCCCCTCCTCCGCCGCGCTCCAATGCCTCCTGGCCGGCTGCCCCGAGCTCGCGAGCCTGTCGCTCGACCGCGTCTTCGGCTGCCGGATCCTCCGCGTGCGTTCAAGGAGTCTGCGCAGCCTTACAGTGTCGGTCTCCCTGACGCGGCGGCGTGTGCAAGAGGTGGGCGCCGGCGAGCTGGAGCATCTCGTCGTCGAGGACGCGCCCGCCCTGGAAAGGCTGCTGGCGCACGACATCAACTGGGGCCCATCGATAAACGTAGTGCGCGCACCGAGGCTGCAGATGCTTGGCTACTTGGGGATCGGGATCCCGGAGCTGCAGCTTGGCTCGGCATTGTTGTTTCGTTCCATGTGCGCCGTTAGACTGGCGGCGGAGCTCCGGTGTGTGAGGACGCTAGCGCTGGAGATGGCGGAGCCGCAGCTGAAGCCAGTGGCCGACTTCCTGAGGTGCTTCTCTTGCTTGGAGACGCTCTATGTCACGGTAATTCTAGTCGTAATATCCAGAAATCGATTGTTTGTTCATACCTGGTTGAAGCTTGCGCTGATGAATTTTGTTATTGCTGAGTTGCAGTCTCACATGGTTGTTCCTCAGAGAATGGAAATATTGAATCATGATGTGGATGGTGATCGCATAGAGTGCCTCCACCATCACCTCAAGAAAGTGGTGTTGAAAGGTTACAGGGGGCGAAAACATGAGATGCAGCTTGCAATTTTTCTTGTTCGTCATGCAAGAGTTCTAGATGTTTTGAAGTTCTTGTGTGAAAATGAGTACAGCACTAAATGGTTGACGAACCAAAAAAGACAATTAAAGGTGGACAGTGCGGCATCTTTGGGGGCTCAATTTGTTTTTGAGAAATTTAGCAAGAGCTACATCCGGTTTCTGAAGCCAGCAAGTAACATGTCTTTAGTTGATCCATTTGATACATAACCCTGACTCTTAATATATGTTTTCTCCATTTTCATATCATTAGTTTTATCACAAAGATAGAAAAAAATGGGATCCTTTTTCTGTACACTGGATGAAGTGAAGCCTGTTCAAAACTGTGGTTTGGATTAAACTTGTCTGTAGTTCTCTTTGAAACCGGAATGAAACATTTGGAAAACTGTTGTCTCATGCTATCCAGTTGCAAAGCAGATCCTGCTGGCTAGCTATGCTCCCATTTTCTGTCTGATGGCGTGCATATGGTTCAGCCAAAATGTGTGGATCTGTAGCTTGTTTTATACTTGACATAAAACGTGTACTTCTGTCAACTGCAATGATATCATGATATAGTTGGATATTGGCTTGTTTGATTCAGAAGAGCACTGCACTTGTTTTAGGTTAGTTGTATGTGTGTGATTCTTCCCTTATTTATTGT
The DNA here is from genome assembly GCA_022036555.1 of Microstegium vimineum. Taxonomy (NCBI): domain Eukaryota; kingdom Viridiplantae; phylum Streptophyta; class Magnoliopsida; order Poales; family Poaceae; genus Microstegium; species Microstegium vimineum. The sequence goes on along the minus strand of CM039120.1, from coordinate 43,584,961 downwards.
CTCTGTAAATGATTTATTTTCAGTTCAGTGAAGGGCAACAATGTCATTGGAAGGATAGTTTCGCTTTGAACAATCATTATCATCTCAGTCTTTTGTTTTTCTTCGGCCTCAGTTTAAATTGTTGTCTTTTTGTGCACCGTGCCTTCTGAAGCAGTTGCCAATGCAAGGTGTCTATTATTCACATTTTCATTTAAATTAAAGGTAACGTAGTAACTAACTGCATGCTTGATCAAAGGTACTCCCTCCGTATCTCCTAATTAGATAACGTTTTGGACAACGACACGGTCTCCTAAACACAACGTTGACCTCTTGTTTTTATAAAAATATTTATGAAATAATAATATATGTATACTTTTATGAAAGTATTTTTCAAGGTAAATCTATTTATATGATTTTTACATTTGGAATCTAAACAACTTAAAAGTTATTGATGATTTAGATTTTCAATGTTTGACTCAAAGTTTGTCCAAAACGTCATCTAATTATGATACGGAGAGAGTATGTCCATTAACCTGTGTGAGCAAATGGCGTGTTTTTTTTTATTCAATCTAAAAGAACATTGACCTGTGAGCAGGATGACCAATATCAGAAAACCTGAAGAGAGGAATGACATATTTGTCTTGACACTATCTGAAGATTACCATTGAGTCATTGACCATCTTGAGTGCAGAATCGCTAAAAAAACACTGTTATAAAAATTATGCTCTATGCTTTTATTCCTGAATTAAAATTATTTGATTTTAATCTTAGATGGTCTCCTAAAATCTGAAACGGAGGGTGTCGTGAGAAATCCTTGCAGACCGCAAACGTGAATCACCACACAACCCGCAATGCAAATTGCAAACAATGTTTCCTTAGAGCAACTCTAACAGTTTGACAAAACATGAAATTTATTAACTCTGAAATAGATATGTCAAGACAAAAAATATGCAATCTCCAATAGTTCCTCATAATGACTTGACAAAAATAGAAAAAAAGAAAGGAAAAAAAAACCCCGCCGCCCAGTGTTCCACCGTGAAAAAAAGGAAAGAAAAAAAAGGGCGCCGACTAGTGTTCAACCGTGAAAAAAAAAGAAAAAAAATTGCCTCCCCTTTTCACGGTCTTCAAATTACCAAGTGTGGGCTCTTATTTGCAACTTTAGCAAAAATGTCAAACCCAAATGTCAAACTGTTGGCCACCAGTTTTTTAGTTTTTTTGACAAAATTAGATATGTCAAGTCTAAATGTCAAACTGTTGGAGTTGCTCTTAGAGACGTGTTTTAAGTTTTAACCATCAAGATATGCACGAAAAAATCTAAATAAAAATATGTGTGTCCTGTTTTGATCCAAGGGTTAGAGTTAGTTTGAACTAGTTTAAGTTTAACTAGACTAAAAGTATCCAAACAGGAGGGCTCATCCAAAAAACTATCCCCACCAAGAGGTGATTATTTGGGCTAGTTGCGTTGGGGACCACTAAAATTTCTTTTTTGCGGCTAGTTCTCATGTGGACCACTAAAATTCCTACCAAGAAAAGTATCTTTATTGTCAATTTAACTCTTGCATCCAAACATGTTTTCGGCTAGAGCTAATTCAAGGCTAGTTCTGGGCTAGAAACCAACTCTAACATCTAGCCGAGCTAGATGATCCAAACAGTGACCCTGTTTGGATCACTCTAGGTCCACTAGAGCTAGAGGTTAGAGTTAGTTTGTAAACTAGCTCAAACTATCTCTAACCAAGGAGGTGTTTGGATCCAAGGCTGGTTTGAGCTATCTTGATAATAAATTATTTTTACAAATCATCCAAATATATTCATGTGGGATCTTATTTTAAAGTATTTATTGTAACGAATTCAATGGTGTAATCAAAAAAAAATTGATGTTTGATTTGTTAGTTATAAGATTTTTTGTAGTTGCATATGAGGTGAGTCCCACGTGGCGTAAGATCTGCATGTGCACTAGTCCAAACTAGCCTAAATAATCACCTCTTTGGAGAGCTAGTTTTTTTGGGATGAACTAGTTGCAACTAGCTCAATCTGACTCTCTTGTTTGATACTTTTGGGTTAGTTGAGTGCAAACTAACCCAAACTAGCTCTAGCCCTCAGATTCAAACAGGGCTAATGCTATGTTGTGAATAGTGGGCTATAACGTTTAGCGGTGTCTTCCTCTAAAAGCTATAGAGAATAAAAATACTTATAACTAATTATGCATGAAATCATTTTACTAAGAAAAATTTCATGAACACCAACACTGGTTGGACACAATCGCTTCCTGGTTTGTCGTTGTTGGCACGGGTCTGTGCACGCATCGAGAGTACATGAACAAGCAATAAAGTACATTTCGATAGGCTCGAGATACCAAATTTCATGTGTTCTCTAAAATCATACTCTATATTATGGTGCCAAGCTTAGAAGAAACATAGACAAATTAAAACAAAATATTTTCTAAGTGAAAACAATTTTTCTAAGGTTAAATCAGATTTTAGTAGTTTTATAAAATGTTTTTTCTTAGAAAAATATATGGATATTTTTTTGAAACTTTATTCCTATAATATTTTACTAAATTTTAACTGACTTTTCATGAACTATTTGGAAAGTCCAATTTATCTCCTTCGTGGATGATGTAATGCCACATCAACTAAACCCTTTTCAAAACTGCTCATGATAGTAAATCGGGTAGTTTCAAAAAACCGAGGGAGTTTAAGAGATATATCTAAGACTACTTCATAAACTCTGTTCTACAAACTTTATCATAGAACAACTTAAAAAAAAATCTCGAGTTTGTGAAGCATCCTTTAAATGCTCCCATAAGTCCACATATTTTCCTAAGCAAAGTCGCGTGGAGCTTTTTTTTAAAGCCATCGACATCGAGCATGTATTGATAGAGGAGCCAAGTACAAAAAAAACCTCTACACTTATGAAGGAGACAACAAGACCACCACCAAAATAGAAAAAACACACATGAAACCACCAAAACAATAACAGCTAAAGTCACCCTAAGATGCCACAAGAAACAAGCTGCGTAGCACGAAAAATAAGGGAGGATGTTTCCACAACGAGTTCTTCAAGGAAGAAAATGAGAGATTGAAAGGATTAAGATGTCCAAGAGCGGGGGTGAATTAGGATTATTTCAAATTTCTAAAACAATATAAAATCCTAGCAATGTCAATTACCCCCTTCTGCCTACCGGTAGTGTGTTCTAACTAGAAAACGGTAGCAATTCAATGAAAGTAAGGACAATGCGGTAAGTACCGCACAAGGGTTGAGTGATCTCTACGGGCTGGTTCTTCGCCACTCCGGCTCGGTGAACCGCCCACAACCGATCACAAGTCGATGGAGAAGGGTCGTGGACAATCTTTCGACGATCACTTTCCTCTCAAGCACCATCAGACCGTCTAGGTGATGTCGATCACCAAGAGTAACAAGCCTTGATCTTCACTTGACTCACTCAAGCTTCACAACTAGAGTGGATGCACACTTGAACTCTTGGATGAACTAGAGGAGAGGATGGATGGATTCGTGAATCACTCTATACCTCTCTAGGGCTCTTGCTCTCTTCCCAACCTTCTCAAGGATCTCAGAAACTCAAATGAGTAAAAGCAAGGTGGGAGAGAAAGGGGTGGGCTATTTATAGCCCCCACACACTCAGCCCTCGGGTTGAGAAAACATGCGTTTTAAGTTGGCGACGAACGCTCCAGATGCTCCGTCGCTAGCCCCAACAGCTAGTTCATGTTCACGTCAGCAGGCGACGGACGCTCTGTCGCTTGGCGACATATGCTGTGCCTCAGCGTCCGGCGCCAACTGGTTGTTCTCGGATTTCTGTGAAAATATTCCCGGACGCTCGCTAGCGTCCGACGCCCTTGCGACAGACGCGTTCATCGCAAATCTGCCCTCTCTAGAACTCTCTGTTAGCGCGCCGGACGCTCAGGGTGCATACCCTAGCGTCCGACGCCAGCGTCTGGCGCGACGGACGATATGAAAGTTGTTCTAGGCTATCTTACGGTCACCATATGCTTGCTTAGAGCTAAAGAAGTCAAGTATGCACCACACCAAAGTCATGAAGCTCTCCTAAGTCAAGCTACTAGTCTCAGCCCCTCTTTATAGTACGGTCAAAGATCAAATAAAGACCTATCTATACTAAGTGTCCTTCATCTCCTTATGACACTTAGCCTATCACTCTAGGGTCTTCATTATGTCTCTTTGAAATCCGAAACGATATCCATCTTGGGGGCTAAGTGATAACCATTGAAGCTCATTCATGTTGATCACTATGGCTAAGCTAAGCATAGCCTCTATAAAATACACATTAGCCATAATAATCTCTATTTGTCGTTAATCACCGAAACCAATAGAGCCATGATTCTTCAGAGACCCATAGGTGTCATAAACACTGTACGGAGAACTAGGGGGTTTTGAACCCAAACTTCTCAAGGGCCATATGTCTCATTATATTGCAATGCCTCCAACAAGGAGAATGACGCCAAAGGTGCCACACCATTGCTGGCCACAGCCAAACCCTAGACCGGGCTTTCGCCCGAAAGCCCCAAACACTCTAGACCCAAATCCTACCACGACGAGAAACCTCGCATATGCTCCGAATAATAGTAAACCGCCACCAGTAGGAGATTGTTGAGGCACCGATGAGGTCACATGTGTGTGACCTGTCGCCGCACACCAGCCCACAAGGGCCACCTCCATTCTGCAGCCCTATAGCACACCGGCCACCACGCGAAGTCACCACATGCTCATGCAGCAAACCAAGGGAGCTACCACCGCTGCTACACTTCGCTGTCCATGAAGTTGTTTGGGAAAATAATATAGACAGAGTTGAAAAATTCGTTTTGTAGTTGAAGGTGGTGAATCGGAATTGCATACACAATAGTTGAGGAGAGAGGCGCAGTGACGGAGCGCTTGGTAGGACTAGGTGTGGCAGACGCCCTATCTTAAATTTGTTTTACTCTTCTCTATCTTATCTACATCATATATTTTTCCTTAATGCTTGTGTCATTAATCAAGCTCGGTTAACTCTAGGTCACACCTTGAATTTTATCTGTCCTCCACCACTAATTTTATCTGTCCTCCGCCAATGGAGAGAGGTGAGTTCGATCTTGGTCCTTCACAATACCTGTAGCGCAAGGTACTTAGAATAGACTCAACCCTCCAACTATGATAGTTTTCATAGCATTAAATACCCTGCTATGTAGATAAAAAATATAATGTGACACTTTATTTAACGAGCAAAGAAGAGCAAAACATAGAAAACAATTTCTCATATGATAAATGGCGTCGTTTGTCGTAAAGTTTTCCAAACGGGCCACGTTAAACGGGCCGGTACGGGCCCAGTCTGAAAAAGCACGGCCCTAGCCCGGCCTAGCCGTGCCCGTGCCTGGCCCGACCCATAGCCGTGCCCGTGCCAGCCTGGGCTGAGAGGTCGGCCCGTAGTGCCGGCACGGGCACGGCCCGGTTCAGCAGGCGACACGTCTCGACACGGCTTAGCACGGGACAAGCACGTCTGGCATGGCTCGGTACGGGGCACGCGTGGCTGGCGCGTCTCGGCACGGGGTTTGGCTTGGGGCTCGGCACGGTTGGCACGACTCAGCACGGATGGCACGAGGCTCGACAAGCTGGCACGTTGGCACGCGGCTGGCGAGGTTTAGGGCCGCCAGTGCCTAGACTTCGGCACGGTGGCACTCCCCGGCACGGCTAATAAACTGTGCCTGCCGTGCCGTGTCCGGGCGGGCCGTGCCAGGGCGGGCTAGGGCTGGGGCGTGCCCTGCCGGCCCGTTTGGAATACTTTAGTTCGTCGTCCCGAACTCCCGATATCCAAAGCGCAAGGAAACGACCGATTTCGCGATGGGGGAGAAACGAGCAGTTTCTTCGCCTGGTTTTGTGGGCTCGACGATGGGAAGCAAGTCAGCCATGAGGAAGAATTGCTTCGCGCTTCCCTGCGTCCTCGTGCGCACCGGCTTGACCGCCTCGCGCACATCCTTGCCGCCGCCGCCCCGTAGCTCGCGGCCAACGGCTCAAGAGCTCGGTGGCCCGTGCCGTCATGTCTCCTCAAGTTCGAGAGCTCCGTCATGCGCACCAGCTGGGCTGCTTCGCAGTCATGCCTCGCCACCATGCAAACACTGCAGGTCTTGCTAGCTTGTGAGCCCGGACACCCCCGCCATGGCTCGTTGCACTCATGAGCCCTCGAGCTTGATCCAGCCACACACTGCTTGCGGCGAGCCTTGCCGCGTGAGCTGCACCACCCCTTGGCAACCACTCAGATGTGCAGCTCGTTCTTCGATTGGCGATGACTCCTAGCTATCACGGTCTGGTAGGGCATTCTCGTGCTCACGAGCAACAGGAACCGCCCACCACGGAAGGAGAAAGGAAAGGACGAGGAAAGATAAATCGTAATTATTATTGTCAGACAAGAAGAGACTATGAGCGTTGAGGCCTGAGGGAGATGGTTTTCAGAGCTGGTTTCGAGGGAATGTGGCAAGTATAGCAGCGGTGGTGGGCCTCTAAAGGGCTGAGCCCAACTAGCGCATCGAAGCGCTCAAATCCATTCCGGCCCAACGATGCGCGTATTCGGCCTACTGTGTCACGAGGCCGTGTTCGAGGTGAGCCCAACTCCCGTTCGTTCTTCTTGATTCGAACGCCTTATCCCGTTCGTTCTTCGCCGCATCCGTTCACCTGGCTGGGGCCCCGCGTGCGCTCCCTCCCTCCCTCCCTCTCTCTGCCACGACTAGGTGGGCTACCGCCGCCGCCGCCGCTTGCCAACGCAGGTGCCGCTTGCCAACGCCAGGTGCCGAGGCCTTCGTCGGTCTATTCGCGGGCGATGAGCACCCACCAGGTATTCCGCCCCTCAATGGGTGGACATAAATTTTGTTGCAGCTCTTGATTATAGTATGTTGCATACAATTAGAAATGAAAACAATGACTAATATCTTTGGGATTTTTGGTTTTGGGACCAGTACTTTATTCGGAGGATAAGTTCACCATGGAAGAGAATTTGACTATGTTGTAGGGATGGTCGCTACAATCTGGGCATAGCGTTGATATCAGTGGTTCAAAGATGGTTCTCCATATAACCCACAGGGCCTTCAGTTTTCGATGCTTTGCTGCCGATGGGCGTGGCTTTGGTGCAGATTCTACTAATAAGAGAAAAGTAGGCTGCCTCAATGCTCAATTTCTCTCCCTACATCCTTCCATCTTCAGCATACTACATGTTTCTCAAACACTAGTGTTAGCAAAGGAAATTAGATCATCTTCAAAAGATACGACGTATTCCTAATTACGTTAAATTCTGCAATGAAGTCGTAAATCTTGTTCAGTGATTAAGAAAGCCAGTCTGCACTATATCTGAAGAAATTGAAATCACTGATGGCCTGTTATGTCTTTGCTTTTCTCCCAGATTAAAAGGAAGAAGAGGCCAAAAGATGTTGCACTGGAACCAAGGTACGCACCTTGAGCATTGTAGTATTATAGGTTTTATTCTCTTCATACTAGAAACAAAGTGTATTCTTATCAGGAACTTATGGTGATTGGCACGTTCTTTTTTTTTAATGTGTCTCTTATATTTTTCAACCGTTATAGTTGATTTTAAAGTATGAACTTGTCATGGAAGCTACTGTAATCCTAGAATCACATCCTACCAGTGAGCCTTGTTTATCATTACTTGGTGACCCAGTATAAGAACATTTGAATAGAGCTGCTCCTGCTGATTTTTTCTCCTTTTTTTGGTTATTAATTACTACATGGAGTCAAATTCAGAAAAAAGAGAAGGAATTATACTTAAGGGAATTCAGCTATGCAGTTACAACATTTTGATCACTATGTTTCTAAACATTTATGTTTACTCTAAAAGCTGATTATTAGTACTAAAATTAATATATGTAAACTCTCTGCATACTAGGCGGGTTAAAAGAATATCTGACTTGTTTTTACCAATGGTAACTCCAATGGGAAAGTAAGTAACTCCTGAAACATTGAGGGCTAACTAGCATTTTAGAGTATTTGTTTCATAGGATGTGCACAAACATCATAGAATGCACAATACTATTTGGTACTGTAGCACGTCATATAGCAGCAACAGAATTTTTGGACGAGTTAAGGTTTACTTCCAACATAAGTTATTATCAAGATAGAAGAAAATATGTGATTATATGTGCTATAATATGAATTAGGGGTTATATTTTGTGTTTATTATAAATAGATATAAGACAAGATTTTAATTGTAGGGCTACGTCCAATATGAAGTTGGCAATGACTTGTTTTCAGATTAGTGATGAAGATTTATATAAATTTAGTTTCCATCTCAATTTGTTTCTCCCATCTATAGTCACCTCATTTCCTACCAGTCGAATCTACTGGCAGTCCTCTTGGTGGTGTTTGTCCCATGATGATGTTGGAATCATAACATCATCATCCTGGACTTCGGATTTTCAGAGTCTGATACTCTTTAATTTAATTCCTATGATATTAAATTATTGCATTTTCTTCTGTTCCTTTTTGTTAATCCAATAATTAATTAACTAAACTCTCTGGATTGAGAAAAAAAATCCGAAGCTGCTAAGTCCAATAAGCCATAGGTAAGTAGGTCAAAGAAGCCATATGTACAAGAGCATTGCAGATGGTAATGCTAGCTTCTCTGTTTGTTCTTGTTGGCCATATAAGTTCCTCCCATTTCCTCATTCTCTCTGCACACAATCTTTTTTGGCCCTCTTTCTAAACCTTAAACTCTATTTCTTCTTAATGAAAAAAATACACAGATGTCTTTCGTATTCTTGAAAGGAAAGTAAGCAATAAATGAGATGGGTAAAATCAGTTGATAATGTGATACATAAGTGAATCATGCATCTAAATCTGAATTTTGTAATTTGGTCATTTGTTTAATGGTGTTACTTATTTCCTTTTTTATGGCTAGAATCTGTTGCTCAAAGGTTCCAACCAAGGATTTTAGAAGCTCTTGATCAAATCTGTTTGTTCAAAGCGTCGAACCAAGTGACCTGCTGTAATTAGCTCATACTTATTTTAGGACTTCAAAGCAGTACTATGTTGTTTCATACATATCTTTGTTTCTTTATTCATCATTTTTTTCTTTTGATTTAGTGAGGTAATATCTGGAAATCCAAAGAACAGGGACCAATGTAAGTTGGCTTCAATTTTTAGTTAACTGCAATTACTGTTACACCTATCTCTTGCAAAAGAATACTGTTGCACTCCTGCATGTTCTGTGTGGATTATCCTCGTGATGACTAAAGTATTTTGTGTTCCCTGAAATTGCAAAATACTTGATCAATGGAAAAAGTTCATTTAGTCTCTTGCCTATCCATGAAAAACTTATCTGTCTGATCTAGTAATAGTACAATTGTTGATTAACTCACTTAAATGGTTTCCCTACTATTTTATGTTTTTTGTTCATTGTGGAACTTCCCAGTTAGATGTAAAAACCAATTATCTGGATTGATAACCCATTCTTTTGTTTGTCTTACATGAATAGTGACTAGAATCGTTGCTAGTTTTCTGATATAGTTGTATCTCATTGATTTGGGTTTGATATTCTTGAATTTCTGCTTTTAGCTTTGATATTTGGTATATATGTCATTATTTTCATATTTTGTTACCTTGCCTATTTTTCTCTCCTCTTTACATAAAACTCAACCTTAGTTTTACCAGCTGCATATCTCAATACTTGTTCATTCATTGTTTTTAGGGGTGCCAGAATTAAGAACTGGAAGTGAAAATAAATCTGGTAAACAAGTCATGGATAAGAAATTTTTGGAAAAAGTGGAAGCAGTTCGAAGGTATCGCCATATTTCCTCAATAATCCTGCTACCTTTATTCAAAAATAAGTTCTATTTTGATTGAGTTTATAGATATTGTTCTTGCTGTTGTTGGATATATAAGTAGAAATGTTGCTGATTCTTGATAATTTATAGATGGTACATAGAATGCTTTGTTAATGTAAGTGGAAATGTTTCTGCTTATTGACCAATTATAAACGGACTCAGAATGCATGGCTAATTTATTACAAAATATAAAATAATTGTGTGAGGCGTTTGGCTGAACATTCCAGTTTAGCCTCTACCTTGGCATGCTGTGTTCTTGAATTTCTGACCTTTGTTTTGTCAAGGACTAGCCTACACCTGATCCAGTTCTGCATATACATGCATATGGTCAATTTCACTTTGTATGTTTGAGATTATTGTTAGAATTTCTTCAGCTTTTCTGATTTACTAAGGAACATTCCTTACATGAAGGCAAGTATCAATCAGTGCAATTTGGATAATATTTCATAATTTGCACCATTATTGTTAGCTCTTGATAACAGATACACTCCTATTTACTATATAGGCTCTGAAAAATATATTATTTGGTATATTCCTTGTGAATACTTCTACTTAAGCATTTCTTGTTGCTCTCAACTCGGTTGCTTCTGTTCTGTTTAGGTCTGCTCTTGAGAAAAAGAAAGCTGAAGAGAACAAAGATTATCAAGCTATTGATTATGATACTCCAATTGAGTCAGATAAAAGTACAATTGGCTTTGGTACTAGGGTCAGTTTTATTTTTTGGACTTCCCTGTGTTTTCCATGGTAAATTAGTTTTTGATCTTCAGGTCATATGCTTATCTGAATTCTCTCAGTAGGTTGGAATTGGCATTGCTGTTGTTGTCTTTGGATTAGTCTTCGCTTTTGGGGATTTTCTTCCTTACAGAAGGTGAATCTACATCTACCACACAAATGGGCCACCAATAGTCCGTTCTTCATTACATTCTTTCCATAGTGTTTGCATTTTATATTATTTATTTTATAAATGATTTTCACTTGCCAACATATGCACCAAGAAGTTTTCTGTCCTTGTCAAAGGTCCTGGTAGCATGCAGAATAATGAAAGAGCAAGCAAAACAGGAACATTTTTTTTATTCAAAATTACAATTGAAGTTAATTTTTGAAAGTTTAAAATTGAAGTCATTGATAAAAAATTCCAGGCTCAGTTAGAATGTTTTATGTTCTCTGTTAAAACTACATTTTCTTGAAAGAAAAGGGCAGGGGCTCTGCCATTCAATACGGAAAGGAAACAAATAGAGTGTGCAGGGTCGCAGGGAGCACCACAGCCACCCACAGGTTGCCCTCAACAAGAGCACTGGAACATAAAAAATGCAGAGTTGCAGACACACAAAAACTGCCCCCCAGGGAAATAAAACAACACCAAAATAGTGGGAACTCAAGTGGTGAAAAAATCTTCTTATTAGTTCTTGAGGAAATCAGACTATCTTTTTAATAAAAACATCAAAACTAGAAGAATTGCATGAGGACTGAAAAGAGGAAGAGCATTCTCTCCTACGGCAACCATCAGATGACTGTAGAATTGGACTAGATACACTTATGAATATTTTTGTGCTTGTTGTGACTACATTGTACCTCCTACCCTTCCTTTTTCAGTGTTAGCCCTAGCAAAGAAAGTGCAGTAGTTAAACAAAAGCTTTCTCAAGAGGAAGAGGAAAAATTTAAGGTAACCATTTGTCCCAATTTTGTATGTTTCGTTCGTTTACTTGCATGTGAAAACAGAAATGAATTAATTAAAAGGTAATATCCATTGATCGATAATATTTCAATGAAAATGGGATATACATTTTTTCTATCAGCTATTCACCTGCACTGTAGATTCATAGCTTTTGCTATGCACTTAGATATACAATGTCTAGGTACATAGTAAAAGGGATGTATCTAGGAATGTCAAAATGTCTTATAATTTGGAACGGAGGGAGTAACATTATTCAGGCAAGAATTTGCAGTGAAGAAAATATTTAAACTCTAAATGGCATATAGCTGAGTATCAAAGAATAGTAGCTTGGCTCTAGGGTTATTTAAAAGTCAGCATGGCCACACCTTAAGTACAAAGGTGTTGCACAAGTTATGAATGTGCAATACTGATGTGTTGTACTTCTAATGGTATGATTGTTTTAGAATTGAAGGGCCAAAGAATTGTATTTATTTGCATTCATTTTTGCTAATTTGTTATCATACTAATATATCATCATTTCTTTTTTATTAGAATGCACTGCAAGGCTTCCAAGTAACACTGAGCAAGTCGCCTAATGATCCTACCGCTCTTGAGGTGAAGTGGTATTCGACATATCAAATTTGTACTGAAGTTTCTTATGTGCTGGTGCATGTGCACAAAAGTTTCTTAACAGTGCCTATGGATGCTCAACTCTCTCTCCCCCTGCCCCCCAGTCAGGGGCGAAGCTGCGTTATTAGGACTGGGTTGGGTGCATATGCACCACCCAAAAATTGATAAAACAGTGGATATCGTTAAAATTTCACCATATATGCACCCATAGAATAAATATCTATGCACCCATAAGGCAAGTGCACTACCCTCAAATTTACTCTAGCTTCGCCACTGCCCCCAGGTGGTTGGTTTATTGTTGTTTCTCTATCTTTTGTACAGGTTCCTGTTTTTATTTAATAAAATTCTACAGTGGGGGCTTCCCCTGCTGTATTTCCTGTTAAAAAAAAACTATTTTCTAATCTTGCTTGAAAATGAAGGTTGTTTTGATAATATTCTTCAAATATATTTGTAGCCTCTAAGTGATACACAGTTTTAATAGCCTTAGGATGTGAACATAACACAATTCCTCTGTTATTCGTTTATGTTCATGGTGAATTCTCTTTTCGAAGAACTGTTAATTTGGAGTCGGTGAAAGACACCAGAGTAGCAGCTGGGAATTGGGATCCTGGGAAAGTGTTGTTATCAATCAGGAGTGCAGATTTCACCACCTTCATAACAAAGAAACTACATTTCACAATTCACAACTTCATATCAGTGTTCACAATTCTTTCCTTGGTTAGATTGCAGCAACACACACCAGGCCTGGATGCACCAAGTTTCAGTGACTGGTGGCGCCTTGCAATGCATCAAATCCAAAAGCAACATCGTAAAGGTTTCAATTCATTAGTAGTGTTGGTAGCATGGTGGATTTGGAAACATAGGAACACTTGTGTTTTTGAAGGAGCCTCACCTAATGCTAATGCTCTAGTGCAAGAAATTAGGGATGAGGCAAATTTGTGGTGTTTGGCAGGGGCTAAAGGTCTTAGGCATATTTGGCTGTAATATGGTGTGGAGCTTTAGGTTGTGTAAACTCTTGCCCTGATGGGCATGTATTGTGTTTTGAGTCTTCTTCGACTCTTTTTCTTCTTAATATAACGAGACGCAGCTCTCCTGCGTGTTCGAGAAAAAAAATATCAGTGTCCACAGAAAACCTTCAAAAACAGCCTCTAGCTCCATTTTCGACATAAACATAAGCACTATGGCTGTGATTGGTTGGTTGTATTTGTTCCATCCAGGCCCATTGGATGCAAGCACCACATGATTGGTTGGCTGACCCCGTGCAAAAGGAGCCGCCGGGCCTGGAAGTCCCCATGCGAGATTTTTCCTCATTCCCATGGAGCCTGGCCGAGGTGGTGAGCGTGCATGGGAGGCTGAAATCACTCTGGCGCTTGTGCATCCTGGGAACCAAACAAAAGCCCTGCTGGACCAAGCTGACAGAACACAAGAAACCAAACAGACCCTCCTCACATGCGCTCAGCATGGCTGCTAGGGCCTGGCTAGCTCGTGCATCCTGGTTGCGTTCGAAAGACAACCCATCACCCCCTATATTTATGGAAACAATAATGCTGATGCTTTTGAAGGTGAAAGGCTGAGGGGAATGCCAAAAGCAATGTGAGAAAAGCATCGGGATGAACAGTTGGGCATGACTTGTTGCTCAGAAACAGTTTATAGTTTCAACCTTTCAGAGACCATAATTTGTACTCTGCTAAGGAGCTAACTCCCAAGGTCGAAAGTAGTTATTGGACAATCTGACATCTAGATGTGGGATTCCCATTAAGAGCAACGTAGGTGCACAGGTGGCTTGGGTGGTATTTAGAGCACTCTTATACACGTGTTTGTTTCTCTGGTTGGTATTAGTAATGTAGGAAATGAATTTTTTTGGAAGACTACATGCATTTGAATAAATTTTGATCACATCCATTTAGATACTCCAATTTCATGAAACGTTCCTTATTTAATTTCTACTCTTTTTTGTTCATACTATGCATATTCAGTTTTCATATGGCCACACAGGGTGCAGCAGTATCGTTGGTTGAACTAGGTGAGTATGAGAAGGCATCAACGTTCCTTGAGAAGCTAATTAAGGTGTGCTAATTGTTCGCTCCTTGTTATCATTTAGATGGTCTGTCAATCTTATGGAATTGTTATCCTGTACAAATACATATTCTACTTGATGCAGGTAATCCCTGATAAAGCAGAAGCATACCGCTTGCTTGGTGAAGTAAAGTTTGAGCTTAAGGATTATGAAGGGAGTTCATCATCATACAGAAGCGCTTTATCTGTAAGTAAATCTGTATGTGCTTCTATGTTTTCCGCTCTATGTTGTGTAGCAACTGCACTACTTCCTGTTCAGTAAGACTTTGAGCTATTCTCAGACTAACAATGGAAACAGTCATCAGATAATATTGATTTTGAAGTTCTCCGTGGGCTGACAAATTCATTACTTGCTGCTAAGAAGCCAGATCAGGTGTGTAAGGCTCTATTGAACATCGTAATAGCACTTTGATTTTTGCCTTATTACTCACTAGTAGTATGCCCGTGCGTTGCTACGGGATAATAAAACTTTTATAATAAAACCACATGGATCGCACAATAAGACAACAAATACTGTGAAATTAAATATCAATGTTAAAGTGACATTTAATCCAAAAAACAAAGTTTATGAAATTAAAACCGTCAAGAAGAGCTCAGCGTCACAGGCTCACTAACTCTAGTGTAAGCTATGATCGTTTACCCAGGGTACGATCAATCTCTATAACTATATCTACTAAAAGCAATTGATTGATTCAAAATAAAAATGGTCCAGTAAATTCAGTAGGATCCCATGCTAGGACAAACTATTTCTTCAAATGTAGCAGTTTACATTGGGAACATGCTCATTTAGCCTTTCTCTTCTTATTTGCATCACTTTTTTTATTTGCATCATGAAGGCATGCAAATTTGAGAGGCATCACCGAGACTTTTCTTTAATGGGTTCTAAGTCAAATGAAATCGAACCATCCTACAGGGCGAAACAGTTGATGAGACACAAGAACATGTAAGGGTTTGAAAAAAGAAGATTATTTTCTAGTTCAAAGCTCAGGGTCCCTTTAATACCCTTTAAATCTCTACTGAAAAACAGAAGTGCAAGTTTATAGACAGACAAAATTCCGAACCTAGAACCTTGTTAATGTGCTGAAACTGTAGCAAATTAACTTCGGAATGTGTGTGTTATTGTGCTTAGCCAATCACCTAAGATATTTTAGCAGAAGCATATATTTGTTTTGGAGTTTTCTCCAAAAGTCCTATCGTGCAATTCTTATAAACATTTTTCCTAGCACAATCCGAATGAGTAGGGTTAAGGAGAATACCTATGGTGCGGAAGGTGAAGTGATACTGTTATATGCACCTTGCTGAATATGGCAGAGTCGGTGACAGTAGCATTTTATTGGTCAGGCAAAAAAAAATGCATATGAAAGCAAAGTTGCAGTGCTGCCTGAGAAAACCTCAATGCATATTTGAGAACATGGACCAGGGCTTTAGACAAGAATAACAAAAAAAAATTCCCAACATCCCTTATCAGTAGCAACACTTAACCAAGGCATATATACATCAACCCATCCTGTTACTGTTAATGACTGCAACTATGACTAATAATTGTAGGATATAATGACCTTTGTTTTGTTTTTGTTTTTTTAAAGAGGGAGAGGATCTATTGACTGTTCTCATAAGATGGCCCTAATCACAAACCTGTCAACAAACAATAGAGAGCATGAATGTGACTACCAGAACACCATACATGTTGGCCAGTGCTAATCAATTACTAATCGTATTACTCTGGAAGCTATAAGCATCTAAAGCCATTAAAAAAAGAACTACCTATTTATCCCACACCAAATGCCTTCATTAACTGTGGATGAAGACCATCTTGTAGCACATTGGGAAGAGGCAAAACTGAGCCTAGGCAAACAAACACACCAAAAAGAGACATGTCGTCCAATATCTTGTAGCTGCACACACATTTGATTAGTTAATGAGATACTTGGAAACCTCCCGACTGTTCTTGATCTGGGTGAGACCTGGTGAAGGAAGCACATACCCTAAAGGAAAGCAAATTTACCTAAAGAAGATTAACAGAGCACCCAGCCCTCAGACTCTGGTCGTGCATGCCCTCCACCTACTTGACTAAAAATAGTAAATCTCCCTTAACTAAAAACTATACAGCATGCCTAGTCTTTTCAGATGGCAAATTTATTCACTCCATGGAGATAAAGAAAACCTTGGTTCCTTAACTTGGAGTCTCAGGACACTACTTTCTCACTGAATGAACACCTTTCTTCAGATAAAAAGCATACCACGTAACCAGCCAATAGCTTTACTTGAATGCATCAAGAACAGTGTAAAAGAAATATTGTGGAAAGAGAACCTACCACTAATATGAGGGCAAATAAACCCTTCAAGTGATGGTCTCTTTCTTTTTCTAGTAAGTTATTTGTACACATATCTAGAATTCAACAATCTTAACTGTGAGTCAAGTCAGAACAAGGGACACCATTCATGAATCATGATTCAATATCATTGATCTTGCAATTGCCAAGTGCTTTGTATCTCTGAAGCCAATAGTAACAGCTAGGCAAACTATCATCAGCACACAATTGATTTAGGTATGTATAGCTGACCTTGACCTTGCTTTGTAGTGGATGTGTGCATCTTCACTCTTGAGGAACAACTTAACACTGGAGCTACATGATCTTCACTTTTGATGATATGAAATTCTGGAACAATGTATGCATATGCGACATAGATTGACATTAAATATGTATGTATAGGTCAAACAACACACAAGAAATTCACAGCTAAATTCCGCCTACCAAACAGCATGCACAAATAGCCAAAGCTTTGGCTGATGGACAACAAAAATGACAAGAAGATAGATGAAATCAGACACAAAGTGTTGTTCTTGGTAACTTCTCAAGATTATCACAGAAACAACATGTTTATAGCTGCCATCCAGAGAAAGTCCAAGTATCTGCTCACAACCTGATAAAGCAACTGACAAATACAAGACAGAATCACAACTACTGACAATACACGACAGAATCACAACTAAAAGTGTGTGTGGAGCAGTACAATGTCAACTTTTAGAAATGCCAGATAGATTATTTCTTCTCATTCAAAATTAAGAATATCATTTCCATTATTAGAATTTAAAAAAGAGTAGATAGATAACAAGAATGACATACCACATGCAGCTATCAACTCAGTTCCAAAGTGGGCAACAATCACCAAAAGGATATTTCATCAAGTTGTCAGGAATCCATCAAGTAACCAATAGTCTTCAGATTATGTGAAGAAGTGTATAGATGATTTCAAAGATACAATGATTTAATCTTTCTTTCCCAATTTAAACTGAAGTTCTGTCCCTGCCATTTTCTTGTCAAATTCTATCCCTGCCATGTAAAACAAAACCATAGTTGTAGCCTATAGAGAGATGTCTATGCACCAACCCATGCTTTCTTCTCACTAATTATCAGGTCGTTAGTTTCTTCATCGAGCCTTGCAATGCACACACGAATGCTGCAACCGACCTGTATGCCAAGAAGCAACAAGTGATGTCAGCCAACATAGCCACAAGATTTAACTTAAAATATCAGATAGTGCAGTCCCTTATTTAATAAAAAAAGCATACAACACAATCTGTTTCAAGTACCATAACCACGTAGTGACAATCAAATGATGAAATAGGCATTAACGGTACTACATCCAAAAAGCTCCTTACTTTGTTTTTCAAGTCCGTAAATGAACTTATCCTATCCACAAGCTCAAATTTAGGAAGGAATGCTCTCAGACCCTGAAATGAAGTTGGCCTAAATCTTAGCCTTGAACAGAAGTACACAATAACACAACTGGTGAACATTTGATACATCAATAGTAGAAGGGGTAGCGAAAAGACTCTTCCTTGCCTCAATTCGTGTGAGTAGCCCCCCGGTGTTCCACCCTGAACAAAACAAATGCTACAAGTGAAGAGTGAATCTAATTCAATAGTCCAAATGTCAATGAAAACCAGCCACCGCACCAGCCATATGCATCACCAAATGTAGACGACCTCAGCCACTGCACCAGCCACGCCGCCAGAGGAGAACACGTCGGCGTCGGGGCCATAGGTGATGGATAATCTCTAATGTGGCAAAACAATCAGCCTTGTTCTCGAGAATAACACGCACCCCATGTATATCATAAATGTCATCCATGGCCAGCTTCTTCCTATTACATGGGAGAATGAATTGTAGAATTATGTAACAATATAAATAATTTTGTTTTGTTCATTCTAGTGGTACCAACAAAATTAAAGAGCACAGTAATCCCTATTACCTTGCCATTTTGCTGTAGATGCTGTACATGCTCTTGTGTCTCCCATAAATGGCATAATAGGATAGTCCTCTCACCTGAAGGGCTTGTTCAAGTCGTCTTGTTGCAGCTGCAATCATATCTCTGTTATAGAACTCAATAAGGTTTGTTGAGAGGTCATCAAATTTATCTGGGTAAAGATACTTGAAGCACAGATTTTCAAGCTATTCCTTCCAATTCAAGATGTCCAACTGATTCGCCAAGGGAGCAAATATCTCCAGTGTTTCCTTTGCAAACCTCTGATGTTTGGTCTTGGGCAAAGAATTCAGAGTCCTCATGTTGTGTAGCCTGCAGCAAGTTTAATAAGCACATCTCTTGCATCTTCCATTGCAAGGAAGACTATACGTAATCTGTCAGCTTCATCAATTCTGCTGGCTGTATCGTTTCTGCGAGCCAGTTTACTCAGATGACTAAGATTTGAAACCTACAAAGAAGGCAACAAAACTATTTCTCAGCCAAATGAGACAATATCCTCATCGTCTCCAAAAGAATAAATCAAGATGTTACAAGCAGCTGAAGTTTCCACAACATATATTAGGCGTAAATGTTGACTTTAGATGACCAATAATACATGTCAATATCATTCGTTAGCAGGACAAACAACATATAAAAAAACTTCCATATCCAAAATAAATTGGTGTACCACCATAAACAAAGGATTCTGTCAACAAAGAAAACGAAAGGGAAAGAATGGAAAACAAATAAAACACCATACAGCACAATGCTGATTGGATCTGCTAGGCCACCAGGGACTGATTTTGCATTACTGAAAGATAAGTCATTCCTAGATTCAGCAAGAGCACACTATAATAATATAGAGGTGATGGTGATACCTAACTCGGATAGACACAACAAGAATCCTTTCTAGAAGCTCCATGAACTAACGATCAATAAGTTCTGTCAGTCAGAGATCTGGCAGCACGCAATCCCTAATCACGAAAATGACAAAGCCAAGAAATACCAGAATAAAACTAAAGGGGTCCATGCATGAGAAGGCTTCCTTGTAGAACTGCAGACGTTTGTAGAACTGACGACGGCGTTCCGGCCGTGGATCGGGGCGGGGCGAAGACGACGGCGATGCTCTGGCTGCGGATTGGGACAGGGTGAGGACGACGGCGATGCTCCGGCCGAGCGGGGTCGCTCCGGGTAGGGCTCGCCCGCCGGGATCCGCCGCGTGCAGGGAGGGGCGCGAGGAAGGGAGCTCGCCGGATGCGAGCACGGCCTTGCCGGGCTCCGCCGCGCGCATGGAGGGGCACCACCGGGAGGGAGCTCGCCGGGCGGGCCGGGAGCGGCCGGGGCTCGCCGGCGTCGCCGGGAGGGAGCTCGCGAGGGGAGGGTGCTCTCCGCCACGCAGGGGCGGGCGCTCGCCGCCGGACGTGGCAAAGGGCGGGCAGGGGAAGGGTTCTTGCGGGAGGGGGAGGGGAGCGGGAGACAGGATTTGGAGGCCGATTGCATGATTGACGCCTTCCTTTCCTTCCCACGAGCGCCTTCCTTTTTCTCCCTTGCGTCGCGCGGTGGTGGGACGAAAAAAAGATTCGTCCGGTGGAGGAATATTCTGGACGAAATTTTTTTTGCACGAAGTGGGAGTCTTAGTTTTGTGCTTTATAGTTGTGGGAGATTAGTTCTGATGACAATACATAGAGTCCATCACTCTACTGGCAATGTGTGTGGGCCTATAATGTATACGGTCCTTGATACAGTCATAATTGTAGATTGATTAATGCTATTAACAATCTTTGGTTAACCACAACTTGACTTTTGTAGCATTAATACCATCTGCCTTATCTGTGGGCAGATCATCTGATCATAAGTTATGTGGGAAGCTAGACCAAAACCCTTGTATTCATGGAAAATATCCGTTCCCGATACTTCTTATCGTCAAGTGTGATACTGATAGGAATTGCATTGGGCTGTGACATAATGAAGAGAAACAGGGAGAGATAACAGCAAATACCAGTAACTGGAGAGCACCAGAGACTTTCCAGCAATGACCTTGCGCCTCCAGCAGCACTGACCTCCAATCCCCTATTCGCCGTTACCATTCACCAAGCATGAACAAAAGCAGGATGAAGGGCTGCAAGGGTACATCATGGTACATGATGGCCATGCGAGTCAATTCAATATGACGGATGATTCCATTATGGTTGGATAAGTTGACTGAGGTTGAGCTCAGCTTCACGGTGGGAGACAGCAGAAGTTGGAGACAAACCTGGGGCATGACAGCAAACTGGGCAATAGGCGGATAGGCGGGAGGAGGTGATCTGATGAGATCCACGCAATGGAAAATCGGTTGCAACACCGTCCTGTTTAATCATGGCTAGCTGCGAAGAAGAGGGGCTGGGAGCACAACACTGGCCTGATTTGCTGCAAGCCACATGACAAATGATGGCTGCAATGGAAGCCTGACGTGTGAGCGGGTTCAGTGGATGTGCTAAAAAGATTGGTTAGGTTTAACCCTAACCCAAATCCATGGCTTTGATACCATGTTAGGCCAGTCTCAATGGGGTTTCATGGAGAGTTTCATGCACATTAAATAGGGTACCACATCAGCAGATTTGCACTTTTTACATGAAACGATGAGGAGAGAGGGAGAAAGTTTCATGGTGATGAAACTATACAGCGTTGTTTCCAAAACGTTGGAAACCGTGTGAAACTCCCATTGAGTCTTTCTTAGTTTCATGGAATGCATGCAAAACAAATGTATGGTGGAGATGAGAGAGAAAAGAAAGAGAGAGACATTGGTAACCGCATGAAACTATGCAATGAAACTATGCATTGAGAGAGAGACTCATTTCATGTTAAGTTTCATACCACTAGGAAAGCGCGCAGTGAAACGGTGCATTGAGACTGGCCTTAGTGTTACTGACCTTGGAGATTAATGAAGATTATCAGTCCATTAGTGTTGATGACAACATATAGAGTCCACCGTGAACCATATGGGCCTGGATATTCCTAACAATTAGTTGACCATATTTTTCAAAGCAGTGACATGGAAATCTTTCAGTAGTTACTAGTGAGTAAATAACTAGGCCTAAACAAAATATGGTGAGGACATGCCTTCATGGATTCCTTATCCTTATGTTAATAATGGACAAAGTCCACTTTTTGACCTGGATATGGCTTCATGTTAGATTTACATTCCTTAGGTATCGTTAACGAGCAAATAATCCCGTCTCCTGGCTCCAATGCAGTAGGGGTCCCATTCTAGGTCATGTGGGTTTTGCTGCCATTACAACTATCAGAGATTGAAGAACTGCCATTACTATTCATATATTTGGAAAACTGCCATTACAAACTTGAGCCATGCCAGTATGCCACTTTGTACACCTGACTCATCCCTGGATGTCTAGATGCATACTGTCTTAACGTATGGACTAAATTGCCCATCTCTCCACCTCACTTACAAGGGTCCACTCATCATCCCCTTACTCCCCAATCTGTCTTCTTCCTCATTCTCTCACCTTCAATAGCCGCTGCCAATGCAAACGGGCTTGCTCACGGCGCTAGCCAGCCTTGTGTATGGCTCCCGCAAAGACCCCTCTATGACTAATAAGCCACATCACGCGACAGTGCGCGTGGAGCTTGCCATGGCCGCATCAAGCATCATCCACATGTGAGCGAACAAAGAGTAGCATGGGGAAGAAGCTGTAGATGGTGGTGGGAGATCCACTAGTATTCACCCATGGGAGCTCCTCCGGAGTTGGAGAAGAACATTCTCGATTGTGGGAGCTCGGCTGTGGGAGCTCCGTCTGTTTGGTTCTGAGGGATGACGAGGCGGCGGTGGAGGCCTTATGCTGCCCTTCCTTTTCAGCAGCCTGCCTCCCGCTTGGGCCCGAGCGGTGGCGTGGCTAGGTCCGCGGACGACGGACCATTTTCTTCAAGCCCCGGTCGTCACGTACCTGCAGGAAGGAGGGGATTGGGTTGCTGCAGCTGAGGTAGAGGCCGATGGCGTGAAGCACTCGTAGAGGCTTGGAATGATGTTGAGGATGAGGGTGCGGTCAAGGGCGGATTCAGGCCCCAGGCTGCCAAGGCTGTAGCCCGGGGGTGGCCGTAGCCTAGGCTGGGGGTGCCGCGACAGGTTTGGTGCAGCGCATGAGGAAATCCTTCTGGTGAGCCCAGTTTAGCAACCAAATATTGCAAACTATTGAAGAAAGGCAATCAAGCTACCTACTTATTTTGTTCACTTGGTACAATCATTTGTTCAACAAGTGATTTTTACATAACTATTGGATACACTCTTACTATGAAATCTGGGTTCAGTTGGGCACACAGTGCTTGGTCCTAATATTTGAGGGTTGTAAAATGAATGTTGTCTGTGCTCTATGTGATCTACACTTATAAGATCTTTCTAACTTGCCACTAATATTTCAAAGTTACCATTTTCTTCATATTTTAGTCCCTATTAAGAAAAATTCCAGTACTGAATGATTATAAGTCTGCAACTTGGATTCTAGTTTTGAACTTTTGGTTACTTCATTCAGACAAAAAAAAGCATGCTGATTTTGATGAACTAATGCATGCTCAATTTTCTGAAGGCAGTTGATATAATTCTGTTATGCCGTCGAAAGTTGAATGAAAAGAGTCAAACAGGACTAGTGGACTTGGAGGCTTCAAGTGACAATGATCGCCAGAAGCCTCAAGATATTGACCCGATCCAAGTAAGTACCTTGTGGTATCATGGGGTCTGCTCTTATTACCTGTTCTTGTGTAAAAACGCCAAATCTTTTGTGTATTGGAATAGATAACTGAACTCATGCATGACAACATAGGTTTTGACTCTATGGTGGGGATTTTATGTATGTGCTCTGTTGTGGCCTGTGGGTAGCCTGTGTGCAGCTGTAGTGCTCCTTGTACACTGAATAACTATCCTTTCTTCCTTAATTGAATGGCAAAACTGCTGGCCTTTTATTTCAAAAAAATAATGAGAAGTTTAGGCAAATTGATTTGTTGCTTTTCACAATGTTGTTTAGATATTAAGATAGGACACATGTTCAGTTGCTTATTTACTGTGTAATCCTTGTGACCTCAGTTTGGTCTGTGTAATTCATGTCGATAGGAGAAATTAACTTCTTTTAAGTACAATATTCTTTTCAAATTCTATCACAGGTTGACCTGCTTTTAGGGAAGGCTTATTCTGATTGGGGCCATATCAGTGATGCTATTTCCGTCTACGATACACTAATAACTGAACATCCTGAAGACTTCCGTGGTTACTTAGCAAAGGTACTTATGAATTTCTCTTCTTTTTGGCGCTATACATAGAGTCAGTTAATCTTTTTAGCACAGAGTAAAGGTTGAAGCCAGAAGTGGTCTTAATGGTTCCAACATATTTGAGATGCCAATCAGATATAACCAGTTTTAGCATACTGAACAGTGAATATTACCTCTGATTCCAAATGTAAGTCGTTTAGGACAGTGGAACAGCTCCAATGCGACACTTTGACTTGTTCTTTTTTTGGTAAAAATATACCATTTCAAATAGTGAAAGTTATATATCAAGAAAGTATTTGCCATCATGAATCTACAATCTAGTAACATCAACCATCTGTTGTCAATCTATGTAACTTTTCACATATTTATGACCTACATTTGGAGTTGGAGGTAACATATATATCTAATGCAAACCATGAGTCAGCTCTTGGCTTCCACTACTTTAGTTTTGCAGTACTATTGTATTAATCGATTATGTTGTTTCTATTACGAAGTAATGCCAAACAAAAGCCATACTTATAGCAGTTAATTTCTTCTACCAAGCAATCATAACTGTATTGTTTTCGAATTTTAGGGAATCATATTAAAAGAAAATGGTAAAGCAGGTGACGCGGAAAGAATGTTTATTCAGGTATTATTTTCTCCTTTTGCTAATGGCATTGAAATTCTTGACAAATACTAGTATTGTTATTTCACATCGTGTTAGTAGAGAAAAAAAATGATATAGATATCAGGAATAGGGGTCAGCATGTTTGGTTATGGTCCTACTGTTGCATGGCCATGGGCCAACTATGCCTTCCTATGCCATCAAAGAATGTTTGGATGTGATCTAGATCCAAACCGTAGGAAATAGGAAAACACCACATCCTCTAGTGTTGGGTGACCAACCCTGTATATATATGGCTGGGAATGGCTTGGAGTACAAAGATAGGTACAATTAAAAGTTATGTATAACACTCACTAATTCTAATGCCCACTCGCAGCCACACACTAGGAGAAACACTAGAGGAATATGGAAGGTGTATTTGCTTTCCAAACTTGCAACCACAATGGAAGCTAGACTCAACAGATGTATGACCTAGACAACCTTTATTTATTAATGTTGACAAACGGGATACACATAAGTCACCAAGACAGTGATGCCACTTGGCGAAGGCCGAGGTGGATGAAGATGCAGTGGAGGACACACGCGATGTGGCAGAAGAGGTCAGACACAAGGTGTCCAAAACATAGAGCACCTTTACAATGATGGCCAGTCCCAATCACAGTGCTGCTTCAACGATCCTGAATGATACAAGATGAGTCATCAAATCTGAAAAAAGAATTATGATCAGTAACGTGGCCTACTGAGAGAAGATTCAGGTTTAACTGATGAGAATTGCAAAGAGAACCCTGATGAGTGATGTGATAAGATATACCATCAGCAGTCTGAATAGAAGCACCATCCGTGACTAGTTTGCAAGCGACCAAGTGGGACTGATCAGATGCCACATGAATGAAGCTCCTAAATCAAGAACCCAAGACGTTGAGGGAGCACTGACATGTGAGGCTGCAGCAATAGAAACCAAACTACTTGGAGTGGAGCTAGTACCATGGCCACAAGCAGCACGATGTGCACGATAGTCAATTTCGCTGGATGTTGAGCAAAACAGTTCTCTAGAGGATGATCAGTCCTGCCACAATGTTTGCAATGCTCTAAGGAGGTGTACTGGTTCGCTGTGAGGCTGCCAAAACACTATGAGGCACAGATGCGGAAGAAGCAGACATAGAGACACGTTTCTTCTGCAAGCAAGTCAGCCAAGGCCTGTGCCATAGTGATATTGGAGGAATTGCGAAGCAACGAAGTGTGTATGGAATCATATTTTGCCTGAATGGAGGCGGCACCCCATATAGTGCCCAGTTGCCCACCTCCATTAATTTGAGGGCAGTGTCTCACAAAATTACTTGTGTAGTAGTGATGGGTGTGAACGTGCCGTGGGGGAGTCCGTGCCATGGGGCTGATGTTATGATGTATGGTGAGGGGCCTGGCATGATTAGGGAAGCACAAGAAAAGTGTGTTACATACAAATCCAGACTTGGATAGCATGTAGAAAAATCAGGAAACACACACCCATTATGAGGGTTCGGTGAGCTTGTATTAATATATATGGCCGAAAGTGTCTTCGAGTACAACATAGGTACAGCAACAAGTCATGTATAGAACTCTTTAATACAAACTTTTAGGACTTTATTTCAATTTGAACTAAATCCTATTTTTTTAAAGCATTCGACCTCATCCAAAGAGTCTATACAATGTAGAAGTAAACTGAGGTGAAGATAAAATGGAGTGATCAATGTCTTTGATCTGAATTTGTAATGTATGCCTTAACCTTCCATGCAGGCAAAATTCTTCGCCCCAGAGGCAGCAAAGGCACTAGTTGATCGCTATGCACAAAGATAGTTGGTGAGACGATGACAGATTGGATGTTGCTGTTTTGGACCAATGAAATTGTTCGGTCGATTCCTAGGTGCAAATGTATCGAGTATCCTCAAGTTAGAAGGAAATTCTAAGTAATTTCACCTACCCTGTGCAAACCTTGCATTGATAGACAAAATGAGGTATATTTGTCAGTAAATAGGTCACGATTGTGTTTTGCACACATGACTATCAGGATGTTAGGAACGTCTTGTATCATAGCAACATTATGGAATCTGGGATATTTTGAATTGTATTGTTTTGGAACAACAGAAATGAAACATGTTATGCTTTGCCTTGGAATAAGGGTCAGCTAAACATTTTTGATATAGTGTTGATTCCATTATCTAAGAAACATTAAGATATGTTAGGAGCAACGTTGAGGTGTTTTCATCATGTTGCCTTGAATAGTTAGGGTCATATCTTTGTGTTGCTCTGGTTAGAAGGTAGTTGTATTCCCTGTGCACGATTACAAATTACGGTTGCAACATGTGTAAACATTGTACTTGTGCTTTTCTATTTATATATAGATAGCATGTTTATGAATTTTGTTAATTTCTTTCTTGCCCTTTAAATTGCACTCCTTTTTCCCCTTTAAATTATAATAACTTCTGCTTATTTGTATTAGTAATTGGACGCTTTTTTTCCAATTGTTCTGCCTTGCGAAGTGGTCATTTGGGCTGGGATTCCTTGAGTGAATAAAAGAAATCCACATGATTTAGGAACCTTCGGTGGCATGTATGGTGTTCTTATGGAATCCTTTGTTCTCTAGTACAATTAGGCTCTGTTTAGTTCCAACCAAAATCCAAAATCCCAACTATTTTGAATTTCAAAATCCAAAATGCAAAAATATTTTGGTAGGGTGTTTAGTTTCAACCAAAATTTGTCTTCCAATGATGGGGATTGTGAGGATGACACACAAACCAATGCAAAGATTCCTTTATTTTGGTCTTTTGAGTCCAAAATCCAAAATGAGGAATGAACCACTTTTTGCTAAATATTTTAGGTGGTGTTTAGTTCCATTTTACAAAATAAAAAGATAAAACTCAAAATATTTTGGATTTCATGGGGAACTAAACACCCCTTACCCCTTAGTATTGGATTATCCTACAAGGCTACAGTGTTTGTCTAGCGACGCAAGTGTTCGTGTACCTCAAGCCTGAAGGCATTTTTAGAGCCTAGAGGCGGTGCGAGTAGCTTCTTGCGATGAAGTGATCTAAAAATTAATTAAGAGGGAAGTGACCGAGGACGCGACCGATGTTGCCATAAAGACTAAAACACCATTCACGAACATGCACCAAAATATTACCTTACTTTTTTTATATATAAAAACAAGTAGTTTACGAGTTGAATTGCGTGCAAGATGAGGGGGTCGACGACACACAATTAACTAGCTGCGTAAAGGATACACACTGTATTTCACAAGAATGCTTGTAGCTTTTTTTTTACTCGACTATAGTTTAATATAATTTTTTTCTTTCGTCCAAACAAAGAGAAGATCAAATAGGGCAATTGTTCCTGCTAGCCACAGTGGGGAAACAAATAGCTAGTAGTGCTTTTGGCTTGATGCCCGAGCTTAGGTTTTGATTATTGTTATTTTTATTGTTATTATTCCGTATACGAGATTGGCAATCCAAGCAGGCGAGGCGCCATATTTCACGGTCGTTTCAAGAGGCGCCACTCCACAAATTTGCACTCATTAGGCACTTATTAGAATGCGTGTTAGCGGTCACTAGTATAAAAAAACCTCTAAGCCTGCGGTGACCTATAATTTACACTGGTGTTACACTGGTGGTTTCAGTTATCATGCGTCAGTATAAAACGTTGCGTACGGACCAGCTACGAACCGTCAGTGTAAACCTATTTACACTGACGGCTGTCTTAAAATAACCGCATGTGGAAATGAAGACAGCTGTCAGTGTAAATAGGTTTACTTGCCAGTGTTGTTCCTGTAGCTATATATACCCTTCTTCTTTCCCGAGAAATACTGTAGCTCGTAGCCAACTTCAATTGGAGACGATTTTGGAGGTCCATATTTCTTCAAATACAAGGGGAGAGGTTTTGATCTTCATTTTTGGAAGGAAGTTGCTAAGAAAGGTTAGTTTATGTCTCTCTTGCCTCATTTTGTTCATTCCTTGCTCAATTTGAGTCCCTTTTGGATCTAGGGTTTCATCATGAGTGAGAGAGAAGGATAGCTAGGTTATGGGCAAGATTTTGTGAAATGTTTATGTTTAAGATGGTTAGATGATGCCTCTCCACTCTCCCTACTTAGTATTTTTTTCTTTATTTGCATAAATTGTTCCATGAATTGTTTGTTTGTATGGAGAGACAAACATAGGTTTAAAAAATGTACCTTATGAAATGGATTTTTTTAGTTGCAGCTAGCAATGGATTTTGTTCATGAAGTATTTTCATATATAGAGAGCAATATAGTTTTTTTTGTTAGTTTCTCTAATAAAGTAGGTTTATTATTTAGTGTATTTTCTTTATTTCTCAAATTGTTTCATGAATTGTTTGTTTGTGTGGTGAGACAAATGTATGTTTAAAAATTATACCATATGATAAACCCTATACTTAATCATATCCCTTCTTCCTCCCCGATAACTCTTCTAGCTCGTAGTCAACTACCATTGGAGACATTTTTGGAAATCCAAAATTTTAAAATACAATTGGAGAGGTTTTGATATTCATTTTTTGGAAGGAGTTGCTAGCAAAGGTTAGTTTATCTCTCTCTTGCATCTTTTTATTCATTTTTGCTCAGTTTGAGTAACTTTTTGGAGCTAGGCCTATGGTTTCAACTTTTAGCATACAATTAATTCGTTATATTTTTGTACATGTACGATGGAGAGATCATTATAGATGTATGAGTTGTCAAGACTAGATCCATCATACTTACCAGAAGTGCATAAGTTTGTTGACGCTGCTAAGAAACATGCTTGGAGAACAAATATGAAGCACACACATTGTCCATGCATAGACTGCAAAAATGTTGTTGTATTTGATGACACTCAAACAATCCTTTCTCATCTAGTCTGTCGGGGGTTTATGAAGGATTACTTGATTTGGACAAAGCATGTTGAGGGTAGTTCTGCGCATTATACAACGACAAACACTGCAGATATTGATGTTGATCTACATATGCTTGTTAACGAGTTCCCGTTCATACACGAGACACAACAACCTCTTCCTAAACATGGTTTTGATGGAGCAAATGAAGGTGAGGTCCTGCCAGATATGTCTACGGAAGATGCAGAATTGTTAGAGGCAATGTTGCATCGTCATTTAGATGACCCTTCAATGTTCTTCGTGAAAGGTATGGATTCCCTGATGAATGCAGCAAAAGAGCCTTTGTATGATGAGTCTAAGGGTTGTACCCAAGAGTTCACGACGCTGCGATCTGTGCTTAATTTGTTGATGTTCAAAGCTAGATATGCTTTGTCTGATGCTGGCTTTGATGCGTGCGAACAGATGGTGGATAAGTACCCATGTATGTTCAGCTTTGATGATAAGTGATCGTCCAACACGTGAGTGTTTCCGTTTGAGTGGCTTACCCTAACCTCTGCGAAAGCAGAAATGTGTGCTTGTCTATCGGCTTTTGGTGTGCAGGTGCTATGCCTAGTGACAGTGGTGAATGGCGTGGAGAACGTCGAGTAGAGGCTTGCCGTGCCGATGGACTGAGAGCGGTGAAGGGCGGAAGCGGAGCTCGGACTGAGGGACCATGGGCGCCGGTGGACTAGCTGTGGTGGCTAGTACTTGGCACCGGCGAGTGCGAGAACACATAGAGGTAGACCGAGTTGACCAAGTCAAGACGGTGGACACACGAGTTGAGCGGAGGCTCAGGGGACTCAGAGTCCGACCAGGCGAAGACAAGGTGGCTCGCGTCGAGTGGTTTCGTGGTTTGGGCCTCAAAACCATCCGCGTCGGTTTCCGAGTTTGGGCCGCAAAACTCGGGGTTCGGGAGTTGAGCCCAAAGCTACGGGTGGCGGGTTTCCTGGGTTTGGGCCTCAAAACCTAGGCGGAGCTTCCGAGGAAGCGGGGATGGCACGTGGCGGAATCCTGAAGGTTGCAACGAGGCGATGACAACTCCCGGCAGGAAGCGGGGCCGTCCATTCAAAATGCGGGAGATATTTTCTGGAGCTTGGACTGCAATGCTTAGGCTAGGTAGTTCACTCAATGTATCTAGGGGGGTATTTGGGAAATAGCCAAAGCTCGATAAGTAGGGGGTGAAGGGGTATCCCTCATCCCATCTCTTGAACCCTAATCACTTGCCCTCTCTCTCTAGTTCATGAGATCTCTAGGTTGTTTCTACCAACCTTTGTAAGAACTTGGATTTGTTGCGAGGAATCGGAGGCCGTAACCTCCGTAAGCCGTGGTGGCTTCGATTTATTGATCGTGTACCCGTTTTTGCTTGTGTTCTTCGTGTTTTTCTTTTGCTCCCTCTTTTTCCCGAGATGATTTCTCTTTGTAGGGAGTAGCTCTTGCAAATCCGTTTGAACCAAGTTGTTCGTAATCGTGAGGAGCATCTTTGCACCGAAGGAATTCTCCTCAAACCTCACAAGTGCGTAGATCGGGCGATTTCTTTGTGGTGTTCTTTGTTCTTGCCCCTTTTCCCCCAAATCCTCGTTTCCCTTTAATCCTCACCAAATTGAGCGATGATTTCTTCGGGATAGCTCCTCCATAGCACTAGAATCATGCCTACCAAGTTGGGTTGCTAGTGGAGAACATTTGGTCAAGATTTGGGAAGATTTGGTGGAGAGAAAAACGATTTTCGCGGTTACTGCACGTTTGTCGGGGGCGTTGGACGCTCCGAGGGTTTGCGTCGGACGCTGGTACGTACTGACGTCAACGTCCGTCGCCTCGCTTATCGGCGTCCTTCGGTTTTGGCGTCGGACGCTCTCCAGAGTCCGTCGCCCAGCGTCTGTCGCATGGTGTGCGCTGTTCTGTTCTATTTTGCTCTCAAGTAGGCCGACGGACGCTCGTCAAGGCGTCGGTCGCCAAGCGTCCATCACCTCAGCACTTCTTCAGCTTCTGTTAGGCTCTCTGGAAGGCCGGAGAACGCTCGCCTAAGCGTTCGTCGCCAGCGTCCGACGCCCTGCCCTGGAGCGTCTGTCGCACTGTCTTCCAGCGTCTGTCGCCCTGCTGTCCAGCATCCGACGCCTGTCTTTTGGGTTGTTTTGCTTGGGGTTCTTGCCTCTTTCTCATAGGGGTTGAGAACTCATTATTGGGGTTTCTGATGAGTTTTCCTCCACTACCGGTTTTTGGGAAGAGTGGCCCGAATATTTCGAGAGAAATTTGAGGCTCCCATTCACCCCCCTCTGGTCGCCGTTCTCGGTCCTTCAATTGGCATCAGAGCCGGTTAAGGATCAATCCACCTTACACGGTTCTTGATCCGCGAAGGCGACATGGAGCGAGGTGCTGGTAAACCTCCTTACTTTGATGGAACCAACTTTGCCTATTGGAAGGTGCGCATGTCCGCTTACCTCCAAGGGCTTGACACAAAGTTTTGGGAGATTTGTGAGAATAAGAACTACGTGGTTCTTGAGGCTCGGATCACCGATGCCCAGGTTATGTAGCATGCATCAAACGCAAGAGCCCGTAGCATTCTCTTCTCTTGTCTATCTCTTCCAGAGTTTGAGCGGGTTTCGAGTCTCACTACGGCATGGGAGATCTGGCAAACACTCTTGAGATATCATGAGGGCAACCCTCAGATCAAGTCCAGACTCTTCGACACATACCGTAGAGAGTACGAGAACTTTGCTCAGATGGCTGGCGAATCTGTTGACGAGATGTTCACTCGCTTCCAATCTATCGTCAACAAGATGCGTGCTAATTGAGCCAACTTGCCTTATGATGATCATGAGATGGCTATCAAGCTTTTGCATGCTGTTGATCGGAAGGTGTGGGAGATGAAGGTGGCTGCCATTCAGGAGTCACCGGACTATGATGCCCTGACCGTGGACGAGCTGTTCAGCAAGCTCAAGTCCTCGGAGATTGACTACCAGACCCGGGCCAAGCTTGAAAACCCATCGAAACCCTCTATGGCGTTGGTTTATGTCCACGGCGGTACGTCTTCTTCCTCCTCTGACCCTTCACACTCTTTGTTCGCTTTGTCTTTGATTTCTGTGACAGAGGACCAAGTGGAGGCTCTTGGAGATGATGAGTTGGCTTTGGTCATCACCAAGTTCTCATGGTTTCACAACAACCGTTTGAACCGTCGGCGTGGTGGCTCAGCCAAGGGGTGCTACCGTTGCGGTGATGAGGATCACTTCATCGCAAACTGCCCCAAGAAAGCTGCGGGTGACTTCACCAAGCGCAAGGAGAAGCGCGCACACCACTTCGAGGACAAGCACAAGCCCAAGGGTGGCTACCACCGAAGGTCCTCCAAGAAGGTGATCGACAAGGTGAAGGCCAAGCACTGAGCCTTCCTCGCATCCCTCAGCGACATCGATGCCTCCTCCAACGGAGGTGCTTCCTCAAGCGATGATGAGTCGAAGGGAAAGGTTGAGGACAAGTTCAACGGCCTATGCTTCTATGCTGACGCCAAGCACGGTGACTTTTGCACCATGGCGATTGAAGAATGCAAGGTCGGCAAGCGCAAGGAAGGCCCCGACTACGACTACGACTCCGACACACCTGAGGTACCACCCACCATCGCATCCCTCTCTCTCGAGATTGAGTCTTTGAACGACACCTTGATGAGTCAGGATGCTTTGCTCAAGCGTGCCGCGTGCGAGAGGAACGATTTCAAGGCTAAGTATCTTAGCACGCTGCATGAGCTACAGTTTGCTAAGGCGTCGGTGGTGGTTACCGAGGAGGTAGAGTGTGATGCTTGTTCCATCCACATGTTTAGTCTTGTCACTCTCCAGGACAAGTATGGCACTCTACTTGAGGAGGTCAGTGAGCTGAAGGCTAGGCCTAGCTTACTTGGTGCATGCAAGTCTTGCTTAGGCTTGCGTTCTGAGCTGACACAGAAAGATGCTAGGATTGATGTGCTAGAGAAGGTCAGCTCAGATAGCACTAGAGAGTCGGATCACTTTGAGGCTTTGGAGCTTGAGATCGCGTCGTGCAGACACGACAAGATGCGTACTGAGGAAGAAAACACATACCTTCGGTCCATCTTGAGCTGGGTGTCTTGCCAAGAGCCGCAGTTGGGGATGATGCTTAGCCAATGCAAAAGGGCTGGCAGCACGGGAGTAGGCTTTGCTATAGGTGGGAAGGACGATAGCATGTTCGGAAAGATCGGTGAGTTCAGTGGTTTGAGCGAGAATGAGAAACCCACCACAACTCCCAAGCTTACCAAGATCACTGCACCTAAGCCTACTAACCCCTCTGAGTTTCCTGTGAGAGATGGTGTGTTTGAAGAGCCACCCA